>CM035847.1:108758877-109106377 GCA_020510985.1 Pholidichthys leucotaenia | reverse complement strand
GCTTCGTTGGTCAAGCAGGGTAGCAGTACAGGGGAGAGATGCACTGTAAGCCATTGCATACTCATAGAGTGTTAAGCTACTGTAAAGGGGACATCACCACTTCAAAAAGAGGAGTTCCCTGATGAAATTAACCTTCACTTTTATTTAGTTCAATGAGATCCATGCAAATGTTTTGAAAAGACTAAGTTTATGCAGGGAAGATCAAATTATTTTGCTCTGAGCTCCCTAAAGCATTGTTCTCTTAATTGAGTAAGAATCTGTATTGTCTTCGTAGTAGATTCTAAATTAAGTCCCACAGTATAACATAAATTCAGTACAAGTTGGACTTTTCTTAGACATTTGGAACTTTTCTCATAAATTTGCATAGTTTCCTTCCTTATCAGTTTACCTTGCTTCTTATAAACATGATATTTCTTTTACAATAATCTGCAGATATTTTCTTCAATATCTGAAAATTTATTGATGCAAATTTTAACTTCTCCTATTGAATGTTGTGATTTCATTACCAAACGGTTTAATCTGTATTTTTCTCTACACTACTGATCATTTATTGATAATTTTTTATGTATTATCTATTTTTCTTAGGATTGCTAATTATTTTTTGCTAATTAATTTCTTTGGTACCCCCCCCCCCCTTTGGTGTATGGAGATGCACATGCATCAAAGTTACAGGGTATTTGCTTGATGGGTATTGTCTATTTACTAGAAGGAAGCGTGTTACCACTTTTTATGTACTACACACAGTTAATTTAGATGAAAATTTGTGAGTAGTATAGCTCCTTCAAAATGAGGTTTCAATAGTCATAGCTTCTTCTGTTCATGTCGTCTCTTGACTTAGTCTAAAAAGTAATATAGCGGTCTGTGCAGATTTGATGTGATTTAGCATTTAGAGTGACCATTCTGAGTTAGTCACTTATATCACATCTGTCTGTCTAATTGAACACAGACACATTGAATTTGTGTAAGTGAATCCTTGTGAAAGGTTGTGTCACACTCCTTCAATCAATGGAAAGGTGGACATATTGCGTAATTGGTATTTGGCTTAATTTTGTACAAGGAATGCCTTATTTTATATACTCCTTGGTAAATTATGGGGTGGACTGTAGTCCCGAGGCCCAGCTCGGCCACGGCTAAGCACCGGGGGCACAGAAAACACATTCCTTATTACTGTCACATTTCTGAAATGTGATATTGTCACACCATTATGTGGTGAGTGGCGTCAGATGTATCTTGCAGTGTGAAGTCATATGAACACTACATTTTTAAAGTCAGAGTCATTTAAATTGTTATGCTTTATGTCATTTGCAATGTCATTGACCAACCGCCCTCCCCCCCTGACTGCACAACAACCACTGCTGCCTCTGAAGACATCAAGTCCTGCTGCCCACTCCCCACTCCACCAACACCCCCCCACTCCCAACACACAGTCCCCCAACCTGACCCTCACTAAGACCCAGGTGAGGACGGAGCTGAGAAAGATCAAGGCGAGGAAGGTGTCGGGACCGGACGGCATCAGCGCAAAGCTCCTCAAGTCCTGTGCAGACCAGCTGTGTGGGATTGTGGAGTACATCTTCAATCTGAGCCTGAAGCTGGGGAGGGTACCACAGCTGTGGAAAACATCTTGTGTGGTACCTGTACCAAAGACTTCCCACCCCAAAGATCCAAACAGCTACAGATCAGTGGCCCGGACGTCCCACATGATGAAGACCCTGGAGAGACTGCTCCTTGCTCACCTCCGCCCCCTGGTGGGACCAGCGATGGATCCACTCCAGTTCACCTACCAGCATGGCATTGGGGTGGAGGATGCGGTGATCTTCCTCCTTCACCATTTTCTGTCCCACCTGGAGAAGCCTGGGAATGTGGTGAGGATCATGTTCTTTGACTTCTCCAGTGCGTTCAACACCATCCAACCGATGATCCTGAAGGACAAGCTGCTGTGCACAGGGGTGGACCAGCACCTGTCATCATGGATCCTGGACTACCTCACAAACCGGCCTCAGTTTGTGAGAACCCGGGACTGTGTTTCTGACACGATCATCGGTAGCACGGGGGCCCCCCAGGGAACGGTTTTGGCTCCCTTCCTGTTCACCCTTTATACTGCGGACTTCTCACACAACACAACACACTGCCATCTACAGAAGTTCTCTGACGACTCTGCGATCATTGGCCTCATCTCCAATGGAGATGAAGCTGAGTACAGAGGGCTTATCCAGGACTTTGTGGACTGGTGCCATCGGAACTGCCTCCAGATCAACGCGAGGAAAACTAAGGAGCTGGTGGTGGACTGCCGCAGGCAAGGACAACCCCTCACAGCA
Source organism: Pholidichthys leucotaenia (assembly GCA_020510985.1). Taxonomy (NCBI): domain Eukaryota; kingdom Metazoa; phylum Chordata; class Actinopteri; order Cichliformes; family Pholidichthyidae; genus Pholidichthys; species Pholidichthys leucotaenia. The sequence continues at coordinate 109,104,062 of CM035847.1, read as the reverse complement.
CCAGTAAATATACAGGGAACAGACATGGAGATGATGACATCCTACAAGTACCTGGGTGTTCATCTGAACAATACACTAGAGTGGTCACACAATACCGACGCACTCTACAAGAAGGGACAGAGCAGGCTGTTCCTACTGAGGAGACTCAGGTCTTTTGGTGTACAAGGGGCGCTGCTGAAGTCATTCTATGACACGGTGGTGGCATCAGCCATCACGGTTGGAGTGGTCTGCTGGGGCAGTGGCATCAAAGCAGCCGATAGGAAGAGACTGAACAAACTGATTAAGAAAGCTAGCTCTGTCCTGGGGCGGCGACTTGACCCAGTGGAGGAGGTGGGAGAGAGAAGGATGGTGGCTAAACTGTCATCTCTGCTGGAGTCCGAGTTCCACCCTATGCAGGACATACTGAATGCACTGAGAAGCTCATTTAGCAGCAGACTACATCATCCTAGGTGCACAACCGAGAGGTTTCGCAGGTCCTTGCTACCTACGGCTGTCAGACTGTACAACCTAAGCAGGGCTGCTCGCAGAGATTTCAAAAAAGACGTGACAACCTAATAGTATTGAATGCAAAAGACGCAATAGAATTACACAATGGTCCCCTCCGGTATACAACTAGGAAAATACCGGTCGCTATGGAGGGTGAGAATATGTATGGGTACATAATCATACCATGTAGGATAACCAAGTAGACGGTTGTGCTGTTTCATTCCATCTAGTTACAATGCTCCGCACTGTATATATATATATATATATATATATACATATACACACTACTGTTCAAAAGTTTGGGGTCACTTAGAAATTTCCCTATTTTTGAAAGAAAAGCACTGTTTTTTCAATGAAGATAACTTTAAACTAATCAGAAATACACTCTAATATCTAATATACATTGGTAATGTGGTAAATGACTATTCTAGCTGCAAATGTCTGGTTTTTGGTGCAATATCTACATAGGTGTATAGAGGCCCATTTCCAGCAACTATCACTCCAGTGTTCTAATGGTACAATGTGTTTGCTCATTGCGTCAGAAGGCTAATGGATGATTAGAAACCCCTTGTGGAATCATGTTAGCACAGCTGAAAACAGTTTAGCTGGTTAGAAAAGCTATAAAACTGACCTTCTTTTGAGCAGGTTGAGTATCTGGAAAAAAATATTATTTCAAATGCAAATCATTATTTCTAACCTTGTCAATGTCTTGACTATATTTTCTATTCATTTTACAACTCATGGTGGTAAATAAGTGTGACTTTTCATGGAAAACACAAAATAATTGTCTTGGTGACCCCAAACTTTTGAACGGTAGTGTATATATTTATATTTATATGTACATGTTTACTCGCTGCTCTTGTTTTTTCTCTTGCCTTCTGATTGTTGCTCTGAGTGTTGCTATCCCTGTGCTGTTGCAATCCTGGAATTTCCCCTTTGTGGGACTAATAAAGGCTTATCTTATCTTATTTGTTCTACTTAGCTTCAAAAAATGCTTGTCAATTGAGAGGTCCTTTCCCCTGTGGCCACTGTCGCCCCCTCCAGCCAATGAGCCTGTCACCGACACACTGTCCAGCCCCCTCACATCTCCCACAAAGATCAAATCTCAGTGCTATCCTGCAAAGAAAAAAATGGGGAAACCTCACGGCTTCCCCGTCCTTATGTCAGTATTTACATCAACAGGAGTGCAAATTTTATCACCTCATAAACTGATTTTACTAATGTTCCAGTTATCATCATTATTTTGTGTCCCTTAAATGTTTATCTTAGTTGTTTATCCCACTGTTTATTATGATGTGTAATGTTAAGAAACACAAGTGAATTATTGTTTTTTTATTTTATTACGTATTGCATATGTCATCAAGGATTTATTAAATTGAAAGTTAATGGTGATGTTATGATTCCTTGTTAATTTGGCAAATCTAATTCCTGGTGAAAGCTAAAAAAAAAAAAAATTGTGAATGCTTTCCTTTTCCTGTTGAAAAACGAAGAATGAAGAACAGCAGAAAAGCCTTTAAATTACACCTAAAGCTTCCACAATTTGAATGTGATTTTGCTGTTCACAACAAGTATTTGCTAAATATTCTGTGAATCAGTAAATGTTTTACCAATTGACATGGGTAATCACTGATTTAGGATTATGTTTAAACAAAACAGTGTCATATATTAGAAGCCTTAAACCAGTGCAGCATTTAAGAATTAGTAGATGCAAGTGCAGGCCTAATCTCTGTTTTCAGGAATTTATGGCACAGGACCACAATCTGTTTTTTTTTTGTTTTTTTTTATATATATATGTCCTAAAACCCATCAGACCTTAAGCATCCTTCTTTTTATTACAAACATCTGAGTCCTTTGAAGGCTGATTCTGTCTGTTTACCATCACCTTATCTAGGTCAGTCTGACACAAGCAATATTTTTTTTTTCTTCTACATGGACAGACTGAGGATCAAAATATAAATAAGACTGCATATGCCATTTATTAAAAAGTGAGTTTAGTGTTACTGAAACAAAGCAATAATATGACATAGAATTACCAAAACCTGTATTTGATAGGCAGTAGACTCTGGCAAATCACAAGCACAAACACAGTAATCATCATCCTCTTCTGTGCTTTGAATCATGTAATATAATGTGTACACAAAGCCTTCAGTGATTAGGCATTATTAAGTGACAGCATGATATTGTAATATTCAGTTAATTTCATCATTGTCATGCTGGTAGCATTGATGAAGATGCAAGCAATTGTACTTAACTTAGATGTTCTATGCGCCTGTGGTCTCGACAAGGGGGACACGGACAGTAGCGAGGCCAGGTCCCAGAGGCTGGTTGTTTTGGCGACAGCAGGGAAATCGTTACTCCTGCGTCCTTTTTTCCCTGTAAAGTTCACTGTTATGCTTCAGTCAGAGAAATAAGGCAATTGAGTCAATAAAAGTCAGTGATACGTCAAAAAATTGAATAAAAATAGCTCAATGTTTTTCATTTTCCAAAGAAAAACTAGAGGAAATGAAAATATTGACTTTAAAAATATATAAATAGTTTATCACTGTAGCATCCTCATCTCCTCAAACCAAGACAGAAGATCACTTCTCTCCATTTTACAGGAATTTCACTTTATTCCTTCTACAGGAATACCACTTTTCTGCATTCTACAGGAATATCACAGGCTTTCATATCGACTCATCCAGGCCTCATCCAGTCCTGACCCAAAGATGTTTTCCCAGGACCCCAGTGTAAACAGTTGCCTCTTGCAGAGATTGTAAGGATCAGAATTTGCTTTTAAAGGCTCAAAGGAACATAAAACTCAGGAGACCAGACCTCCAACGTGAACACTGCATTTGGATAACATCCTCCTTTACAGGAAACCAGTGCTCTTAAAAAGGGTCATAAACGGCTTAATTAGACAGGTTTATAACCTTTGATGGTTCCCAGATTTTCTTCCAGATACCATTGACCTAAAAGAAATCATCTACAGCTCAACAGTACCTCCTAGCGGATACCTACGGAATGTGTTTCAGTATGTAGGATGACTTTTTAATTTGTTCTAAGCATTAAGTTTCTTTCAGCTTATCCTCTTCGCCCCTGGATCCTAAGGACACTGAAAATCATCCCTTTTTATCACCAACCATGGTTTGCTGTACTACATTAAGCTTTGATCTAAATATGAATGCATGTATTATAATTATGTATAAGAAATGTTATATTCATGAGTGTTATTCAAACAAATGTAATATTAGAGTAATGGTGTAAATGCATGATCACCAAATATTAGCCAAGTCATTTAATTTAGTTAGATCTTATATTGAGCACCTAATTTCATAAGAACTGACTGTTGATTTGTCTCTGCAATTTCATGGGATGGTGTCTTCGTTTGATTGGCTGCTCTCAAACAAAGAAATGTTCTCACATTGGATGGCAGCCATTTCAAACTGCTTTTGATAAAGTCGATTGGTCAGTCTTGCGATCGACATCACCAGTTTATGGCCAGGCGGGGTCCTTTAAAAAAAATAGTTGAAGCTGCTCTGCAGTTAGAACAAGATTAAGAAAAGAATAAGAACAAGACAAGCAGAAAGAAAAAGACACACACAGATGTAAGTTAAAGTTAAGTAAGAGAGCAAGAGAGAACACAAGTTACACAGAGACAAGTTATGCAGTTAAGTTAAGATAAAGTTAGAGAAGAAAAAGCAGACAAGAAAGAGACAGAATGAGATTAGATAAGTCTGGGAAGATTTTGTTCCACGGTTTCAAGGTCCTGTGTAGTTTTATTCTATCTAAATTGTTCTTTGTGAAGTTTGTCAAATCCTGCGTTAGTTTTTCTGGTTACTGAGGAGAAATCACCTTTTTCTTTAGAGCTCGCTTTCTCCGAGAATCAAATTCTCAAACTTTTTCCTTCACCTCAGAAGCCATTCTTGTCCTAGTAAATGTTTTTCTCAAATTTGTTTTTATGACTTTTCACGCCGTTAAAGTGGACCTTTAATTTTCCTAATTTAAAGTGAACAGAGACTGTGGTTTTTTTGGACTCTCTTTCCGGCCTCATACCCGCCTGACTGAGAAGTTTCTCCTTCAGTTTTTTTGGTCTATCCCGCTACAAGAGACCTCAAATTCGGACTCTTTTCCAAGGACTTGTCACGCCACTCGGTGACAGACCATCCCCTGCTGCCATTGTCTGGAGAGCCCCCAGCTGAGTTTGCACTTCCACGGCTGTGAGGAAGCATCACAGCAGCTGCTTCCTCCGACGTCCTAACTCCCAACTCAGCCGGTATCGACTCGCTGAAACGTGGACCTACAGCTGTTTTCGTAAGTGAAACTCCTACTTCTTCTATCTGCTGGGTTAAAACGTGACGTCCGAACAATTAAATTACAATTGAATATAGCCCGTATTTCAGGGCTCAATTAGTCTCTTAGCCACAGGATAAAGCTATAAACTGAAGGAAGACTCTTAGTTATTTTTAAGTAACTGCCCTTAGTTTTTGTAAATTAATTCAGAAGTCATTTTTAGATAATTAGCTTATGAATTTTCCCCATAAAATTGCATTGTTTTGTTAGACATTTCAGCCTTCATTTACCGTTGAAACATAAGTCTGGTTCCTCCTTGGTTCTACAGAGGTGTAACGCTGGATTTTATGTTCAGGAATCCAATAACAGTGGATGTGATATCTTACGCTGTTATCATTTGAATCTGTTTATCCATCATTTGAATGCCATGCCATGTAACCTGAATGAGTTTAATAAAAGGGTGAATGAGAGAAGTTGAAGCATTTTCCTTTTGCATATATCTGTTTCCTAATCACGGCAGGAAAAGAACTCACTGAAACTTTGAGACTGATTCATTAAGTAATTGAAGGTACAAAATTAATTAAAATTAAAGTTAATATTATTGTCCATTGTGACTGGTGCCCCCTTTTACAAGTGCTTTTATTTAATTTAGCGGGTGTAGAAGTGAAGGTTTAACTCCGCCCCCTTTCACACCCACTATTAAATAAAATAAATAATTCCTGTACCTTATGACAAATATTTTATTATATAATCCCGCTACATCATGTATGCAACATTAGAGTCAAAACCCACAAAGTTAGACTGAAAAAAAAGTAAAACCCGCAAACTTTGCAAAAAATATCCATATATAGATTATTTCTTTCACTCCTCTTTTCTCTTCTTCTCACTCACTCACTGTTAAACACAAGGGCCCACACATACAACACACACACACACGCAGTTCTGTTATCTCTCCAAGGTTACTGTCGGGCAGCTGTGTACGTAGAGTAACAGAACTATAGCCTTAAAACAAGCTTGAAATGGCAACCCCAAATACTTGAAAAAACAAATCTGGCAACATGTTATCATGTCAACTTTTTTTCCCTACCGCAGTGAAAACACAATAGAATTTCTCACCCAAAAATATAATTTGCAAATGTCCACAATTTTAATAATTTCCCAAAAGGATAATAAGCAATTAACCAACTCTTTTATGCTCCACAAATACCAGAAAAAATCACAAACAACAATTTTGCAACCCGTTCTTTCCGCCTCTATGGAGAACTCTCACTTTTTTACACTGGAGCAGATTACACAGAGACAAAAAAAACAGACTGCAGTAACTTTTATCCAGCGCTTCAACAAATTCTCAAAATAAAATCTACCAGTATCTCAACAGTCACGTAACCCCTACGCTGTGTGTTGAAAGCCCCAGTAAGACCTCCTCCCCCGGTATCTTGCAGTTGCTCACCGTAGCGGGGAAAATCCCATGGGCGATAAGCAGACACGGTAAGGGCACGAATCTTCCATGAAAATCTACTTTTCTGGGATCACGTCACTCCTCCATGGGATGTCGAGAGCCTAATTATTTGGACAATAAAATGTCCGTAGTTAAAAGAGCACAAATCTTTACCTTTTTTCTTTGCATGCAACTTCCGGCACCTCCACCGCACTGACAGGGTGCAGAGAACAACGGACCCTGGGAGCCTCCCCGGGTCTTGCGATAATGCTCACCGTTTGCAGAGGAAAATCTTGTTCCTCCCAATTGTTGGTAAATTTCTATGATGCCCTTGTCTGTCTGAGAATGTTGGTTATTCTGCAATTATGTTTCTCCAACCTTCATCCTGCTTGCTTTGAGAATGTTAGTTATTCTGTAACTATGGTTTTCATCCTTCATCCTGCTTGCTTTGCACGCCACACTGCCACCGTTAGATTGCACCCAAGGATTCACTCACTGAAACCAGATAGAATCAGCTCTGCCCTCAGCTGAGTTGGCACATAGGGGAAGGACACTGATACACATGAGGGGAGCCCTCCCTCCTGCGTGAGGGAGTGGCAGAGTTCTATAAAAACCATAGGGCTCACTGTTGGAGCAGCACTCTCTCTTGATCCGTCTTGAGAATAGTGCTCCGGCGTTGTATCTTGTACCATATCTCAGCTTCAGTAAAATAAGTGAAACTATACTTCACCGCTCTGTCTAGTTATTTGGCCTTCATACCAAAAGAACCAGAGGTTAAGATATTTTATCGCAACAATTTGGTGTTTCCGCCTGGTTACGAGGCTAAATTTTAGTTTAGTAGACAGCGTGAGGATTTTTTCTCTACAGTTCGGCGGCCGCAAACCATAAAAGGTAAGCAGAAACCTTTTTTCAACAAACGTCTGCCTGTCCCTTTGGGGGCAGACCTTTCTGTAGAGATTAAATATTCACATATATGTGATTTTATTTGTGGAATGAACCTGAAATATGGTCTTGTATTTATGATATGTTGTTTTAAGGAATATTTACCGAGTTTGATAAGGAAATCTCCAAGTGGTTTAACCCCATGGAATAAGTCATATGCGTTAATACTGTTCCTAAAAAGCAAGGTTTGAGACAGCTTGGACAAAAGGTTGAAACCCCGGGGTGGCTGAAATATGGCCATTGAAAAGGAAGTGCTGCCCCGTTGAGCATTGCATAGTCTGGGTAAAAGGTTTTAACCCCGAGGTGGCTGATATAGGGTCACCGAAAAAGTAGTGTTATCCAGTTGTGCATAGCTTTGCCAAAAGGTTTTAACCCCTTGGAATTATTGCTTAATTCCTGAAAGTAGAGTTGGCACCCCTAGGGTATTTAGCTCAGACCAAAAGCTTTTAACTCCCAGAGAATTGCAATGGGCGCGTCTCTAAAATACAGTTGGTCTTAACGCAATAGTTAGGAAATCCTACTGTGTGTGAAATAAACACATAAGTATTAAGTAAACTCGATCAGGGCGATCGATTCATCGGTGATATATAATAAAATAACTAAACTAATTATAGTAAAAAATGGTGATGTGTGAGACAAGTATGTTGTCGTGAAGAAGTGGAAATAAATAAGATCATAATAATACTTTCATTCTATGTTATAAGATATTGGTATTAGACTACAGCACTTAAACTGGTTGGACTAAATGGCAACAGAACCGGATAACGATAAAATGAACAATGAGAAACACAGTTATTTTATTTTGTGAGTTTTAGATAAAAGCTACTGCAGTCTGGGTTGTTTTGTCTCTGTGTAATCTGCTCCGGTGTGGAAGAGAAAAAAAAAAGTGAATTCTCTGCGGAAGCGGAAGGAGCAGGCTCTGAAATTGTTTGTGATTTATTTCTGATATTTGTGGAGTGTAAAAGGGTTGGTTAATTAATTGTTATCCTTTTGAGAAATGTTTAAACTTATAGTTATTTGAAAATAGTAGTTTTGAGCAAACGGAGTTGACTGGTATTGTGTTTTCATGGCAGTGTAGAAAAAATGGAAGGATCTTCACGCTGCTAAGTAGCTCCGACCTTGTGGAGATAATGGCGAAAGGAGCATTTCTGTGTGTCTGTCTGTGTGTGTGTGTGTGTGGTTGCTTGAGAAAAAAAAAGAGAATGAAAAAACAAAGGCTGTGTGGGTGCTGACCTGTGTGACAGGGGAGTGAAAGAGAAGTAATCTATAAATGGGTATTTTTGCAAAGTTTTGGGGTTTTACTTTTTCAATCTAACTGTGGGTTTTTAACTGTATTGTTGCGTATGTGATAAACTATTTACATATTTTTAAAGCAATTTTTTGACGTATCACTGACTTTTTTCTTTGACTGAAGCATAACAGTGCACTTTACAGGGAAAAAGGATGCAGGACTAACGATTTCCCCACTGTCGCCAAAACTACCAGCCTCTGCGACCCGTCCCCTCGTGGCTGTCCATGCCTCAGTCGACATGACCACAGGCACATAGAATGCTAAGTTAAGTACAAATGCTTGCATCTTAATTAATGCTACCAGCATGACAATGATGAAATTAATTGAATATTACAATATGATGCTGTCACTTAATAATGCCTAATCACTGAAGGCTTTATGTATACCCTATATTACATGATTCAAAGCATAGCGGTTCAAAAGAGATTGATAATTAATGTGTTTGTGCATATGCTTTGCCAGAGACTACTGATAATCAAACAGAGGTCTTGGTAAATGTATGTCATATTGTTGCTTTGTTTAAATAATACTATACTCACTTTTAATAAATGACATATGCAAGCTTATTTACATTTCAACCCTAGGCCTGACCATGTAAAAAAGGGGGGGGGGGAACACAAGAGCAGGATCTGAGACAGTCCATGCTGTGACTTTTTCCTCCTAAAGAACACAGCAAGATGATGATAAAGTTTTTTATTATCGGGAGATGGTAAATTTATGAACAGAAAAGACATAAATAGCACAAGAATTCTGGTAAAATGGAGAAAGGGAATTTAATTTCAATAGTAAACTCAGACTGATTAGCGAGTTGTGTCAGACTGACCTAGATAACAAGAGACAGAATCAGCCTTCAAAGGGAAAAAAACACACAGGCCACAGATTGTGGTCCTGTGCCATAAATTCCTGAAAACAGAGATTAGGTCTACACCTGCAGTTACTAATTCTAAATGCTGCATTGGTTTAAGGCTTCTAATATATGACACTGTTTTGTTTGAACATAATCTTAAACTAAGTGATTACCCATGTCAATTAGTAATACCTTTACTGATTCACAGAATATTTAACAAATACTTGTTGTGAGTAGCAAACTCACATTCAAATTGTGGAAGCTTTAGGTGTGATTTAAAGGTTTTTCTGCTATTCTTCATTCTTCATTTTTCAACAGGAAAGGGAAAGCATTCACAATTTTTTTTTAGCTTTCACCCGGAATTAGATTCGCCAAATTAACAAGGAATCGTAACATCACCATTACCTTTCAATTTAATAAATCCTTGGTGACGTTCGCAACATGTAATAAAATAATAAAAAAAATAATTCACTTGTGTTTCTTAATATTACACGCTATGATAAGCAACTGGGATAAACATTTAAGGGATACAAAACTAATGATGGTCACTGGAACATAAGTAAAATCAATTTATGAGGTGATAAAATTTGCACTCCTATTGATATAAACACTGATGTGCAGACGGGGAAGCCGTGGGCTTTCCTGAAAATTTTCTTTGCAGGATAGCACTGAGATTTGATCTTTGTGGGAGATGGAGGGGGCCGGACAGTGGGTGTGTGGGTGACGGGCTCATTGGCTGGAAGGGGCGACAGTGACCATAGGGAAAAGGACCTCTAAAATTGACAAGCATTTTTGGAGCTAAGTAGAACAAATGACATTGCAAACGACATAAAGCATAACAATTTAAATGACTGACTTGAAAAATGTAGTGTTCATATGACTTCACACTGCAGGATACATCTGATGCTACTCGCCACATAATGGTGTGACAATATCACATTTCAGAAATGTGACAGTAATAAGGAATGTGTTTTCCCGATGCTCAGCCGTCACCAAGCTGGGCCTCAAGACTACAGTCCAACCCATAATTTATCAAGGAATATATAAAATGAGGCATTCCTTGTACAAAATTAAGCCAGATTCTAATTAGGCAATATAAGATAAGATAAGCCTTTATTAGTCCCTCAGAGCAATAATTAAGAAGATACAGAAGATATAAATAAAAGCAGTGTCCACCTTTCTATTGACTGAAGGAGTGTGATGCAATCTTTCACAAGGATTCACTTACACAAATTCAACCTGTCTGTGTCCAACTGGACAAATGGATGTGATCTTAGTTATCAATGCTAAATCATATCAAATCTGCACAGACAGCTATATTGTTTTTCCTAAATGGAATTTGTAAATTAGTTCAAAAGATGTCACAAACGAAAGCCATGATTATTGAAACCTCATTTTCAAGGAGCTGTACTACTCAAAAATTTTCATCTAAATTAACTGTGTGTAACACATAAAAGTGGTAACACGCTTCCTTCCAGTAAAAGACACTACCCATCAAGCAAATACCCTGTAACTTTGCTGCATGTGCGTCTCAATTCATCAAAAGGGGGGTACCAAAGAAATTAATTAGAAAAATAATTAGAAAAATCCTCAGAAAAATAGATAATACATAAAAATTATCAATAGATGATCAATAATGATGTGAAAAATATAAATGAAACCACATGGTAATGAAATCACAACATTCAATAGGAAAAGTTAAAAGTTACATCAATAAATTTCCAGATTTTTAAGAAAATATCTGCAGATTATTGTAAAAAAAAAAAATCATGTTTATAAGGAACAAGATAAACTGATAAGGAAGAAAACCATGCAAATTTATGAGAAGAGTTCCAAATGTCAAAGGAAAGTCCAACTTGTGCTGAATTTATGTTTTACTGTGGGACTTAATTTAGAATCTACTACAAAGAAAATACAGAGTTTCACTCAATTAAGGGAACAATGCTTTAGGGAGCTCAAAGCAAAATAATTTGATCTGGGGCATGCAAGGACCAGGAGGGCATTTGGCACTCCTATACGGGTAAGATTGCTGCTTTAGCAGCTTTGCTTCTTTTGCTATGCAAGGAAACTCACTCTGTAGGTCAAAGACAACAACTCAAAATTAATTTAATTAAATTAACCAAAAGCCTAAACAAACTAAGAGCCTTATTGCATGAACCAAAAGCTCAATCTGGCATTGACAATCATGTAGGTAGCTGGTTTGACAGCGTATTTGGCAAATGGGGAAAAATAATTCAAGGGGTCCTTGTAAGCATTATCATTAGTTTATTGATCTTTGTCTTCTGTGGATGTTGTTGTATTCCCATAATTAAACGACTTGTTGAAAGAACTATTTCAGCAGCTTTCTCTTCCAAGGATCCTCCTCTATACCATGGTGTCCAGGAAGCTGCCCACTTGCTTTCTGACTGCGAGGATGGCGATAAAGTTGTGCCACGACTAGACCTGGACAAGGACTTTGATGACACACCGGAAATAGTTTAGGGCTGGCAATAGGGTCTAATATGCACACTTACATGATGTTAGCATTTGCTTCACTGTGCCTCTGCCCCACAGGTTTCTTTTGTGAGATATGATTCATGGGATGTAGATGCGTATAGGGGGATAGATTATTTTGATATATTTTACACATATAGAATTGTTAGCCATATTGACCCACAATGCTTGCACTGCACCTGATGTCCACCGGAGAGATGGCGACCTGAAGGGGGGTAGGTCCACGTGACTGCTGGAAGGGGACATCAGTTACATATAGAAACTTAGAAACACTACACTCAGGGGCTAGAGTAGGGTTATGAGATGGGTTTATGCCCATCTCAACGGGGGGAGATACAAAAACGCGAATATAAGTTGCTATTAAGCTAGTGAGGTGCCCATTAGGACACCTCAGCAGGGGGAATTGTTGGTAAATTTCTATGATGCCCTTGTCTGTCTGAGAATGTTGGTTATTCTGCAACTATGTTTCTCCAACCTTTATCCTGCTTGCTTTGAGAATGTTAGTTATTCTGTAACTATGGTTTTCATCCTTCATCCTGCTTGCTTTGCACACCACACTTCCGCTGTTAGATTACACCCAAGGATTCACTCGCTGAAACCAGATAGAATCAGCTCTGCCCTCAGCTGAGTTGGCACATAGTGGAAGGACACTGATGCATGTGAGGGGAGCCCTCCCTCCTGCGTGAGGGAGTGGCAGAGTTCTATAAAAATCATAGGGCCCACTGTTGGAGCAGCACTCTCTCTTGATCCGTCTTGAGAGTAGTCCTCCAACACTGTACCTTGTACCATATAAGATAAGATAAGATAAGATAAGCCTTTATTAGTCCCACAACGGGGAAATTCCAGGATTGCAACAGCACAGGGATAGCAACACTCAGAGCAACAATCAGAAGGCAAGAAAAAAAACAAGCAAGCAAGAGCAGCTAATATACATATGTACATATTACTATAATATATATATATATATATATATATATACACACACAGAGACACACAGTGCAGAGCATTGTATCTCAGCTTCAGTAAAATTAGTGAAACTATACTTCACCTCTCTGTCTGGTTATTTGGCTTTCATACCAAAAGAACCAGAGTTTGAGATATTTTAGCGCAACACAAGGGATTATTGCAATATCGCTCACCATGGGCAGGAATGACCCAGCGATCAAGCCGTAATAATGCACCCAAACAGCATCCATGATGTCCAACCAGTCTGGGTAGTCTCACTATCTTTTATCCATAAACAACAACAACAAATGTATTTATAGCCAAACCACCTGTAGGATTATCAGATCTGTCACCCAGTCAGTTCCAGCACCCCGGTTTGAAATGCCTTCACTACAGTAACACTGAGCCTTTTTTTTTTTTCTCACTCAGCCTGGGAAGGTCTTTTTATCAGGTGTGCACTTGCTGAAATCAAGCAGAGGTGCCAGAAAGATGGAGATATGTGGATCCTCTGTTCAGAGCTCCAAAATGTTAGAATAATTTTGAGCTTAAATTATTCAAAGTCAAAAAATCGAGCAGAAAGTTGGATTTATGTACATTTATTTAACCTCAAATGGTCATCTTGAGGGAGAGATTACAAAGCATGGCATTCAGGCACACCTAGAATCCCTAAAGGATTCATTTCTTTAGGTCTGATATACTCTGAAGGCCAATAATTGCCCACGGAAACATACCAAGAATATATGAACTTATCCTATATGGCATGCACATATAAACATTAAACATGGCATATGAAAGGCATGATATTTCTCAAATATAATAATACATTATTAATAACAATAATAATGTAGACAAAATGGAATTTTTCTATCACCAACTCACTATTTTATTTTCACCAGGATTTAGATTAGAGAAAAGTAAAAAGGTGAAAACATTGATTATTCTGTTAATAAACTTTATAGAAAACAATCAATTTTGATGGTCAATTTGCAAGTTTTTCTCAACTTTCCACCAAATTCGACATCACTTCTATACACTTTTTCCGCTTCCTCCAGGTCAGACATTATGTGCAAACCATGACAAAACAATTCCCTCAAAAACCTTCTGATAATCCTCTAGATGATTTTTTATTAGTTAAACCAACTTCTAAGGGGGTAATGTCAGTTTTATATAATTTAATTTCAAATTTACAATCTTCTTCTCTGGCCGCTATCAAATTGAACTGGGAACAAGATCTTAATTTTACTTTTACTGATGAACTGTGGGACTCTATTCTTGGCCAGGTTCACACTGTATCAATGTGTGCTCGTCACGCTCTTATTCAATTTAAGATTGTACACCGGATGCACCTGTCCAAGGTTAAGTTAGCACGTATTTACTCGGATATAGACCCAACTTGTGAAAAGTGTGGTAGCGCTCCTGGCACTTTGCTTCACATGTATTGGTCCTGCCCGGCATTGATGAATTTTTGGCATTCTGTTTTTATCACTATGTCTGAAGTCCTGCAATATCAAATTAAACCTGATCCATTATGCGCCATTTTTGGTGTGGCTCCAGAACTTGTCTTGCCAAGTTCCAAATTAAAAGTATTCAAATTTTCATTATTATTGGCCAGACGTGCTGTATTACTGAAGTGGAAAGACTCTTCGCCCCCTTCACATTTACAGTGGATAAAAGATATAATGTCCTGTTTGGATTTAGAAAAAATCAGATATACAGTCTGTGGCTCTGAAAACAAATTCTATAAATTATGGCGCCCGTTTCTTGATTTCTTTGAAAGACCCACGATTATAGTTTCTGAGTAGCTCATATCCCCTTTACCCCAACCCCATTTCACACACATAATTTTTTTTTGTATTTTTTTTTTTTTTTTTTTTTATTGTTTATTTAAAGGTTTTTGTGCTTTGAAGCATTTACATTTGTTGGCTTTAAGTTCTAGTTTTTTACTGTTTGGTTGAAACAAAAATGAAAATTTCTAATACTTTGTATTGTATTGATACTTCAATTAATAATAATAAAAATACCTTTGAAAGAGAAAACAATCAAACAAATCACCATTAGCTTTAATCCTAAGAAATCCTTGGTGACCAAAATAGACAAAACAATTCACTTGTGTTTCCTCATCTGCAAATATTAAAATATTTAAAGCTTCAAATAAAAATAGGCTTTACAAATAAAAACAGACATCAATATCAACCTTAACTTTAAAAGAAAGTGGAAACTTATAACCTTAAATCTCGAAAGCATTTAACATTTTCTATTTTTGTTGTTCCTTTCTGTAAATAAAATCAATACTTTAAAGTGACAGTCCACAAAAACCCCAAAGTTAGTTATTGATGAAAAATTCCAATACTAGGCTTTGAAAATTGAAGTAAAGAAGTCAGTCCACACAATTTTTTTTTTGTTTTTGTGAAACACAAATTCAGTTCAATTTAACTTCAACTTTATTTATCAAAATAAAGTTTCAACAAACAAATAAATTGAAACATCTCCACATTTCTAAATAATTTCAAATTTCTACCTCCCTTCTTACAAAAAGAGCTTATAACTAACACTGTTATAAAATAAAATTCAAGCTTTACCCTTGACTAACAAATTTAGCTATAATCAACAAGTTGATTTGTAAGCTAACCAACAACAAATGGTTAAACACGGCAGGTCAACAGACAACCAAACGGTTTACCATACTGGACGACCTTCAAGCAACATTGGAAGGATGGACTTCTGATTTTATATCTGGCTTCACAACATGGGTCAAGAAAACAGCCCGGAGATCTGAAGCAACTCACTGAAGAACTTTTGGATGAACACACTAAAAAGCCACCAGAAGGGAAGGATCTCACCAGTGTGTTAGGTAAGTTCATGCTAGCATTAGTCGCGAGATTAAAAGTAGCCAAGAACGAGCTAGCAAATCAACAGTCTTCTCTCTCAAGGAAGAGAACAACTCACTGAAGGAAAACCTGGAACAATCTCAAGATAAAAACTACAATACTCAAGTTCAACTTGATGACGCGTTACAAGATTTGGACCAGGCAGAGTCAGGAAAGCGACGGTTGACGCATGACAACAACTTGCTTCACCAAGAGAACAGTGAACTCGAAGATGCTTTTCAGGACATGAAGAAGGAACTCAGAAGAGTCGAAGGTCAACTTGAAAACGTGAAGTGTGACTGCAAGGAATGTCAACTGCTCCTACAGGAAGCACATAAAGACTAGGACTTCCACCGCGCTCCATTGCCCAATTACTGTTTTGAGTATGCATGATTGCGTGGAAAGCACAAGTGTTCCCCTTCAGACCGTGACCTTGACAAGATGGTTCGAAATGTCATGAAATTTGATCCAGGTCCTACGGGTTCCCCTGATACCAAGGTCTATTTACAGGACATTGACTACTACCTGCGCAAGTACCCTGATGCTATGGTCAACGATCACATCTATTTGTTTAAACTGACATCTAACAGGTCGGTATCAATATTTATCGACAGACAGCTGACAGACATCAAGACAGACTACATGCTACTCTGCGAAGCCATCGAAAAGAAATTATCTGATGACTGCCTACAATCAGGGCTATCGGCAGCCCTAGCCGTTAAGCAGGGTTGCTCAGAGCCTCCACAGGCCTACTACCAGTGACTCCTTCTTGCATATTTTGGATTTCAAAACATGTCAGGGATGGAAGAAGACCACAATTTTAAGACCCTCTTCATCCAGAACCTCCATCCCACTGTGAGTCACCACCTTGAAGTTACAGCTAACCCAAGGTCAAGCTCAATAAGTCAGCTGAGAGAGTTTGCACATTATGCATTCCAAAAAACAGCAACAAAGTCGCAACAAGCACACTGAGCCTGCCACAGTGCTATCAGTGCTGCATCTGACACCTTGGAGTTGGAAGGAGCCCCTCATGCTACTCCACCTCCTACATCGCAATTACATAAAAACCCGAGATGTTTTTCAAACTGACCTCATCAAGATCAAAACCAAACTAGTTCCTCCGGATCTCACTTAGGAGCAACTTTACGAAAACTTGACTACCGTCATAGGTCATATCACCGGGATAGGTCGTGAGAACACGGTATGGACTCCCAAGATGACAGATACTGATACGAAGACACGCATAATCATGGCAAATGGTCTCATCTACCTCATCACATAAGCTCAGAAGCAGAGATGAATCACAAACCTTGGAAGAAGGAAGAAACTCATACTCTCAGTAAGGAAGATATAGAAGTTGTCAAACATCTCCTAGCAGAGATTCAAAGCAACAAAGAAAACAAAACTGCTGACATCCTAGCTATCATAGCTATGCCAACTCAGAACAAACGTTCTAGACCACAAAGAAAAGGCAAAAAGAAAATCCCTCTTACAAATGGAGATGAATCAAAGGAACCAGTGCAGTCCAGTGCTGTTCTGGCAGCCCAACCACAAGTCAAAAACCACTCCTCTAAAAACATTTCACAAGTCCGTGTCGAAACCCTGGTTCCACAATTTCTGTACGATTTAAAAGGGGGGGGGGGGTGCGAGAATTCTATCTTCTACTGACCTTCGAAGACGTGATGTGTCAGGACGCTTTTTTAGACACCGCCGCTGACATCACTGTTATGTCACACAACCTTTTTGATAAACTACATGTAGCTGCTAGCCATGCGCACAAGGATTTAAAACTGGAACCCTGTTTGCTAGCCGTTCGACTATATTCGCTCACTAAAACAATCCTGTTGGGCATGTCACTGGTAAAAATCTCCATTGGCCCCAAGACCTTGACACATCCGGTGTATGTGTCTAAACTTGACTCCATTCCATTGTGTGTTGGCAAAGATCTACTGAACCACTTTGAGCCGCTGATTGACTTCAAGAATCTCAAACTATTTGCTCAAACTCAAACACCCTCACCCATTCAACCTAACAAGGACAACTGAATCACAATGCTTGGTTCTTGACACTTGGGACACCCCAAGTCTCACACAACTAGAACTGTTGGAACAAGTGAAACCAGTTGAAAGCGACCACAAAGACAAAGGTGAACACTGTCCTCAAAAAGTCAAAGGTCACCTTCAAACACAGGGTAAAGCCAAGGAAGCGAATGACCTTGGAAACTCACCGGCTGAGCAGAAAGCTCCACTCGGCCCCCTTGATACCTTTGACTCACCATTGGTGTCACCTCCTGAAACCCACCCACCCACCCCTGAGGCCTACATGGTCACAAAACCCATATCAACAGGCTCTCTAGACCCTCCGTAACCTCAAGGTTACAGACGTGGACAAAATTGTTGGTACCCCTCTGTTAATGAAAGAAAAACCCACAATGGTCACAGAAATAACTTGAATCTGACAAAAGTGGTAATAAATAAAAATTCCATGAAAATTAACCAATGAAAATCAGACAGTGTTTTTGAATTGTGGTTTAACATAATTATTTTAAAAACAAACTCATGAAACAGGCCTGGACAAAAATGATGGTACCCTTAACTTAATATTTTGTTGCACAACCTTTTGAGGCAATCACTGCAATCAAACGATTTCTGGTAACTGTCAATGAGACTTCTGCATCTCTCAGCAGGTATTTTGGCCCACTCCTCATGAGCAAACTGCTCCAGTTGTCTCAGGTTTGAAGGGTGCCTTCTCCAGACAGCATGTTTCAACTCCTTCCACAGATGTTCAATAGGATTTAGATCAGGGCTCATAAAAGGCCACTTTAGAATAGTCCAATGTTTCGCTCTTAGCCATTCTTGGGTGTATTTAGCTGTGTGTTTTGGGTCATTATCCTGTTGCAAGACCTATGACCTGCAACTGAGAGCAAGCTATCTGACACTGGGCAGCACATTTCTCTCTAGAATACCTTGATAGTCTTGAGATTTCATTGTACCCTGCACAGATTCAAGACACCCTGTGCCAGACGCAGCAAAGCAGCCCCAGAACATAACAGAACCTCCTCCATGTTTCACAGTAGGGACAGTGTTCTTTTCTTGGTATGCTTCATTTTTGCGTCTGTGAATATAGAGCTGATGTACCTTTCCAAAAGGTTCCAGTTTTGTCTCGTCTGTCCATAGGACATTCTTCCAGAAGCTTTGTGGCTTGTCAACATGCAGCATGGCAAATTCCAGCCTGGCTTTTTATGATTTGTTTTCAACAGTGGTGTCCTCCTTGGTGGTCTCCCATGAAGTCCACTTTGGCTTGAACAACGACGGATGGTGCGATCTGACACTGATGTACCTTGGCCTTGGAGTTCACCATGAATATGTTTAGAGGTTGTTCTGGGCTCTTTTGTTACCATTCGTATTATCCGTCTCCTCCTGCGGCCACGTCCAGGGAGGTTGGCTACAGTCCCGTGGATCTTAAATTTCTGAATAATATGTGCAACTGTAGTCACAGGAACATCAAGCTGCTTGGAGATGGTCTTATAGCCTTTACCTTTAACATGCTTGTCTATAATTTTCTCTCTAATCTCCTGAGACAACTCTCTCCTTTGCTTCATCTGGTCCATGTTTAGTGTGATACACACCATGTCAACAAACAGCACAGTGACTACTTGTCACCCTTTAAATAGGCCGACTGACTGATTACAAGTTTGTAGACACCTGTGATGTTAAGGTCACATCTTGAGGACACATCTTGGTTGAACATGTCCCTAAGGTCACATTATTTTCAATCTTTTCTAGGGGTACCATCATTTTTGTTCAGGCCTGTTTCGTGAGTTTGTTTTTTAAAATAATTCTGTTGAACCACAATTCAAAAGCATTGTCTGATTTTCATTGGTTAATTTTCATAGAATTTTTATTTATTACCACTTTTGTCAGATTCAAGTTATTTCTGTGACCCGTGTGGGTTCTTCTTTCATTAACAGAGGGGTACCAACAATTTTGTCCACGTCTGTATGCATCGGTGAACCCCATTTTTTTGTACACGCGCATTTTTTTAATGAATTTATTCGGTAATAAACATACAATAAGAACAACAAAAATATGTAGAACACACAAAAGAACAACCGGAAGGGTGTAGGATGAAGCTAGTGCTTATATAGTGCCTACCCCGTTACAATTTTAAAATCAATAACATAAAAATTTAAGTCATACCCAAAATAAAGTAGAACAAGTAGACAAAAAAAAACAAAAAAAAAAAACTAGCAAAAACCTTTAAGTTATTACAAGTTTATCTCCTAGCAATTACAATGAGATACTGGGAGATTTTCTCATCTTTTTACAATTTTTTGAATTGCTTCAGAGTTGAACATGTTTTAATATTTTCAGAGCAACAGTTCCACATTTTAACTCCAGTGACAGACATCCAATGATACTTTGTATTTGTTCTAACCTTTGGCTGATTAAAAACAGAGTTACCTCTTAGCTCATATTTGCTTTCCCTTTTTTTGAACAGTCTCTGAATATTAACAGGTAATTGGTTATTATTTGCTTTGTACATGATTTGAATGACATAATAATATACTACATCTCAAAATTTAAGAGTATGCAATTGAATAAATATTGGATTTGTTAGTTCACAGTAAGGTTTCTTTGATGCAATGCGTACGGCTTTTTTCTGTAGTAAAAAGATTAAGTTTGTGTTTGTTTTATATGTGTTTCCCCAGATCTCCACACAGTATGACATATAAGGAACTATCAGTGAATTATATAAAATGCAAAGAGATTTCTGACACACGAGATCCTCAACTTTATACAGTATGGCAATGGATTTAGACATTTTAGTTTTGACATAATTTATGTGTGATTTCCACTTTAGTTTGTTTTCAACAATGACCCCTAGGAACTTAGTTTCAAAAACTGTCAGTTTCAACATCGTTTATTTTAATTTTTCTGTGATTATATAATTTGTGGTTTCCAAGTATTATACATTTTGTTTTTCCAAGGTGAATATCATCATTTACACCAGCCCATGACCCCATGGTCCATAAAACCATCAAACACTGGTCAGACCCGACCGTACACATGCTCCCCACGTCACATTCCTTGAAAATTCCAAAATTGAAAACACTTCCTGCAATGCATCCTTCTCTGCAGCTATGCAATGGCACTCATATTCCTGCTTCCAGCGAACAATCATTGCCACCGCTCATAGTTCCTCGAAACCGGGGGGGAAGGGGGGGGGGTGATGACTGCCAACACTCATGACCTTCCAGTTTCAGAACACAGAAGCGTCAAAACAGTGTACAATGCTCCCAAGGCCACATTTCAAAAACACTTGGACCGATCTGCCAAACGACACAAAGCGTACAATGACCAAAGTGTCTCCCATGACAAACCTCAAGGGGGGGGGCAAGGTCTTCCACTACGTATTTGGACCGCAAACACCACAAATCATTCTACAGGCAGGGAAAATCACTCCTAAATTCCTGCCCAAATCCATACATTTTCAGCAACAAACTTTGGCCACTTAAGTACCTAATCCAGGATCCCATTTTCAAATGGGCCCATCAGAATCAGAGTAAACTTTACCAAAACCCCATGAGACTTGTTGGGTACAACACTGTCACAGTAAGTCCATACATAAGCTTAAAATCAGGCCTACGTCCGAGAAATAACTGTTAGCTAACTATTAGCCTCATTTACACTCGGTCACATTTCTCCAAACCAATCAGAGAACTACACCAAATTTCCAAAAGGAAAAAGGGTAAATTAAAACCAAATTATCCCTTAAACTAATCTTAAAGGCCTCTTTAAAATCTAATCAGTTTCAATCAATTTACTATTATCAAATAGTACACACAAAACATCCAATACCATTAGCTAGAGCTAACAACATCAAAATTTCCACACTACTGATAAACTATCTAAGGTTTAGAGTTCAATCTCTAACAAAAGTTACTCCACCCCTAAGAATAATTTTCACCTACCACTCAAGCATCTAAAGAAAAACCAACGACAAGGTTGAGATTAAAATCACTCAATTCTATTTGTTTGCCAGGATGATGGCCCTCCTGTTTTTCAGTTTAGCCCTCTACCTAGCAATCACACCTACTGTCACCCAGTCAGAACTGGGCAAAGCCAAGACAAAAAGTCAACAATCCTTAGGTGGATTCTCAATAACAGCCTCGTCGTTAGGGCCTCTCGTTAGCCTTAGCATGTTCACTGATAACTCGGTCAACACCGCTACACCAAAACACCAGGTCGTTGAACCACAAACCGTAACCAAAACTTTGCAACACACTGTGTTGGTTTTGAATGTTTGCGCCGAAGCTTCAGTCAAACTCAACAAGGTCTTGAACTCTTTGCTCTTCGTGTTGAAGGTTGACTATGCTCACACACAGTTGGTGTCTATGTTACTTCCAGAAGTAGCTGGAAACATTAGTTTTTCAGGTAACACTTTAACAATGAGCCTATTCTCACCTCATCTTGTCCCTTTTTCAGTTGTCACAAATTTATTCCTCGTTGCCATTCAAAGAACAATGACGACATTCCCTGTCTGCTCAGTTTTCCCGAATAAAGGCCTCGAACACCCTATGACTCAGACATCTGTGGAACCATGGTTTACTCCAGCTAAACCAATTCAATTTGAACCTCCTTCAGTTACCTCAGCGTTGCTTAGCCTAAACCTCTAACTCAAATATTGACATAGTGCACGGCTCAGGAGACACACACGTAGGCTCAGGGTAGATCTAATAGTGTCAGTGACAGTAGTCACTGACACTATTAGTGACAGTACTCCCCCTCTAGCAGCGCCTCCTGGCGATGGTTTCTCCGGGTGCGCTCGGTGGAACTCAGTAATGAGGGACGGGTCCAACACAAATGACGAGGGTACCCATTGCCGATGTTCAGGCCCATAACCCTCCCAGTCCACCAAGTACTGCAACCCGCGACCCCGGCGCCGGGAGTCCAGGATAGAGGAGACAGGCCAGGCCGGATGGCCATCAATCATCCGGGGCACGGGCTGCGCAGCAGGAGGAGGGCAAAGGGGATCGGAGACTGCCGGCTTCACCTTGGAAACGTGGAAGGTGGGATGGATGCGGAGGGAGGGGGGAATAGCTACACGCACAGCCACCGGGTTGATAATCCTGGTGATGGGGTATGGGCCCATAAAACGCTGTGCCAGCTTCCTCCTCTCACCCTTTAAAATGACGTCCTGGGTAGACACATAGACACGCTGGCCCACCTGGTACGCTGGGGCAGGTCTTCTGTGCCGGTCCGCCGTGGATTTGTTGCGCTCCGCTGTGCATAAAAGCGCATTGCGCGCCGATGCCCAGATGGAACGGCATTGCCTGAGGTGCGCCCGAACTGAGGGGACAGTTACCTCACTCTCCTGCGCTGGGAAAAGAGGGGGATCGTAGCCCAGGGACGCCTTAAAGGGAGACATCCCTGTGGCAGAAGAGCGGGCGGTGTTGTGGGCGTACTCAACCCAGGCGAGATGGTTACTCCAGGACGCAGGCTTGGATGCAGTGACGCAGCGGAGCACAGCCTCCAGCTCCTGGTTGGTCCGCTCACACTGCCCGTTGGTTTGGGGGTGATGGCCGGAGGAGAGGCTTACCTTGGCTCCCAGGGCATTGCAAAAGGACCTCCAAACCTCTGAGGAAAATTGGGGCCCCCGGTCCGAGACCACGTCCACCGGAATCCCGTGCAGCCTGACCACGTGTTGGATTAGGAGGTCCGCCGTCTCCAGGGCAGATGGAAGACCTCGTAGCGGGATGAAGTGCGCCGCCTTGGAGAAACGGTCTACGATGGTCAGGACAGTGTCGAAGGTGTTAGAGACTGGGAGTCCGGTGACGAAATCCAGGGCGATATGCGACCAGGGCCTGCCAGGGACGGGCAGAGGCTGGAGCAAACCCGCTGGAGGGGCATTGCCTGATTTACTGGTGGCACATACAGGGCAGGCCCGGGCGTAGCGGGCAGCGTCCTTCCGCAGGCCCGGCCACCAGAAGGACCGTTGAAGAAGGTCGATCATCCGGGAGGAACCAGGGTGGCAGGTGAGCTTAGATGTGTGCAGCCAGTGGATGACCTCCCCCCGGACCGTGGATGGCACAAAAAGCCTCCCCTCCGGTCTGCCGCCAGGGTCAGGTTCCGATTCCTGCACCTTCCGGACCTTACTTTCTATGTCCCAAGTGACGGCTCCCACGATGCACGACCTGGGCAGGATGGTGTGGACCGTGTCCTCAGATGCCTCAGGGGCAAATTGCCTAGAGAGGGCGTCGGGCAGGCCGTTCTTGGAGCCAGGCCTGAAGGTGATGTTAAAACGGAACCTGGCAAAGAACAAGGACCAACACGCCTGGCGGGCGTTCAGACGCTCGGCAGATCTTAAGTATTCCAAGTTCTTGTGGTCAGTCAGGACCACGAATGGCAGGTCCGCCCCCTCTAGCTAGTGACGCCACTCCTGCAGCGCGAGCTTGATGGCGAGGAGCTCTCTGTCCCCCACGTCGTAGTTCCGTTCCACCGGGGACAAGCGCCGAGAGAAGAAAGGGCAGGGCCGTTTGACTCCGTCATCAGGCGACCGCTGAGATAGAACCGCCCCCACTCCCGTGTCCGAAGCATCCACCTCCACGATGCATTGCAGCAAGGGATCGACTTGGCTGAGGACCCGGGAGGAGGAGAACTCCGCCTTCAGCGCCTGGAAAGCAGCTGCGGCCTCTTCGGTCCACCGGAACGGGACCTTAGGGGACGTGAGGCGGGTCAGAGGGCCGACGACGGTGCCAAAATTCGGGACGAAGCGGCGGTAGAAGTTTGCAAACCCAATAAATTGTTGCACCTGTTTCCTTGATGTAGGTGTAGGCCATTCCACCACCGCCTTCACCTTCACTGGGTCCGGAAGCACCTGGTCGTGGGAGATGACGAACCCGAGGAAGGACGTAGTCTTAGCGTAGAATTCACAATTTTCTGCCTTCACATATAACCGGTTCTCCAGCAGCCTTTGGAGGGCCCGCCTCACATGGACCCAGTGGTCGTCCCTGGATTTGGAGAAGATGAGGATGTCATCCAGGTAGACGAACACAAACAGGCCGATGAAATCCCAGAGGACGTCATTTATTAGGCGCTGAAAGACGGCAGGAGCATTGGTCAACCCGAACGGCATCACCAGGTACTCGAAATGGCCGTTCGGGGTACGGAAGGCTGTCTTCCACTCATCTCCCTCCCGGATCCGGACGAGGTGGTATGCGCTGCGTAAATCCAGCTTGGTGAACCAAGTCGCCCCCTGGAGGGAGTGGAAGGCGGTGTCCATTAGTGGCAGGGTGTAGCGATCCTTCTCCGTGATATCATTCAGGGCGCGGTAGTCGATACAAGGATGGAGGGAACCGTCCTTCTTGCCCACAAAGAAGAATCCTGCGCCTAATGGTGATGACGAGGGACGGATGATTCCAGCACTCAGGGATTCCTTGAGGTAGGAATTCATAGCCTCCTTCTCTGGCGCCGACAGGCTGTAGAGTCGCCCAGAGGGTAAGGGTGCCCCCTGGCGGATGTTTATCGCACACTCGTAGGGCCTGTGTGGAGGAAGAGACATCGCCTTGGACTTGCTGAAAACCATACCCAGGTCGTGAAATTCTGATGGCACCAGGGAGAGATCCAGGGGCGCAGCGTCCTTAGGAGTTGGAGAAGAGGACGGAGAGCAGGCAGCGGATTGCAGGCAGGTGCTCATGCAGAAGGAACTCCATGCCGATACCCTGGCGGACTTCCAATCCAGGACGGGGTTATGGAGGCGAAGCCAGGGGTATCCCAGGATGACGGGCGACACAGAGTTGGGGAGGACGTAGAAAGTGATTTCCTCCCGGTGGTTCCCAGAGATGATCACAGGGACAGGGAAGGTCTGGTGTGTGACTCTCCCCAGGGAGACATGGGAGAGGTTGACCAGGGCGAGAGGGGATTTGAGGGCTTGGCAACGGATGCCCAATTGGGTTGCCAGGCTTTGTGAAATAAAACTGCCCTCCGCGCCCGAATCCACCAGTGCGTGGGTGAGGTGCCCAGTGGGGTTGGGACAAAACCGGACGGGCAGCTTCAATTGGGAGAGGGGATTTAACCGATTGACGTCCGCGAGGCCCCCTACAGTGACTCGCGGACCTCCCCGTTTGGCTTCTGTGGGCAAAGCTCCACCGTGTGTTGGCTGTCTCCGCAATACATGCAGAGACCCAACTCACGGCGGCGTTGTTTCTCCGCAGGAGGGAGCTTTGTCCAGCCCGTCACCTTCGGCTCCGACTCCTCGGAGCGCGATGGTGGCGGCAACGCCAGGGGGCGAGCTTGGGACAGGCGCGACAAGGCACCACGAGAGAGAGAAGAAGACGACTTCCGCTCCGAGGTGCGCTCGCGCAACCTGTTATCCAGGCTGATGGCTAGGGACGTTAGCTCCGCTAAAGTCTCCGGGATGTCCCGCCCAGCCAGTTCGTCCCTCAGACCATCACTGAGACTGCGGAGGAAGATGCCGCAGAATGAACGTTCATCCCAGCCAACCTCCCCCGCCGCTACCCGGAAGTCGATCGCGTAATCAGCTGCCGACCGGCTTCCCTGCTGGAGGCTGAGAAGCCGATCGACCTGACCGCTCTCAGTACGAGAATGATCAAAGACTTCCAGGAACTGTCTCACGAATTGGCCATAGGTGAGGGTGGTGTAACTGGGCTTCGCCATTACGGCGTAAGCCCAAGTAAGCGCTCGCCCCTCCAGGAGATTCCCTATGTAGCCAATTCGGCTATGGTCTGAGGGAAAATCTCCAGGCACACGGTGGAACACGGACTCACATTGCATTATAAACCCCCGTGCTCCGCCGAGCTTAGCTAAAGTGGGCTGGGGTCGGAATGGGTGTGAGCCGAACCGGTGCTACCAGAGCAGGCTGGACGGCCGCTGGAGCAGCAGGAGCCGCGCCGCCCTGACGAGCCGGGGGGAACGGCTGTTGGGGGTCCAAGCGGTCCAATCAGTTAGTGATGATGGATAATTGATTTAGAATCACCTGTTGCTGGTGTGCTATTAGGTCCACTCGAGCCTCGAGGGTGGAAAGTCGGCGTGTGAGCCCGCCGTCTGCCGAGCCGCTCTGCTGAAGCCGTACTGACATAGTGCATGGCTCAGGAGACACACACGCAGGCTCAGGGTAGATCTAATAGCTTTATTAACAACAAGTGTGCATGAGTGTGGGTCTGCGAGATGTGAATGTGTTGGTGGTGGCGTCTGCGTCGGGCACGGAGGCAGGAGGCCGTACAGCCGGACAACCCTATGGGAGAAGCAAAGGGAGAAGGGTAACGGGCACCACACCAACACAGGAGATATGACAATGATGACCGGCTTACTTGGGAATAGCAGGTGGCTGGCACAGCAAGGGTGAAGCCCGGAAGACAGCGACCTGGAGCGCCCGGTGCAGCAGCGAGGGAATGGTGGCAGAGAGGAGTGGTCCGCCGCCGGGAAATCCACCTGTGCACAGGGGAGCAGACTAGGAGAAGAAGGAGGTAAGAGATTCTTACTTGGAAGTTTGCTGAGCAGTTGAGATTCCTTACAGCAAGAGTAGCGAGTGAAGACTGACGGCTTCAGGCCGAAGCCCAGGGCGAGGCGGCTTAAATCCCTCGCCGCTGATGAGGTGCAGGTGTGCGTGCAGCTGGCGCAGCAGATGGGCGGCGAGGCATGACAAATATGAGACATAATTCTATTTTTGATCTTGAATCCTTGAATTTTTGAGTTCATATGCATGCTTATATACAAACATAAATATTCTTGGCACTCTATTTTGATTTTTGTGCACATTCAAACTATTTTTGAACAATTTTAATAGTTGCTTTATGGTAAACCAAAACATTTACCTTAGGTATGTAAAACTTACACACTTTATTTTTGTACTTTAGTAACCAGAATTTTTGAGTCTTTACAGGCATATGCAGTATTTTAGTATTTTGAGACAATTTTACAATTTACATATATTTTGTCCATATTCAAATTATTTTTGGAAATTCCTAGAAGTTTTTCCAGTAGACCAAATTCAAAGAGCTATACTTAGTACTAGATACTGTTTACAAGTTTAAGGCTTATGGACATCAGAACCATTTGTTCAGCAATTGGATGAAGAGTCGCCAGTTGGAATCAGATGGCTCGGATGTGTACCAGCGATGACCGAAGCTCACCATTGATACATAGACATAGGGGGGAATGTAGCATCATCTCCTTTGGCTATAATCTACAAAATTTACTCTTCACCTTAAAGAAACTTTTTCATCCAGAAGTCCATCAGGAATTGTTTACTTCATCTCAGGACCACAGTGGAAACACATTCCATGGTAAAAGGTATGAGAGATAAAAATCCCATCCCGTGGAAGGAACGGATTAGTTTGACCATAAATAAATGGAAAGTCTTCCCAAAAAGGGAGAACACAAACACCAACAGTTTTATGATTTAACAAAGGTTTGATACTTTTCAGACTTCCTGAGTGCCTCTTACAGTCTCTAGGAATTATTTACAGCTCAACAGTACCCCCTGGTCGACTACTCTGGAATATGTTCTCTTTTGACTTTACAAGCTGAACTGAAGTTAATGAATGAAATGACTGCCTTTGTTGCAAAATTCTCAATTCTCAGATTATTTTTTTTTCCAGGACACCCTGGGAAATCAAGTTAGAATCTGACATACCATTCTATGTGGGACAAGGGTGGGTTTGAAATATTTCATAAAGCTTTGAGTTTAACTGTGATTGCAAGCTTTTAAAGTAATTCTTAAATGAAACCTTATTCTGCTGCATGTTAATTATATAATTACAAGTTTATAAAAGTGCATGAATCACTGAAGTAGCTTAGACTTTATACATAAGTATATTAATGAATTTTCAGTGTATTAAGATAGGCTTCATTCGGTGAGGAACGTTTCCTCAAGTCATCTGACTGGCATCAGCCAATCACCAGGCCATCTTTGCTGAAAAACGGCTCTCTCACTTTTATTGGTCGGTTAAAGACAAAGAACTGTTTTCTTATTGGCCCAGAGTTGATTCAACCCACCCACGACGGAAGACAATTGGTTCCTGTTCATGTCAGTCACGGTTCACCCGGGAAAGTTGACTCAGCTTTAAGGAGGAACGGCCATACTTTTTTTTTTTTTTTTGAGTTAAGCGGGTAGAGAGAGAGGAGAGTGGTTTTCTTGTGAAAGTCTGTGTGTGTACTGTAAATGTCTGGGAACTAATTTTCCTTATTTGAGCTCAAACCTTCTCTTTTATGGAGTCAAGCTTCTGTTCACAGGCATTTTTCTATTTGTATCCTGTTAAACTTTCTTTAAATCCACAGTGTGTTTTCAAGGGACTGACTGATCATTCGTTGGCTTTCATTTGAAGCTGCCTCACCAACCCCCATGACTTCAGAAGAACTCGGATTTCGTGGCTTGAGTTTTTCTTTAATCTTGTCTCTCTAATTCTGTGATCCGGATCGAATTTTGAACTATATCCAATTTAATCAGACCCAAGAAGCTGCTGAAGGATCCTCGTGTCTGCATGGCCTACAGCAGGGGTGTCCAACCATGTGCCATGGAGAGCCAAGACCCTGCAGGTTTTACCTCCAATCAGTGTCTTCAACAGCAGATTTCTGTGAACTTCTTCCCACTGATTGCCGATAAGTGAAAACACCTGCTGAAGAGACTGGGTAGAAGAGAAAACCTGCAGGGTCTTGGCTCTCCATGGCACATGGTTGGACACCCCTGGCCTACAGCATCAGCAGCCAAAGGAGAAGATGGAGATGCCTTATTATCGCAGTCAAAATCTCAGCTTGTGACTGCTGTCACTGTGGACTTAGGGGAAAATTATCTGCAGACAGATATTTACCGTATCATCTTCAAATCAAGCTTCAGCTAAAGATCCCATGAAGCGGACCTTCTGTAAATACCGGAGGAAAAGCCCCAGGAAGTGCTCTGGCCACTGACGGAATGAGGGAGACCCAACGACAACAAACAATTCGCGTGAGCCTGACTTCTTTGTTTCATCTGCTGTATAATGAGATGTCCATCGTTTCAATATGCCATGATTGGTTTTAAGTTTGGAGATAGTTTATAAATCTGAGCACAGATATAGAATTAGAGAGAATTAATATTCCTCTTTTCATTAAAATTCCATTTCACTTTTAGAGGAATTCAGAATCTAACGTCCATATAATTAGTTTCATCATTTTCTCCATACATTGCATCCAATTTTCTTTATAATTTTGGTTAGTTACTTCAGTCTAAATTTTCATCAGTTACAAATTCCTATTAAAGTTACCTGGGTTCCACAAATATGGCTATACTCTGTTGCTCAATAATCAGTTAAAATGAATGTATGGCTTAATAAGATAAGATAAGATAAGATAACCCTTTATTAGGCCCACAATGGGGAAATTCCAGGATTGCAACAGCACAGGGATAGCAACACTCAGAGCAGTAATTAAGAAGATATGGAAAATATAAATAAGAGCAGTGGATATACATACATACACATAAATATATAAATATATATACAAAGTACAGAGCATTGTAGCAAGATGGAATAAACAGCATAACCGTCTACTTAGTTATCCTATGTTGATCATTTCACCTGTTCACAAATTATTTGAATGCAATGTCATTTACCCTGAATCTGATTAATAAATCTGTTAATGACAGAAATTATCAGTGATTTCTTTTTCTGTGTTGTGTTTCTAAAGTCACGCAGTAGAATTCATGAATATTTTGAGACTGATTGATTGAAGATATAAAGATTAATTATTAATAAATTGTCCAAGAAATTGGACTGGTGCCCCTGTTTGAGTGTTTATCTATTGTTTTGTGAGTGTTTGTGGTGGCTGATCAAACCCACGTTTCCACAAACACCTCTTAAGTCTAAATTAAATAATCTTTTTACCTTATAATTAAATTTATAATTAAATATCGCTACACTTGGCTCCGTGGCGGCGGTCAAAGTAATGGGCCTGTTTGGCTTTGCCGCTCCTGTCGTTTTCTTTCACAGCTGCACTGTCGGGCCATTTTGTCAGGAGATTTTTCTCCTGAGTTGGGAGTGTAGTACGCATCTTTCTCCCCATCAGTAGCTCAGCTGGACTGTAGCCTGTGGTGGAGCAGGGTGTGGATCTGTAGGCCATTAGAGCCATCACTGGGTCCTGCTGTTTAAGAATCCTCTTGGCTGTCTGCATGGCCCTTTCGGCGTGGCCATTGCCTTGTGGAGGGTGAGGACTGGAGCAGTGTCTGAAGTCAAACTGCCCGGTGAACTCTCTGAACTCTGCACTCGAGAATTAAGGTTCATTGTTGTTCACCACCTCGTCAGGGATGCCAAACCTGGGAAAAACTGCTTTGAACTTTTGAATGACATATGCACTAGTAGTTGATGTGAGAAGCATTATTTCTAAGAACCTTGAATAATAGTCAGGTACTACCAGGTACTGTAGCTGTGGTGATTGAGCTCACAGAGGTCCATGGTGATTTTTTTCCAGGGTTGCTCTGGGAGAGGTGTAGAAATGAGCTACCTCATTGTTTGTGTTGCTCACGTCACCCGTGCTTGCCGATGGACTGAGTGACAAGGTGTCTTTAACCAGCAACGTTTTCCCCAGTGTGTACTCTGCTACTTTGTTGAATCTCACGAGCCTCATGAGATGGCGCTGGCACTGTATAGGAACATTATCCAGGCTGTGCTT
Organism: Pholidichthys leucotaenia; assembly: GCA_020510985.1. NCBI lineage: Eukaryota > Metazoa > Chordata > Actinopteri > Cichliformes > Pholidichthyidae > Pholidichthys > Pholidichthys leucotaenia. Next base: position 109,072,816 of record CM035847.1, on the reverse strand, counting down.
GTTAATGAGAGGTACCAGCGGTTTATGGTCTGTTATCAACTTAAAATGCTCCAGTCCCAGGAGATATCTGTTGAATTTTTCACATGCCCACACCCCAGCCAGCTGCTCCTTCTAAATTTGGGCATAGCAAGTCTCTGCTTCTGTTTGGCACCTTGAGCAGTATGCCACTGGTTTCCACTGTTCCCCATGGAGTTGCAGCAGTACACCACCTAACCCGTAGCTGCTTGTGTCCGCTGACACAGCTGTGGGTTTGGTCGCATTGCTGTAGGCCAGTACAGGTGCAGATAGCAGCTTTTTAATCTGTCCGAACGCCCGGGTTAACAAGGTCAGGAGTTCCTTGCAGTGGAAGGCGAATTACAGAGCTGCGTGGAGGAATCTGATCAGACCTAAATGAAACAGTCATTGTCGCCTCCGACAGACTGCTATGATGATGATGATGATGATGATGATGATGAATGCTGCTCGTTGCACATGTCCCCATGTCCATGTGGTCTTGTGTTTCAAAAGTTCATATAGAGGCTCTCCCACAGTTGCAAGGTTGGGAACATATTTTCCTAGGTAGTTCACCATTCCCGGTATTCTCTTAAACTCATGCACGTCTGTGGGTGGGGAAAGCTGCTGTATGGCTTCTACCTTTTCCAGGTCTGGGCGGACTCCAGATCAGTCGATGAGGTGCCCGAGGAACCGCAGCTCACTCTGCTTGAAGGAACACTTTTTGTCATGATTTGCCACTTGAGGCAGGAATGGACACCCATGCACTGAACTGTAGTTTGTGATATTTATAGACAAAAAAACACAACAAGTCCAAATGGTGCACCAACACAAAAATCCAAACTGATAACAAAGCAAACTTGCGAATGGAAGAATAAGTTGAAGATACAGAGCTCACCAGAACAGGGGAAGGGTTCTGGTGGAGGTGAGTAGGTTAGACTCCAGAAACCAAGAAGAGAAATAATAGACCTTAAATAAGATAAGATAAGATAAGATAAGATAAGAAAAGATATGCCTTTATTAGTCCCACAATAGGGAAATTCCAGGATTGCAACAGCACAGGAATAGCAACACTCAGAGCAACAGTCAGAAGACAAGAAAAAAACAAGAGCAGCGAATATACATATGTACATATAAATATATAAATATATAAACACACAGTGCGGAGCATTGTAGCTAGATGGAATAAATATATAAATATATAAACACACACAGTGCGGAGCATTGTAGCTAGATGGAATGAACAGCATAACCGTCTACTTAGTTATCCTACATGGTATGATTATGTACCCATACATATTGTCACCCTCCATAACGACCGGTATTTTCCTTTACCAGAGGGGACCATTGTGTAAGTCTATTGCGTCTTTTGCATTCAATACTATTAGGTTGTCATGTTTTTTTGCTATCTCTGCGAGCAGCCCTGCTTAGGTTATACAGTCTGACAGCCGTAGGTAGGAAGGACCTGCGAAACCTCTCGGTTGCGCACCTAGGATGATGTAGTCTGCTGCTAAATGAGCTCCTCAGTGCGTTCAGTATGTCCTGCATAGGGTGGGACTCGGACTCCAGCAGAGATGACAGTTTAGCCACCATCCTTCTCTCTCCCATCTCCTCCACTGGGTCAAGGCATTGCCCCAGGACAGAGCTAGCTTTCTTGATCAGTTTGCTCAGTCTCTTCCTATCGGCTGCTGTAACGCCACTGCCCCAGCAGACCACTCCAAAAGTGATGGCTGATGCCACCACCATGTCGTAGAATTTCTTCAGCAGCGCCCCTTGTACACCAAAAGACCTGAGTCTCTTCAGTAGAAACAGCCTGCGCTGTCCCTTCTTGTAGAGTGCATCAGTATTGTGTGACCAGTCTAGTTTATTGTTCAGATGAACACCCAGGTACTTGTAGGATGTCACCATCTTGATGTCTGTTCCCTGTATGTTTACTGGTGCTGTGAGGGGTTGTCCTTGCCTGCGGCAGTCCACCACCAGCTCCTTAGTTTTCCTCGCGTTGATCTGGAGGCAGTTCCGATGGCACCAGTCCACGAAGTCCTGGATAAGTCCTCTGTACTCAGCTTCATCTCCTTTGGAGATGAGGCCAACGATCGCAGAGTCGTCAGAGAACTTCTGTAGATGGCAGTGTGTTGTGTTGTGTGAGAAGTCTGCAGTATAAAGGGTGAACAGGAAGGGAGCCAAAACCGTTCCCTGGGGGGCCCCCGTGCTACCGATGATCGTGTCGGACACACAGTTCCGGGTTCTCACAAACTGTGGCCGGTTAGTGAGGTAGTCCAGGATCCATGATGACAGGTGCTGGTCCACCCCTGTGCACAGCAGCTTGTCCTTCAGGATCATCAGTTGGATGGTGTTGAAAGCACTGGAGAAGTCAAAGAACATGATCCTCACCGCATTCCTGGGCTTCTCCAGGTGGGACAGAGAACGGTGAAGTAGGAAGATCACCGCATCATCCATCCTAATGCCATGCTGATTGCCGAACTGGAGTGGATCCATCGCTGGTCCCACCAGGGGGTGGAGATGAGCAAGGAGCAGTCTCTCCAGGGTCTTCATCATGTGGGATGTCAGGGCCACTGGTCTGTAGCTGTTCAGATCTTAATAAAAAAAAAAAAATAGGGCCAGAAACAAATGATAACAAGTGATAGCAGGTGTGGCTCACATGACCGGGCAAGAGTTAACAATGATTACAACTTGGGTCAGCTGGGAGTAATGAGAGGAAGAAGACAGGACTGACAGCTCACAGGAGCACCGCCCACAACAGAGCAAGAAACCCAGAATTGCCACTGACAGCTGCAGCCCCGGAGAGGAAGGGAGAGAGAAAATAACAACAGTTTAATATAGAGAACTAAATACCAACAAATAAGGACTGAGGAATAAAAACAAATACCAAATAAAGAAGTAACAAAACTATGATGACATAAAGCCACAGTTCTTTAGCCACCTAAACAGAAGAGGTGGCCCAGGAGAAGGCTGCCCCAGGGGGAAGCCCAACAAAGAAGGGGACAGAAGAGTTGGGGAAACCACGACAATGTCAGGTGAAGGAGAGGGAACCACGCCGACCTTGGGCAGAGGAGAGGGGACCACGATAGTGTCTGGCAGGTCTGCAACACCCTCGGTGGTCCTGGACTGGGATATCGCAGCACCCGCTGCGGCCTTGGGCTGGAGCAGAGCAGCACCTGCATTGGCTCCGGGATGAAGCAAGGCAGGACCCGTGGTGGCTCCGGACTGGAGGAAGGCAGTATCCTCAGTGGCTCCAGGATGGAGCAGAGCTGCCCCCATGGTGGACCCAGACTGGGCCAAAGCTGCACCCTCGGTGGATCCAGATTGGGCCAGAGCTGCACCCTCGGTGGACCTGGACTGGGTCAGAGCTGCACCCTCGGTGGACCCGGACTCGGCCACAGCTGCACCCATGGTGGCCCCCAGGCTGGAGTGTAATGCCCACAGTGGGCACACACTGGAGTGCAGCACCCATTTTTGTCTTAGGCTGGGGCGCAGCACCCACGATGGTCCCCGATTAGGACACAGCACCCACAGAGACCCAGACTGAGGAGGAGCCGGACCCACGGAGGTCCCGGGCTGGGACAGAGCACCCGCGATGACCTCATCTGACTGGGAAGCAGCACCCTCGGAGGCCCCGGGTTGGGACGGAGCACCCGCGAAGACCTCATCCACAGAGGGAGCAGCACCCACAGTGGTCCTGGGCTGGAATGGAGCACCCACGATGACCTCAGCGGATGGGAAAGCAGCACCCACAGAGGTCCCGGGCTGGGACGGAGCACCCGCAACAACCTCAGCAGGAGCAGCTGGACCCATGAAGATCTCCAGTGGTGAGACTGAACCCACAGAGACCTCTGGCAAAGCTGGACAAATCTCAGTAATCCTGGGGAAAGACTCAGACAAAGGAAACAGAAACACAGGGTCAGGGTCACCGGCCGCAGTGGAGTCCGGCGAAGTGAGCTCAGGTGCAGCTGACTACTGCACTCAGCTTTCCCCACCAAGAGCCATACAAGATCTCTCCAACATGGAAACAACAAAAACAAAGGAGAGCACTTGCCTGAGCTCAATCATAAGTTTGATGTGCTCTTATTTTGCTTTGTTACCGGGTGTACCTCTTTGTGTCTTTGAGTTGTTTTGTTCACTTTATTCTTTCAATAAATCTCACAACTTCACAGTTAAGCAGGTGGACTTTCCTCTCTGCCCTGAGGGGCGATTCATAACAGAAGACCGCAGCTAATAAAAGACCCAGCTGCTGTGAGTTGTGGGTTTTTGTTTTCTTTTTTGTTTCACTCACCTGTTTCTCTGGAGTGAATCATGTTGGAATCTGCTGGTGGGCGCAGCTACCCAATGAGCCTGGGGTGGGAGTACTGCAAAGCCTTGATGGAGATGGATGGGCTAATCTCCACAGCGCTCATCAGCCTGACCCTGACAGATGCATTATGGTACCTGGGTCTCACAGCAGCTGCTTGCTTGTGCCCTCAGCTTCAGGAGAATGCTGATGGGGTGAAGAGGACTTCTCTGATGGCGGTGCTGCAACATGAGAACAGTGAGATGGTGAGGAATTCCCCGAGGAAACCTGGGCCCACAAAGAAGGGGAGGCGTTCCTGGGCCTCTGTAGTATTGGTGCCTCACCAGTCTCTGGTAACCAGTCCCGCTTCCTCTCCACCTGCTCCAGAATGCTGCTATCCAGAGAAATTCCACCAGAGGAACACCTCCACCTCTCAGGCAGCAGTTTTTCCTTCGATAAGGCAGAAGACTCCCACAGCAGTGCACTCTCTGTGTTTTTCTTCTCCGGCTGAATCGTCAGCTTCTTCCCGCTCCGCAGCTGCTGTTTCCTGCTTCCTCGCAACGTTCTCTCCCGGTGCTGAGAGGTTGACCGTTTCCTCTTCTGGTCCGCTCGTCTCCGTGTCTGCAGGGGCGGCTCCTCCACGATCCTCTGAGAGGCACATGGCCACTGTAGCCACAGAGATGGATGACTCTAATTCAGCTGCAGCAGAGAACATCATGTCCCGGGAATACAGGCAAGTGCTCTTTCCTTCTCTATCATCTACCCATGAATTATCTTGCCGGATTCTCGGCGGTGAGGCTCATGTTTTGCAGTCCTCTGAGCTCACACCTCCTGCTTCAGCCATTCATTTCTCACCTGCCATCTCCGTGTCTCCTCCTATTCTCCCCGAGGGTCCACCGACTACTGAGTTGGGCCGCCAGGAGGTGAAGGAGCCTGCTGCCCTGGAGCACCTGGTTCCAGCCCTGCAGCCATGGTTCGGACAGAGGGAGAGTGCTTGCTGTGATCCGGAGCCTGTGCCGACGAGTGAGCGTCCCCGGGTTTCAGCCGTGCTGGATCTAGCACCTACAGGGAATGGACCTCCTGTTGTCACATCGGGCGAGTCACCTGTGTGGGCAACATCGCTGGGGGGGTCCCAGGACTGCATCCAACACCATGCCTGCTGCAGGGGCCGGAACAGCAGAGCTGAAATTTGACCTCCAGAGGGTCAGGTCTGAGGAACCATCGCCTGGATCAACAGAGTCCTGGACGGCGGTGGAGCTTGAACTCAGGCAAGTGCTCTCCTTTGTTTTTGATGTTTCTATGTTGGAGAGAGCTTGTCTGGATCTTGGTGGGGAGATCCCGAGGAGAAGGGAGAGGCAGCAGCAGAGGAGGAGGAGGCTGACGGGACAGCTGAAGAAGGAAAAACAAGTAAAGGGACTGCTGCAGGAGTCTTCGGCCTTGGCGAAGGAAATACTGCTGACGAGGAGGTGGAGGCATTCTTCCAGCGAGATTTTTCTGGATAGCAGCGGCCTGGAGTAGATGGAGCAAGAGGAGGAACGGGTGCCGGAGACTGGTGAGAAGCCGATAATACAAAGGCTCGGGAACCCCTCCCCTTCTGCGCGGGCCCCAGCCCTTTTCGGGAATTCCTCACCATTTCTCCATTCTCGCATTGCAGAGCCGCCACCAGAGAAATCCTCTCCACCCCCTCAGCATGCTTCTTAAGCTGAGGGCATCGGTCAGCAGCTGCCTCTGCGAGACCCAGGTACCACAATGCGTCATTTGGGGTAGGACCGATGCGAGCAGCAGAGATTAATCCATCCATTTCCATAAGGGTTTTGCAGCACTCCACGCCAGGCTCATCGGGTACCAGCGCCCACCTGGAGAGTCCATGGAAGCTGGTGACATATTGACCGCTCCAGAAAAACGGGTGGGTGAAATGAAAAACACAAACTACAGCAGCTGGGTCTCCTAATGGCCAGAGTCTACTGTTATGATTTGTCCCTCGAGGCAGGAACGGAGACCCACGCACTGAACTGTAGTTTGTGATATTTATTGACAAAAAAACACAACAAGTCCAAATGGTGCACTAACACAAAAATCCAAACTGATAACAAAGCAAACTTGCAAATGGAAGAATAAGTTGAAGATACAGAGCTCACCAGAACAGGGGAAGGGTTCTGGTGGAGATGAGTAGGTTAGACTCCAGAAACCAAGAAGAGAAATAATAGACCTTAAATAGGGCCAGAAACAAATGATAACAAGTGATAGCAGGTGTGGATCACATAAACGGGCAAGAGTTAACAATGATTACAACTGGGGTCACCTGGGTGTAATGAGAGGGAGAAGACAGGACTGACAGCTCACAGGAGCACCGCCCACAACAGAGCAAGAAACCCAGAAGTGCCACTGACAGCCCTGGAGAGGGAGAGAGAGAAAAAACACAACAGCACAATATAGAAAACTAAATACCAACAAAGAGGGACTGAAGAATAAATACAAATACCAAATAAAGTACCAACACTATGATGATATAAACAAGGGGAATAAGAACAATCAGAAACAACACAAGATATACAAAAGTCAACCATGGAATAAAAATACAGGAACCAAAGAACACAAAATACAACAAATATATGAATATGAAAAAAAAAACCAAAAAAACATGACACTGAGCATGGTGGAATCCCCGGTGCTCAGATCATAATACTTTTCTTGGTTGGGCTTCAGACCAGCACTCTCTTTGCACTGCATCACCTACTCCAGTTGACTGTTGTGTTCCTCTTCTGTTGCGCCAAAGTCAAGAACATCATCCATGAACACCTCAACACCCTCCAACCCTTGTAGAGTCTCAGTCATCTTCCTCTGGAAGATTTCAGGTGTGCTTGTTATGCCAAATGGCAGCCGCTTGAAGTTGAACCTGCCAAATGGTGTGATGAAGGTTATGAGTTTACAGCTATGAGTGTAATGGTATTTGGAAGAACCCCTGGCAGCGTCCAGTGAGGAGAAAGCTCCACTGAGTTTTGCTATAATCTCATATGCTTTTGGTAGAACATATTGTTCTCTCTTAACTGCCTCATTCAGTCTGTTGAAGTCAACACAGATGCAAGCTTTACCTGTTGCTTTCTTTAATACTGGCACCATTGGTGCACACCACTCACTGGGTTTTGTCACCTTCTCTATGACACCATTTGTCTCCATTCTCTGGAGTTCCTCCTTCACTATGGGTAGCATGGGGAGAGGCACATGTCTATCAGTGAACACAGCATATGGCTGAGCATTTTCTTTCAGCTGCATCTTAACAGGTTCAGTCTTTAAAGTCCCATGCTCACCATATGTCTGTGCATAGGAACTGTATGTGCTCCTTTGCACACTGTTTCTTCCATTCTGCACACTGTTTCTTCCACTCTCCTCCCCAAATTCATCTCCACCGATTTATTTTAGCTGAGTAGGTTGTTCACTGAATGTCCACGAGCAACATATGCTGTGACTGGGTAGGTCCTGCCTTTATAGGTGACAGCACTCTGGATCCGACCTTAGCACTGAATCTCCCCACCTGGGCTGTCCAGTGGAATGTGTACAGGCTGTAGTGGAGTGGTGGGAGTGATTGAGAGGTAGGCTTCTTCACAGATGACGGTCTCGTCGGCCACTGTGTCTATCTTAAACTCCAGTGGTGTGGAGCCCAGCAGCAACTCAACAGCCCATTGCTATGCTTTCCCATCTGTCTCACTCACAGTCCCGAGGAAGTATGACTGCTGCAGTTCCATTGGCTCTGCCACCACCTCTCTCACCACGTTCTTACTCCTGCACATTCTACTCCAGTGTCCAGCTTTGTGACAGGCAGGAATTACATGTTGATTTATTAGCTGGGCAGTTTTCTTCTTTAGCATGTCTCGCCTTCCCACATCTTCTACATTGTCCCTGCTGCTTATTTCTCCCTTTTTGCTTATTGGGATGATTGGAGTATTTGCTGCACTCTTTTGTTATTTCATTTACATGCCTGCTGCTTCACCTTGCAGGTTAATTTGTGCTGTAACTTCCTCCGACTGCCTGACAGTCTCTATGGTCAGTGTTAGCATCAAGTCCTTTGTCAGCTGCAGTTTCTGGGATAAGTCCTTGTCGAAAATGCCAACAACTATCCGGTCCCAGATTTTTTCATCCTTGTTTGCACCAAATTGTTCTGATAGCTCGTAAAAGGCCCTGATAAATGTCTTTGCTTTCTCTCCCGGTCTCTGAACACACTAGTGAAAACACGCACATTGATGAATCACATTTCTTCTGGGGACAAAGTATTCATCAAACTTAGCCATCACTCTGTCAAAGTCATTTCTGTAATTATCTTTGGTGAAGACAAAAGACCGGAAAATGTTCTTGGCCTCGTTTCCTATTGCATATATCAAGCAGCTAACCTGGATGATGCCATCATCTTTATCCAACTTTGTGGCGGTTATATATTGAAGGAAAGGCTGGCACCAGTCTGGTCACTCTCCCGGCTTGTCAAAGGCGAAGCTGAATGGTAGCTTGAATTTAGCCATGTCTTCTCACAGTTTACTACTTCAGTGTACTTCTGACACCAAGTAAAATGATGTAAAGAAGGCTTGTTATACGTTAAATCCCTTTTTAATAAGAACTCCGGAGCACTACAGATTTAAAAGCGGTCAGCTAACATTGCTACACACACACCTTTCAGGGGGAGGCGTCAGCAGTACGTGCCGCCGTAATACGTGCTGTGTTCATACACACGTTGGATTACCGTAAATATAACAACACATGCTCACACACATATTGCCGGATATGACAGAAGGGATCCTCCTTGGCTATAATTTTGATGATTATTTTTCTATATAAGTCTACATCTATTGTGTAAAAAAGCAGTTTTACAGATACCGTTAAGAGTCCATTTTTAACCTGACCCTAACTATAAACACACCAGGCTTAAAGTTTAATTATGGAGCTTATATTTCTGTGAGAAATACAGAAATACAAGCTCCGTATTTGTATTTCTCTCAGAAATAAATGCTCCTTGGTTTACCCCAACCTTGTAAGCCCCCTGGACCGAGGAGCTGGACAGTTCAGGTGGGCGGCCAAAGTCCCAGGCCTGGCAGATGGCATGATAGAAAGAGTCGGGTGACCTACAAGAGAATGTGGGCCACCCAACCCTGCGACACAGTCTGTTGGGTGGTCTGCCGGAGTTCTTTAGCCACCTGAACAGAAAGGGTGGTCCAGGAAGCGGCTGCCCAACGGGAAGAACTAATTGTGGGCACAATAGAGGAGTCAGGGGAACCAAGACGATATCAGGTGGAGGAGAGGGAACCACGACGACATCAGAATGAGGAGGGAGGAACCATGACAGCATCTGGCAGAGGAGGGGGAACTATGACGGCATCTGGCAGAGGAGGGGAAACCACGACGGCGTCTGGTAGAGGAGGGGGGACCACAACGGCATCAAGCCGAGGAGGGGGATCCACAACGGCATCAGGCAGAAGAGGGGGAACCACAATGCCCTCGGACTGGCCTGTAGCACCCTCGGTGGCCCCGGACTGGGACATTGCAGCACCCATGATGGCTCCAGGCTTGAGCGGAGCTGCTCCCATGGTGGCTTCGGGCTTGAGCACAGCTGCACCTGCAGTGGGCCTGGACTGGACCATAGCCGCACCCAGGAAGGGCCCAGACTGGGCCATAGCTGTACCCACTGTGGCCCCCAGGCTGGATCATAACACCCATGGCAGACCCACAGTGGAGCGCAGAACCCAAGTTGGTTTCAGGCTGGGGCGCAACATCCACAACTATCCCTAACTAGGACACAGCACCCACGGAGAATCAGACTGAGAAGGAACCGCACCCACGGAGGGCCCGGGCTGGGACGGAGCACCCATGAAAACCTCATCCAGAGGGGGAGCAGCATCCAAGGAGGTCCCGGGCTGGGATGGAGCACCCGCGATGACCTCAGCCAGAGGGGAAGCAGCACTCATGGAGGTCCCGGGGTGGGATGGAATGCCCGCGATGACCTCAGTGGGAGGAGCTTGATCCATGGGGATCTCGGGCAGCGAGCCGCGACCCACAGAGACTTCTGGCAGAGCTGGACAATCCTTGGTGACCCTGGGGAAAAGTTCAGGCAAGAGAGGCAAAGAGACAGGGTCAGGGTCACCGGCAGCAGTGGAACCCAGCGAGGTGAGCTCAGGTGCAGCTGACAGCTGCTCTTGGCTCTCTCCCCCAAGAGCCACGCAAGATCTCTCCAACATAGAGACGCATCCAACACCAGCAGATGACATGGTTCCTCAAATCATCACTGACTGTGGAAACGTCACACTAAATCTCAAGCAACTTAAATTCTGTGCCTCTCCGCTCTTTCTCCAAACTCTGGGACTTTGATTTCCAAATGAAATGCAAAATTTACTTCGATCTGAACAGAGGTCATCTGCTGGTGTTTGTCCACTGTGTTTTATCAAGACCAAAATCACCACAGTCGTCTACCAGGAAACTTTAGAGCACTTCATGCTTCCCTCTGCTGACAAGCTTTATGAAGAAGCTGATCTCATTTTCCAGCAGGACTTGGCACCATGACCATGACCATGTTATCACTGTGTTTGATTGGCCAGCAAACTCTCCTGACCTAAACCCCATACAGAATAGATGGAGTATTGTCAAGAGGAAGATGAGAGACACCAGACCCAACAATGCCGACGAGCTGAAGGTCACTATCAAAGCAATCTGGACCTTCATAACACCTCAGCAGTGCCACAGGCTGATCACCTCCATGCCACGCCACATTGAGACAATTCATTCTTCCGCTTAATCCTTTTCGGGTCGCGGGGGGGCTGGAGCCTATCCCAGCATCTTTGGGCGACAGGCATGGTACACCCTGGACAGATCGCCAGTCCATCACAGGGCCAACACAGAGACAGACAGACAACCTTTCACTCTCACAGTCATACCTAAGGACAATTTAGAATCCCTAGTTTTGATGCCAATCAACCTAACTTGCATGTTTTTTGCATGTGGGAGGAAACCGGAGAAATCCCGGAGTAAACCCATGCAGACACGGGGAGAACATGCAAACTCCACACAGATCACTGTTGGTCGGGGGCTGGGATCGAACTCAGGATCCCCCGGCCAAGGGTGAATTGCTGTGCTGCCGCAGTACTAACCACTCCACCACCGCGCCGCTCCATTGTTACAATAATTAATCCAAAATTTGCCCAGACCAAGTATTGAGTGTGTACATGAACATACTTTTCAGTCGGCCAACATTTCTATTTAAAGACTATTTTTTTAATTAATTTTATGTAATATTCTAATTTTTTGAGAAACTGAATTTGGGGTTTTCATGGGCTGTAAGCCAAAATCATCAAAATTAAAAATAAATAAACACTTGAAATATATCACTCTCTGTGTAATGAATCTATATAATATATGGGTTTCACTTTCTGAAATGTGACAAAAAATACTGAACTTTTTCATGATATTCTAATTTTTTGAGATGTACCTGTAATTACAAATTATTATAATTTTAATATATTTAATATAATAATTACGAGCGTGTCAAAACTAAAACATAAACAAGAAAATGGAAAACAGTACAAGAATAACAGAACCCAAAAAGCACAAAATACAACAAATATAAAAATGCAGAAAAAAAGCCATGAGACTGAGCATGGCGGAAACCTCCAGCGCTCAGCTCATGACATAAGCAGCTAAACTGTAGACAAAGTTCCAGTGTGGAGTAAAAATGTTGTCGTGTGCACAGCCCCTTAGAATATATCATGGGAGACATGTTCACAAACATGTTTTCTCTTTAAGTTGTGTTTACCTCAGTTTTCATTATTGTTTATCAAGCCCTCGCCTTTAGTTGTGTTTATCTTTTGTATTGTCATTGTCATTATTCCTGTCCTGCTCATCACCCTGTGTTGACTCTTACAGTGGGGCAAAAAAGTATTTAGTCAACCACCAGTTGTGCAAGTTCTCCCACTAAAAAGATGAGAGAGGTCTCCAATTTTCACCATAGGTATACCTCAATTATGCGAGACAAAATGAGAAAAAAAAAAAATCCAGAAAATCACATTGAAGGATTTTTAATGAATTAATTGGTAAATTCCTCAGTAAAATAAGTATTTGGTCACCTACAAACAAGCAAGATTTCTGGCTCTCACAGACCTGTAACTTCTTCTTTAAGAGGCTCCTCTGTCCTCCACTCGTTACCTGCATTAATGGCACCTGTTTGAACTCGTTATCAGTATAAAAGACACCTGTCCACAACCTCAAACAGTCAGACTCCAAACTCCACTATGGCCAAGACCAAATAGCTGTCAAAGGACACCAGAAACAAAATTGTAGACCTACACCAGGCTGGGAAGACTGAATCTGCAATAGGTAAGCAGCTTGGTGTGAAGAAATCAACTGTGGGAGCAATTATTAGAAAATGGAAGACATACAAGACCACTGATAATCTCCCTCGATCTGGGGCTCCACGCAAGATCTCACCCTGTGGGGTCAAAATGATCACGAGAACGGTGAGCAAAAATCCCAGAACCACACGGGGGGACCTAGTGAATGACCTGCAGAGAGCTGGGACCAAAGTAACAAAGGCTACCATCAGTAACACACTACGCCGCCATGGACTCAAATCCTGCAGTGCCAGACGTGTCCCCCTGCTTAAGCCAGTACATGTCCAGGCCCATCTGAAGTTTGCTAGAGAGCATTTGGATGATCCAGAAGAGGACTGGGAGAATGTCATATGGTCAGATGAAAACAAAATAGAACTTGTGTTTGGAGAAGAAAGAACACCATACCTACTGTGAAGCATGGGGGTGGAAACATCATGCTTTGGGGCTGTTTTTCTGCAAAGGGACCAGGACGACTGATCTGTGTAAAGGAAAGAATGAATGGGGCCATGTATCGTGAGATTTTGAGTGAAAACCTCCTTTCATCAGCAAGGGCATTGAAGATGAAACGTGGCTGGGTCTTTCAGCATGACAATGATCCCAAACACACTGCCCGGGCAACGAAAGAGTGGCTTCGTAAGAAGCATTTCAAGGTCCTGGAGTGGCCTAGCCAGTCTCCAGATCTCAACCCCATAGAAAATCTTTGGAGGGAGTTGAAAATCCGTGTTGCCCAGCGACAGCCCCAAAACATCACTGCTCTAGAGGAGATCTGCATGGAGGAATGGGCCAAAATACCAGCAACAGTGTGTGAAAACCTTGTGAAGACTTACAGAAAACATTTGACCTCTGTCATTGCCAACAAAGGGTATATAACAAAGTATTGAGATGAACTTTTGTTATTGACCTAATACATATTTTCCACCATAATTTGCAAATAAATTCTTTAAAAATCAGACAATGTGATTTTCTGGATTTTTTTTTTCTCATTTTGTCTCTCATAGTTGAGGTATACCTATGATGAAAATTGGAGACCTCTCTCATCTTTTACAGTGGGAGAACTTGCACAATTGGTGGCTGACTAAATACTTTTTTGCCCCACTGTATTTTGAAAGCTCCCTTAGTTGGTCCTTGTGTGTGTTAATTATTCACGGCTGTTCCTTATCATCCTAATGATTTCCTGCTGCGATTTACAGTGGTGTGAAAAAGTGTTTGTCCCCTTCCTGATTTCTCGTTTTTTTGTATGTTTGTCACACTTAAATGTTTCAAATCATCAAACAAATTTAAATATTAGACAAAGATAACACAAGTAAACACAAAATGCAGTTTTTAAATGAAGGTGTTTGTTAGTAAGGGAAAAAAATCCAAACCAACATGGTCCTGTGCGAAAAAGTGATTGCCTCCATAGCCTAATAACTGGTTGGGCCACCCTTAGCAGCAACAACTGCAATCAGGCATTTGCGATAACTGGCAATGAGTCTCTTACAGCACTGTGGGGGAATTTTGGCCCTCTCATCTTTGCAGAATTGTAATTCAGCCACATAGGAGTGTTTTCGAGCATGAGCTGCCTTTTTAAGGTTATGCCACAGCATCTCAATTGGATTCAGTTCAAGACTTTGACTAGGCCAATCCAAAGTCTTCATTTTGTTTTTCTTAAGCCATTCAGAGGTGAACTTGCTGGTGTGTTCTGTATCATTGTCCTGCTGCAGAACCCAAGTGTGCTTCAGCTTGATGTCACAAACAGATGGCTGGACATTCTCCTTCAGGATTTTTTGGTAGACAGCAGAATTCATGGGTCCATTTACCACAGCAAGTCTTCCAGGTCCTGAAGCAGCAAAACAGCCTCAGACCATCACACTACCACCACCATATTTTACTGTTGGTATGATCTTCCTTTTCTGAAATGCTGTGTTACTTTTACATTGGATGTAATGGGACACACACCTTCCATAAAGTTCGACTTTTGTCTCATCAGTCCACAGAGTATTTTCCCAAAAGTCTTGGGGATCATCGAGATGTCTCTCAATTTCGTTGTATTGTTTTTTAGCAATGGAATGACAATAAAGGCACTTTGACTTTGACTTTGATGTTTTCTGGAAAAAACTGAGATGGGTCTTTATGTTCTTTTTGCTCAGCAGTGGTTTTCATCTTGGAACTCTGCCATGCAGGTCATTTTTGCCCAGTCTCTTTCTTATGGTTGAGTCATGAACACTGACCTTAACTGAAGCAAGTGAGGCCTGCAGTTCTTTGGATGTTGTTGTGGGGTCTTTTGTGACCTCCTGGATGAGTCGTTGCTGTGCTCTTGGGATAATTTTGGTTGGCCGGCCACTCCTGGGAAGGTTCACCACTGTTCCATGTTTTCGCCAATTGTGGATAATGGCTGTCGCTATGGTTCGCTGGAGTCCCAAAGCTTTAGAAATGGCTTTATTGTGGTGACGCAAAGGAGATGACACTCCACCCAGTACTCCGGGGTGTTGGGGGTGCTAGCCAGGGGAGCCAGAGCACTGGGGGTTAGGTAGTAAATAAAAATGTGCCTTTCATCCCCGCTGTGCCAGGCTCTTACCTGAGGATGCAGGGGCGCGAATGTGTTAATGTGTATATTGATGGGTGTTCACACTTGGTAACTTGTATGTATGCAAACGTGTTTACCCTGAGTGCCAGAAGTGGGAAGAAAATGTTTAAAGCAGATCGCTTTGGCACTCAGAGTCAGTCTATTCTTTGTTGGAGGAGTAGTAAACCTCTGTGTCATCAGCTTGTGTCTCGTCTGCTTTCATCCTCCACATTGGTGGCCTTAGAGACGTGAAATAGAAAACAGATCGAGCACCACCACGGAGACACTCCTGCTGGAGTCTCTCACCGCTGGATGCACCATTGCAGTCAGACTCCCAGACTTTTGGCTTCATGATCCGGCCGCTTGGTTTATTGATGTGGAAGCCCAGTTTGCCCTTCGTGGAGTCATGGCAGATGACACAAAGTACCATCATGTGGTTGCATTGCTGGACGCACGGGCCATGCAGTGTGCCATGAGTCTACTCCGAGCCCCGCCAGCCAAAGGAAAATACAGCACTCTCAAGTGACTGCTGCTGCACTGTTTTACCCTCTCAGACCCAGAGAGAGCAGAAAAGCTCCTCACCCACTTGGAGCTAGGAGACAGATCAGCTGTGGACCTAATGGAGAACATGCTTGCGTTGATGGGCACGGGTGACGGCTCTTTCCTTTTTGCCCACCTCTTCCTCAGAAACCTTCCGGCTTCTGCGAGGATGATTCTTGCTAACTCACCGCTGCTGGTGGCCAGGGACTACCGCGCACTGGCAGAGGAGGCAGACCTCATCATCCTGGCAAACAAGTCTTTCAGCGTTCAGGCATTGAGACTGGGATCTCCAGCAGAGCCCAGCGAGGTCGAGGAGCCAATGCTGGTGGCCACAATGGCCACCCTAGAAAAACAGGACCGGGACCCTGTGTTTTTATCACTGCCATTTTGGCAAGGAAGCACAACCTTGTCTGCTGCTGTGCCACTTCAAGACAGCCGGGAAACGAGATAGCCAGCGGTCGGTAGCAGCAGCGACCGCTGGTGACAGGGAGAAGCTGCTTTTCCTCATGGACACACATTCTGTGAGACATTTTCTGGTAGACTCTGGCTCCCAGAAGAGCTTCATTATGCCAGTCAGCGCAGACAGGCTGGCAGAAGGCTGTGGGCCATCTTTAACGGCCGCAAACGGATCCCACATCAGGACGTTTGGAGAAAGGACGGTGACTGTATGTTTACATGGACGCAATTACCAGTGGGACTTACTTTGTGGTAGCTGCATATTTGGTCCCCATCTTAAGTACTGATTTTCTGTGTGCTCATGGACTACTTGTTGATGTTGCCAACAGGCATTTAGTGGATGCTATATCTTTTTCCTCCTTGCCTTGCACAGCTCAGGGAGTTGGGCCACCAACACACACAAATATTCTTGCTCCAGACGATAAGTACCAGCATTTGCTTTCTGAGTTCCCAGCACTCACGGTCCAACTTTTTCCGCTACGGTAACCAAGCATGGGGTTGAGCATTTTATCACCATGAAAGGTCCACCCGTGTTTGCGCGCCCTCACCACCTGGATGCAGCTAAACTAGCCATTGTGCGTGAGGAGTTTGCTAACTTAGAATGCTTAGGCATTGTTAGGCACTCCAACAGTCCTTGGACATCTCCGCTGCACATGGTGCCCAAGTCCCATGGGTCATGGCGGCCGTGTGGCGATTTACAACGCGTAAACAATGCCACGGAACATGATCATTACCCCATCCCGCACGTCCTGGATTTTTCCGTGCACTTGGCTGGGCACGTACTTTTTCAAAAGTGTATCTGGTCCACGGTTACCACCAGGTCCCGGTGCACTCAGAGGACATCCCCAAAATGCTGGTAATAACTCCCTTCTATCTTTTCGAGTTTCTGCACATGCCTTTCGGGTTAAAGGCCACAGCCCAAACTTTCCAGAGGATGATGGATGCAGTGCTCCGTGACCTGCTGTTCGTATTCATCAACTTGGACGACATTTTGGTGGCTAGCGCGTCAGAGGAGGACCACAATCAATAATAATAACCATAATCAACTTTTTGGGCCACCACATCTTGCCATATGGTGCGATCCCGCTGCCGGACAATTTTTTTTTTTTTGGACTTATTTTGTACCCGTAGGTAGATTTGTTCTGCAGTCCGGTGACAAGCCACCAGCTGCCGGTCGCTGCGTGCGCAAGCGCCCCTTAACTCCCTAACCTGCATGTTTTTTTTTGGCGTGTGGGAGGAAACCAGAGAAATCCCGGAGTAAACCCACGCAAACACGGGGAGAACATGCAAACTCCACATAGATCACTGTTGGCCGGGGGCAGGGATCGAACCCACGATCTCATGATCCCCGCGATCCCCCGGCCGAGGGTAAAACTGTGCTGCCGTGGTGCTAACCACTGCGCCACCGTGCACAGTTGTGCGCAGTGTTGGATTTTCTGCAGCCGCAGACCATGAAGGCACTGCAGGAAGTTTTGGGGATGGTCCATTTTCACAACCGCTTCCTTCCCCAAGCAGCACAGCTCCTGCAGCCACTCTACGGCATGCTCAAAAAAAAGAAGCCCGCAGATAGCATGGCCTGGCCCCCGAGCAGGTCTAGGCGTTTACAAATGCCAAAACGACGCTCGCTAACGCAGCTTTGCTGGCCCACCCAGCCTTGTCAGTGTGGATAGTGCTCACCACACACGCGTCTGATGTCGCAGTAGGAGCCGTAGTGGAGCAGTATGTCTCCAGTTCATGGCAGCCCCTCGCCTTTTTCAGCCGTACTTTGTGAGACAATAAGCGTAAGTATACCGCTTTCGACAGAGGGTTGTTGGCTCTCCACCTCACTACGCGTCATTTTCAGTTCTGGCTCAAGTGTCGCAAGTTTACCGCATTTGTCAATCATAAACCACTGACCTACGCGATGTCTAAAGTCTTGGAACCATGGCCAGCTCGGCAACAACGGCACTTGGCCGCAATTTCGGAGCTTATGACCGACATCCAGCATGTAGCCGGTAAATTGAACATTGTGGCAGACTGCTTGTCACTCACACTGGTCTCTCCGGTATACATAGGCATCGATTTTTCCGCAATGGCCACTGACCAAATGGGGGATGCAGACATTTGCGCATTCCAGTCCGCAGCTAAAGGATTAAAACTTGAGAGCAGGGTTGTACAAGAAGAGTGCCCCTTCTTGCTCTGCGACATCTCCACCGGCCGTACCCGCCCCGTGGTTCTGAGCTCCTGGCGCCACCACATTTTCAAGTCCATCCACTCCCTTTCACATCCTGGCGTGTGAGCCTCAGTTAAACTAGTGGGATCCAAATTTGTTTGGCCTCACTTACGCAGGGATGTGAAAGAATGGGCTGCAGCATGCGTTGCGTGCCAACGGGCTAAGGTGTACAAGGACACCAAAGCCCCCCTCGAGCCTTTTTGAATTCCAGCCAGGGGGTTTGACCATGTACACATGGACTTAGTGGGTCCCCTTCTGCCATTGCAGGGGTTCACACACCTTTTGACAATCGTGGACTACACTACGTGCTGGCCAGAGGTGGTTCCACTGAGTCCTACCACGTCGGCCGAGGTAGGCCATGCATTTTTGTCATCTTGGGTCGTATGATTCGGATCCCTGTCGGACATCACTTCTGACAGGGGTCCGCAATTTGTTTCAGAACTTTGGTCCGCGATGGCTGACAGCCTGGGGGTCAAAATTCACCGCACCACCACATACAACCCACAGGCTAACAGTTTGTGGGAGTGTTTTCACAGGTCACTTAAAGCAACACTCAGAGCCTCGCTAATGGATGCAAATTGGGTCAATTGCCTACTTTTGCTAAGAAAGATTTGGCAGCTTCCCCTGCAGAACTCATCTTTTTTCATCCGTTGCGGATCCCGGGAGAATTTTTGCCAGAGAGCCCCAAGCCCATTACTGATCCGCCCGTGCACCTTTTTTCCAGTACAGGGGCTACCAGTGTTCCAGGCCTGGTGCACCATTGTTTTCCCCGCACTTTTGTTCCAAAGTGCTTAGAGAATGCCAAATTTGTTGTCGTCAGGCACGACGCCCACAGAACCCTGCTGTGTCCGCCGTACGATGGCCTGTTCAGAGTGCTGGAACCTGGGGAAAAACATCTTGTGTTAGACTTGGGGAGGTGTAAGGAAACCGTCTGCATAGACAGGCTGAAGCCCGCTTGTATGTTGGCAGACAAGCAGGTGGTGTTGGCTTAAGCTCCCTGGTGCGGGCGCCCTCCTACAGTGGGTCCGCAGGTTACTGTTCCCCGACAGAGGACTGTTTTCAGGAAACTAACTTTTTCCCTTCCCCACCCTTTCCCCCTCCAGAGACCAAGCTTTTCTCCTACCCGCCTCGACAGGAAGGTACTTCAACCAGCTCATGATACAGCCACTACGTGCGCTTGCTCATGCCCAAAGGTCGGGAGAGTTAGGACCCCTTCTGAGTGTTCGGGGGAGGGAAGAGGGGGCTGTGTGGTGACACAAAGGAGATGACACTCCACCCAGTACTTCGGGGTGTTGGGGGTGCTAGCCAGGGGTACCAGAGCACCGGGGGAGGGGGGTAGGTAGTAAATAAAGATGTGCCTTTCGGCCTTGCTGTGCCAGGCTCTTACCTGAGGATGGAGGGGCGTGAATGTGTTAATATGTATGTTGATGGGTGTTCACAGTTGGTAACTTGTATGTATCTAAATGTGTTTACCCTGAGTGCCAGAAGCGGGAAGAAAATGTATAAAGCAGATCGCTTTCGCACTCAGAGTCAGTCTGTTCTGTGTTGGAGGAGTAATAAACCTCTGTGTCATCAGCTCATGTCTTATCTGCTTTCATCCTCCACATTATAACCTTTTCCAGACTGATAGATCTCAATTACTTTGTTTCTCATTTGTTCCTGAACTTCTTTGGATTGCAGGATGATGTTTAGCTTTTGAGGCTCTTTTGGTCTACTTCACTTTGTCAGGCAGGTCCTGTTTAAGTGATTTCTTAATTGAGAACAGGAATGGCAGTAATCAGGCCTGGTCATGGATAGAGAAATTGAACTCAGCTTTCCAAAGATGTGATAAACCACAGTTAATTTATGTTTTTACAGGGGGGAATCATTTTTTCACACAGGGCCATGTAGGTTTGGATTTTTTTTTACCCTTCATCCTCTCAGCGCCACACCAGTAGGCTGCCTTTTGCAACAGCGGCTCGATTCCGAGTTTTTTTTCCCTTCCTCTCTCTTTTGATCACTTTTTTTTTTCACCCCACTTATATCACGGACACACAGATCGTCCCAAATGTCTCCTGAGCCGGTGGACGGAGCCACTGTTTATAGCAGGATACGATACAACAGGGAAGAGCTGCTAGCATTTAACCGCCACCCGGTCCCACTGGAAAAACTCGACATACCGAGAGAATTGAGGCGAAAGCGTCGCGGCTGCCGGGCTGGAGTAAGGCGGAGGACAAAAAATATAAGGTACAGACCCTCCCTTCCATCTGTTGTCATGGGAAATGTACGGTCGATACTGGGAAAGTTAGATGAGCTAGCGGCTATCTCCCGTTATGATAGCACTTACCGGGAGTGCTCTCTACTTTTGTTTACTGAGACGTGGCTAACTGAACTAGCAGCAGATGCTAACATTGAGCTGGAGGGTTTTCACATGATACGAGCTGACCGAACACCAGAGAGTGGCAAAGCGAGGGGTGGTGGAGTGATAATGTATGTTAACAACAACTGGTGCAGACCGGGACATATCACTGTTAAACAACGACACTGCAGCAAAGACATTGAGTTGCTAGCTGTTAGCATGAGGCCTACATATCTCCCGAGAGAACACTCACACGTGATCTGCATTGTTGTTTATGCAAATCCGACGGCGAACGCTGGGACAGCGCGTGACGTCATCCATTCAGTAACCAGCAGGCTGCAGACAGAACACCCAGATGCTCTTCTCCTCATCTCAGGCGATTTCAACCACGTTTCACTGTCTCCCATTCTGCCCACTTTCACCCAGTATGTCACATGCCACACTAGAGACAATAAAACACTGGATTTGTTCTACGCAAACACTAAGGAGGCGTACACCTCATCATAACTCCCCCCACTTGGGAGATCGGATCACAACTTGGTTCATCTCCGGCCGGTGTACAAACCCCTAGTGCACAGACAACCTCCGGCCATGCACACTGTGGAGTTATGGTCTGAGGAGACAATGGACACTCTAAAGGACTGTTTTGAAGCCACTGCCTGGAAGCAGCTCTGCGATCCACATGGTGAGGACATCGATGGCCTCATTCACACCTTCACGGGCTACCTCAGCTTCTGTGTGGACAAATCCGTTCCCACCAAGACCATACGGCGTCACTCAAACAACAAACCCTGGATCAACCCTGAGATAAAAACACTTCTGAGAGAGAAGAAGAGGATCTTCAGGTCGGGGAACAGGGAGATGCTGAAGTCCGTACAGAGGGAGCTGAGGAGAAAGATCAGAGAAGGCAAGGACAGCTTCAGGAAGAAGATGGAGGACAAGCTGCAACAGAGCGACATCAGCGGGGTCTGGAGAAACCTCAAAACCATCTCGGGGCTCCAGAATACCTCCCCCCAGGCCACGGGGGGCAGGGAGTGGGCGAACAACCTGAATCTGTTTTTCAATAGATTTGACCAACCGCCCTCCCCCCTGTCTGCACAACAACCACTGCTGCCTCTAAGAAATCAAGTCCTGCTGCCCACTCCCCACTCCACCGACACCCCCCCCCCACTCCCAACACACAGCCCCCCATCCTGACCCTGACCAAGACCCATGTGAGGACGGAGCTGAGGAAGATCAAGGCGAGGAAGGCGTCGGGACCGGACGGCATCAGCGCAAAGCTCCTCAAGTCCTGTGCAGACCAGCTGTGTGGGATTGTGACGTATATCTCAACATGAGCCTGAAACTGGGGAGGGTACCACAGCTGTGGAAAACATCTTGTGTGGTACCTGTACCAAAAACTTCCCACCCCAAAGACCTGAACAGCTACAGACCGGTGGCCTTGACGTCCCACTTGATGAAGACCCTGGAGAGACTGCTCCTTGCTCATCTCCGCCCCCTGGTGGAACCAGCGATGGATCCACTCCAGTTCGCCTACCAGCATGGCATTGGGGTGGAGGATGCGGTGATCTTCCTCCTTCACCGTTCTCTGTCCCACCTGGAGAAGCCCGGGAATATGGTGAGGATCATGTTCTTTGACTTCTCCAGTGCTTTCAACACCATCCAACCGATGATCCTGAAGGACAAGCTGCTGCGCGCAGGGGTGGACCAGCACCTGTCATCATGGATCCTGGACTACCTCACGAACCGGCCTCAGTTTGTGAGAACCCGGGACTGTGTTTCCGACACGATCATCAGTAGCACGGGGGCCCCCCAGGGAACGGTGCTGGCTCCCTTCCTGTTCACTCTTTATACTGCGGACTTCTCACACAACACAACACATTGCCATCTACAGAAGTTCTCTGATGACTCTGCGATCGTTGGTCTCATCTCCAACGGAGATGAAGCTGAGTACAGAGGGCTTATCCAGGACTTTGTGGACTGGTGCCATCGGAACTGCCTCCAGATCAACGCGAGGAAAACTAAGGAGCTGGTGGTGGACTGCCGCAGGCATGGGCAGCCCCTCACAGCACCAGTAAATATACAGGGAACAGACATCGAGATGATGACATCCTATAAGTACCTGGGTATTCATCTGAACAATAAACTAGACTGGTCACACAATACTGACGCACTCTACAAGAAGGGACAGCGCAGGCTGTTCCTGCTGAAGAGACTCAGGTCTTTTGGTGTACAAGGGGCACTGCTGAAGTCATTCTATGACACGGTGGTGGCATCAGCCATCACTTTTGGAGTGGTCTGCTGGGGCAGTGGCATTACTGCAGCCGATAGGAAGAGACTGAACAAACTGATTAAGAAAGCTAGCTCTGTCCTGGGGCAGCGCCTTGATCCGATGGAGGAGATAGGAGAGAGAAGGACGGTGGCTAAACTGTCATCTCTGCTGGAGTCCGAGTTCCACCCTATGCAGGACATACTGGATGCACTGAGGAGCTCATTTAGCAGCAGACTACATCATCCCAGGTGCACAACCGAGAGGTTTCGTAGGTCCTTCCTACCAACGGCTGTCAGACTGTACAACCTAAGCAGGGCTGCTCGCAGAGATAGCAAAAAGACGTAACAAACTAATAGTTTTTTTGAATGCAAAAGATGCAATAGACTTACACAATGGTCCTCTCCGGCATACAACTAGGAACATACCGGTCGCTATGGAGGGTGAGAATATGTATGGGCACATAATCATACCATGTAGGATAACTAAATAGACGGTTATGCTGTTTCATCCCACCTAGCAACAATGCTCTGCACTGTGTGTGTTTATATATTTACATATTTATTCCATCTAGCTACAATGCTCAGCACTGGGTGTGTTTATATTTATATATCTATATATTTATTCCATCTAGCTACAATGCTCCGCACTGTGTTTTTATATATCTACATATTATTCCATCTAGCTACATTGCTCCACACTGTGTGTGTTTATATACTTGCATATTTATTCCACCTAGCTGCAATGCTCCGTACTGTGGGTGTTTATATATTTACATATTTATTCCATCTAGCTACAATGCTCTGCACTGTGTGTTCATATATTCATATATTTATTCCATCCAGCTACAATGCTCTGCACTGTGTGTCTGTGTGTGTGTGTGTGTATATATATATTTTATAGTAATATGTACATATGTATATTAGCTGCTCTTGCTTGCTTTTTTTTTTTTTTTTTTTTCTTTTTTCTTGCCTTCTGATTGTTGCTCTGAGTGTTGCTATCCCTGTGCTGTTGCAATCCTGGAATTTCCCCGTTGTGGGACTAATAAAGGCTTATCTTATCTTATCTTATCTTAATAATAAACACCTTCATTTAAAACTGTATTTTGTGTTTACTTGTGTTATCTTTGTCTAATATTTAAATTTGTTTGATGATCTGAAACACTGAAGTGTGACAAACATACAAAAAAAAGAGAAATCAGGAAGGGAGCAAACACTTTTTCACAGCACTGTATACTCCTTGTGCTGTACCCTCAGTATGGCGTCCTTGTCATTCCATCACTCCTCACCACAACTTGTGTTTCATCATTTCTAAGTTAGTCTGCCGTAACTGCTTTATTTTTCTGTTTCCAGCCCATGCGCTGTGTTTATTTATAATAAATTATGTTAAAAGGTTGCTCAGCATTTGAGTCCTTCTATCCACCCCAGAGGGGCCAATATGACAGTAGGATGCTGTCGCGTATGGACTCAGTGGACAAGACCAGCAAAAAGTGGAGAATGGAGAAGCTCCGCATTGTTATCCAGGTGCTGGATTGTGCGATGCTGTTTTTATCTGGAAGACGCTGTCGATCACTGGGAGGCAGCCACAGCGTTGATGAAGGCTAATCTGGATATCCATTCCCATCCCTGGGGGCAGGAACTCCCTATTCCTGTCATATCACCACCAACAACTATCTCCTCCTTGCCGAAGCCGGCCAGCCTGTCTCTGCCTGTTAATCCTGTGGGGCTAAGGGATTTCGGTGATGGTCAGTCAGCGTTCAGGGAACCAGAGCGCAAGAGAGGGTCGAGGAAATGGTGCCCTTAGGCTGTCAAGATTGATCTCCTGGTCTGTTTTGTGGCTGAGTCCTCAGTGGTCCCCACCCTTGCTCCCCCAGCCATGGATCCATGCATGTCCCCAGCCGAATCACCGTTCGTGTCCCCAGCCGCGTCTCCCAGTTCATCCCCAGTCGTGTTCAACACTGATCCACCCATTTCTACACCAGCCCTGGCTCCTCATCAGGCAATCCCTGCAGGCACCCTGAAGGATTCGTCTGGTTCTTCAGAGGCAGCAGAGCAGAGACACTGGCAAGTACCATTTCCTTTTTTTAACACCCATAAATGAAAGGTCTTAACTGGTTCCCTGTGGCGGGGCTCGGCGGCAGCCGCCTGCCGCTACAGGGTCCTCGCCACCCACCTCTGCTGTTACTCCTGTTGCTGCCTTACCTTAATGCTGCTTCTCACCTCTGCTCCTCCTCTTCTGTCCAAGGTCATCTCCATTTCCATAGCCTCCACTTCCGAGAGGATGAGCTCTCCAGCAGAGACTGCTCCTTTCCACATGCATGCTCCTGCAGAGACTGCTTCTCTCCATGTGAACACTCCTGCAGAGACTGCTTCTTTCCATGTGCGTGCTCCTGCAGAGACTGCTTCTTTCCATGTGCGTGCTCCTGCAGAGACTGCTCCTCTTCACGTGCACACTCCTGCAGTAATTGCTCCTCTCCACGTACACGCTCCAGCGGCTCCTGCTTCTCTCCATGACGTGCATGTTCCAGCAGCTTCTGCTCTTCACGGCGTGCACGCTCCTAAGCCCTCCTCTGCAGCAGCTGCCCTCCAGATCTCCATGCTGTCAGCACCTGCTGCTTTACCGCAAACCTCCTCACCAGCAGTGTCACCTGCAGCTCTTCTCAAGGTCGTCACTCCAACATCAGCAGCACCGGGATCCTTGCCAGCGGAAGAGCAGGAGTTAGGGCAAGTCCTCTTCTTTGTTTTTTAGCATTTATATTAAAGATGTCTTGTCTTGCTCCTAGTGGGGAGACCCAGTTGCAGCTTCCATCTGCTTCTGAGCTCTCCCTGCTGAGCTCTCCTGTTGGCTATTTTTGTGTGGTCCCAGGTCCAACCTGTATTTCTTCCTCCCCACTCAAGGTGGCTGCATCGGGGACGGATCTCCAGGCATCTGGGCTGGACGGTCTTCTACCTTCACCATCTGGGCTCGATGCTGCTTGCCAGCTTTCACCTCCTTGAGGACGCTGCTCACCAGCCTTTGCCCTCTGAGGATGCTGCTCTTCAACCAGTGCTTCCTGTGCCCCAGGGGGCCCAACCTTCACCTCCTGTGCCCCAGGGCATCCAACCATCACCATCTGCACCCAAGGAGGGTAACATTGTCATTCCTGTGACCGAGTTGCCTCCAGATTAGTCTCCTGGGGTAGCTGCTGTGGCGACCAGGTCAGCTTGGGACCTTGGTTGACCTCTTGACCGGGGCATCTCAGTCTGGTGGCCCATGGACCTTAGCCGGCCACCAGACAAACTGTCTTCCTCCGCCGGGTGGTCTATGGAATCTTGTAGGCCACCCAATGGACCATCTCCCAGCCCAGCGCTGAACAGTATTTCGGTGGAAGTGGGGTGGGCAAGTGTTTCAGGCCCTCCATTCCTGAGTTCCCCACCACTCGCTTAGGTTGGGGGGGGGGGGTCCCCTCTTTTCTCCAAGGGTGTTTGGAATCTGCTTTTAAGTGTGGCACTATCATGAGGGACAAATTCACAAACATGTCTTACTCTTTAAGTTTTGTTTACCTCAGTTATCATTATTGTTTATCATGCCTTCGCCCTTAGTTAGAGCTTCACCCTTGATCAAAGATCAAAAAGAAAGAGAGGGGGAAGGCATGTTAGGAGAGAGAGAGAGAGAGAGAGAGAGAGAGAGAGAGAGAGAGAGAGAGGGAAAAGGAACGGTAGAAGTGTGGAGGTGAGAGTAGGGACATTAAATGTAGGGCCTATGGTAAAGGCAGAGAGTTGGCTGATATGATGGAGAGAAGAAAGGTAGCTACAGTATACTGTGTGTTCAAGAAACTAGATGGAAGGGAAGCAAGGCAGGGAGCATTGGAGGTGGATTTAAACTGTTCTACCATAGTGTAGATAGGAAGAGAAATGGAGTAGGAGTAATCTTGAAGGATGAATATGTGAAGAGTGTTCAGGAGGTAAAGAGGGAGTCAGACAGAATCGTGAGTTTGAAGCTAGAAGTCAAAGGTGTGATGTTAAATGTTGTCAGTGTGTATGCCCCACAAGTTGGATGTCAGGTAGAAGAGAAATAGGAATTCTGGATTAAATTGGTGTCAGGGTGTTGGCTGGGTCTCATGCCCTCATCGTATTTTATAATTGTTATCTTGTTTTCAGGGCATGCGCCCCAGCCCTTGTCCTCAGTTTAACTTGCTTTTGGGACTTTCTGTATTTCACTTTGATTATGATTATTATCTTGGGTGGCCATCATTGCCATTATTATTATTATTATTATTATTATTATTATTATTCTGTTTTGTATATTTATTTCACTGTGGTATGTCCTCTTAGTTTGTTATCAGTATTATTATTATCATTATCATCATCATCTTTTCGTGGTTCGCTGCTACGCTTTACCTGAAGCATTTGCTAGGCTAACGCTATAGCTAACGCCATAGCTAGTCGTAGCACCTAGCACCGACACGGAGAAGCAACTCTGTCCCCGGTGATAGGGACTCGCCGGAGGAACTAGCCAAGGCAGCAGTTAGACGGGAGCCGGATCGGAGCTCAAGTGCAGCGGTGGTGGGAGACGGGGACCAGTGGAGGACCACTGGGGCCCAGCCAGATAAAAGCCGAAGTTGGAGCCCAGTTGCAGCGGCAGGGCGCGGCGGAGGAACTCCTGAGGCAGATGGCGGTAGGTGGCGGGGCTCAGCGAAGGATCTACTAGGACCCCAGCTGGACAGGAACAGGATCAGAGCTCAGCTACAGCCGCAGCAGGACTCGGTGGAGGAGCTGCCGGTACCCCGGCTGGACAGGAGCTTGGTTACGGTGGCTGTAAGCAGCGGGACTAGCAGCGGAGGGGGCTAGCTGAGGTCCAGCAGGATTCGAGGTCGGTCGGATCGGATACTGGCGACACCAGCAGAGATTGGTTTACTATCCACAAGTCAGTAAAAATGCCACCAAAGAAGGAGGAAATGGAAGAGATCAAAAAATCTCTGAACTTCTTGTCAGAAGAACTGAACAAAGTGGTTAGTCAGCAGGCCAAAATATTAGGGCTAATGGAAGAAGTCCGAGAATTAAAATTAACAATTAAGGAAAAAGACAAAAAAATTGCAGACTTGGAGCGACGCGTCGAGGATCTTGAACAATATTCTTGTATGGATGATCTAATTATAAGTGGACTAGACATTAAATATCAATCATATGCTCATGCTACAACAGGAATGAGAGGTGAGGATGCTCCCCTGGGCGAATCAGTCTCCCTGGAAAACCAGGTGCTTCAGTTCCTTGATAGTAGAAATGTAAAGGTCGAAGCAAATGCAATTTCAGCCTGTCATGCTTTACCCAGAAAGGATAATAAAACAAAGAAATCAATTGTGATGCGCTTTGTGAACAGAAGGGTAAAGAATGACATACTGAGGCAGGCCAGAAAGCTACGGGGAACAGAAGTTTACCTAAATAAACATCTAACAAAAACTAATGCTGAAATAGCACGGCAAGCACAGATGCTGAAAAGACAAAATAAGATACAGGCAACATGGACAAGAAATTGTAGAGTTTGGATCAAACTAAACGGAACACCTGAGGAAATCATGTACAATGCTTGGACAATTTAAACTAAAACTAAAGGAAGAAATACTCCAAACATATATACAAGATGACATGTCATATCCAGCCTGTGTTGTGTTGTAGCTTAGTTCTTTTTTTTTCTGTCACACTTTGTCTTAGCTTCGTTTCTTTTTTTTTTTCTTTTTTTTTTTTGAATTGTAATCGCTCTTGTCTTGTGTTTTGTTTTTTGTTTTTTCTTTTGAATTCTTGGATGGAATATGGGTGGGCAATATAAGCTGCGGCTTCAGCCATCACCCATTTCGGATAACTTATGTTGAATTGTATAATCAGAAGAGTTATTGTCTAATTTGACCTCGTTGGATTTTCTTTCCCCCTTTTGCTATATTATTCAGAATCAGAATCAGAATCAGCTTTATTGGCCAAGTATGCACAACACATACAAGGAATTTGACTTTGGCTAAAAACTTGCTCTCATTGTTCAGGTGGAGGATTTAAATAAGGATTCAATGACAACAGAGTATGTACAGTAAATTACAGTCTGTCCACGTTTCTATAAAAGGATGCAAATATATACAGGCAGTTATTTACTCAGACTAACCACACTTTGCAGAAATATATGAAAAAATATACAGTCACAGTATTTCAATGTGAACTCAGATTCAGTGATATAATGTGAATGAAGTAAAAAGCAGTGTGAGAGTTATGTGCAATGTAATAATGGATGAAAAGTCATGAGTACAGCAACAGGTAGGACTAGGTGAATGTTAGGAGTTCATCAGAGTGATGGCTTGAGGAAAGAAACTGTTCCTGTGACGGGTGGTTTTGACCTTCAGTGATCTGTAACAACGACCAGAAGATAGAAGTTCAAACAGTTTGTGGCCGGGGTGTGATGGGTCAGCACAGATGTTTCCCACCCATTTCCTGGTTATGGACCGATATAAGTTCTCAATGGAGGGTAGGTCAGTACCAATGATCCTCTCCGCAGACTTAATGATCCGCTGCAGTCTGGTCTTGTCCTGTTTAGTGGCAGATCCAAACCAGACAGTGATGGAAAAGCAGAGGACAGATTGGATGATGGCGGTGTAGAAGACAACCAGCAGCTCCTGAGGCAAATCAAACTTCTTGAGCTGACGCAGAAAAAACAACCTCTTCTGGGCCTTTTTCCGGACAGTGTCTATATGGGAGGACCACTTCAGGTTCCGAGAGATTGTGGTACCCAGAAACTTGAAGGAGTCCACAGTGGACACTGTGCTGTTGAGGATGGTGAGTGGGGGGAATGAAGGGGGGTGTCGCCTGAAATCCACAGTCATCTCCACCGTTTTGGCTGGGTTAAGTTCAAGATGGTTCTGGCTGCACCAGAGGATCAGCTGCTCCACCTCCCGCCTGTATGCAGACTCATCATCATCCCGGATCAAACCGATGACTGTGGTGTCGTCCGCAAACTTCAGGAGCTTCACCGAAGGGACCTCTGAGGTGCAGTCATTGGAGTAGAGGGAGAAGAGCAGTGGGGAAAGGACACATCCTTGGGGGGCGCCAGTACTAATTTTTCGGGAGCTGGATGTAAATCTCCCTAGCTTCACCTGTTGCCACCTGTCAGTCAGAAAGCTGGAGATCCACTGGCAGGTGGAGGGGGGCACCTTGAGCTGGAGGAGTTTCTGATGAAGAATGCCTGAGATGATGGTGTTGAACGCTGAGCTGAAGTCGACAAACAGGATCCTGGCGTACGTCCCTGGGGAGTCGAGGTGTTGCAGGATGTAGTGTAGTCCCATATTCACTGCATCATCCACTGACCTGTTTGACCGGTAGGCAAACTGCAGTGGGTCCACCAGGGGGCCTGTGATGACCTTCAGGTGGTTCAGCACCAATCTCTCCAAGGATTTCATGACCACAGAGGTCAGGGCAACAGGTCTGTAGTCGTTTAATCCTGTAACAGAGGGTTTCTTGGGAACTGGAATGATGATGGAGCGTTTGAAGCAGGAAGGCACTTCACGCAGCTCCAGTGATCTGTTAAAGATCCGGGTGAAGATGGGGGCCAACTCGTTGGAGCAGACTCTCAGGCAGGACGGAGACACACCATCAGGCCCTGCAGCCCTCTTGATCTTTTGTCTCTGAAAGACCCGGCGCACCTCCTCTTCACAGATCGTTAGTGCTGGTGGGAGGTCAGAGTGGAGGAGGGATGGAGTTCCTGGGGCTGCAGATAATCCTTTTGTGTGGGTGGGAAGTGAGAACTGTAGGTTCTTTTCAAACCTGCAGTAAAAGCTGTTTAGGTCGTTAGCCAGCTGGAGGTTTTCCACAGGGTGGGGGGATGGTCTCCTGTAGTTGGTGATATTCTGCAGGCCTCTCCAGACAGAAGCAGAGTTGTTGGCTGAGAAGTTTTTTTGTAACTTCACACTGTAGCTCCTCTTAGCAAGCCTGATCTCCTTCGTCAGCATGTTTCTGGCCCGCTTGTACAGAGTCCAGTCACCAGTCCTGTAGGCCTCCTCCTTGGTCTGACATAGCTGCTTCAGTTTAGGAATGAACCAGGGTTTATTGTTGTTGTATGTGCAGAAGGTCTTGGTCTGCACACACATGTCCTCGCAGAAACAGATGTATGACGTCACAGTGTCAGTGAGTTCATTTAAGTTAATGGCTGCAGCTTCAAAAACACTCCAATCTGTGCAGTCAAAGCAGGCTTGTAACTTCAGCTTTGATTCCTCAGTCCATTTCTTCACAGTCCTTACAACAGACTTGGAAGTTTTTACTTTCTGTCTGTATGTTGGAATAAGATGGAGCAGACAGTGGTCAGAAAAACCCAGAGCTGCACGGGGGACGGCATAATAGGCGTTTCTTAAAACTGTGTAACAGTGGTCGAGTGTATTTGTGTCCCTGGTGGGACATTTAATATGCTGTCTGTATTTAGGAAGCTCATTTGTGAGATTAGCTCTATTGAAATCACCCAGAATGATAAGCAGAGAGTCTGGATGTTTTTCCTCCACCTCTGCTATCTGGTCAGCGAGGTGCTGCAGTGCCTCTGTTGTAGAAGCAGCAGGCGGGATATAAATTCCGACCAGAATAAACGAGGAGAACTCTCGCGGTGAATAAAAGGGTTTACAGTTTATGAACAGTGACTCTAGGTTAGGGCTACAAAACTTCTTCAACACTGTGACATCAGTACACCAACCTTCGTTTATGTAGAAGCAGATTCCACCACCTTTAGTCTTTCCAGAGAATTCTCGGCTGTGATCAGCACGAAACAGCTGGAATCCTTCCAGGCGCACCGCGCTGTCCGGGATGTGTTCACTCAGCCAGGACTCCGTGAAACAAAGGGCGCCAGATCTGCTAAAATCCCGGTTTTTGTGAGTCAGGAGCAGCAGTTCATCCATTTTGTTCGCCAAACAGCGGATATTTGCCAGATGGATCGATGGGAGCGGCGTGCGAAATCCTCGTTTCTTCAGCCTGACTAGCGCACCGGCACGTTTACCACGCCGCCTTCGTTTCCGGCCAGCGCCAATAGCCGCTGCTCCCACAGCTAAGATCGACTGAAAAAGTTCCTTCCTTTCCTTTTTCAGTTCCTTTTAACCTGTACTATCCGAAATAAAGATTCATTCATTCATTTATTCATTCAAGCAGAGAATATAATAATCAGAGAGATTACTGACTTAAATAAATATAGATGAACACTGATTAAGAAAATTAAGAGACTATAATAATCCATATCCACACACACGGCAAGAATAGTTCTTTTGAAATACCATGTCAATGTCCTTAAAAAAACAAACAAACAAACAAAAAACTAAACAAAACAAACAAAAAACCTAATGACTGACTTTAGTAGACATCAATTATCCCCAGTCGGAGGAAGTCATTTGACACAGAGTGAGGAAATTCAAACTCTGAAAATATGTCATTATGCTGAACATAAACTACAAGAGATGGAGAATGATATTGATCCTGATAACCATTTTTCAATAATATTCATAATCATTGTGAATATTACACTGAAAAGCAATTCAAAAGTCAAGTACAACTAGATGGTAAACTATCAATAATACACTTCAACAGCAGAAGTCTTAACAAAAACTTTCCACAGATTCAGGACTATTTAAAACAGCTAGAAAGAAAATTTACAGCCATCGCAGTCTCTGAAACTTGGCTTAATGAAGAGCAGGCTCCCCTGATGACAATAGAAGGATATCAGATGTTTCATATTAACAGATCTCAAATAAAGGGTGGTGGTGTTGCACTGTATATTGATGACCTGTATAGGTGTAAGCTTGTAAATGGAATGTCCTTTGCACTACCAAGGATTTTAGAATGTGTTACTGTTGAGATTGACCAAGATAAAACAAAAAATCTAATTATAAGTTATCTATTGTCTGCTAATTGTGCATTTGAGAGTTTTTTTCTTGTAATCAAAATTTTGGTCACAAAATGAGCTCTATTTTGATCAACAATGCTTTTTTTCTCTCTCCTATTGTGTTTTTCCCTATCCTCCCCCCCCCCTTCACTCCCCCCCCCCCCCCATATGCCACCACTATGACTGGCGCCTAGCGGCTGCCCCGGCCTTGAATGCGCTGTGCAGAACGTGCCCAAATGCCAAGTCACATTTCGTTACCTTGTATTCATACATGTATAATGACAATAAAGTTGAATCTCATCTCATCTCATCTCATCTATATATAGAACGCCGGGAACTTGCATTGAGACATTCAGAGATAAATTAGTCGAGCTGTACAGTAATATTACTAGTAAGAAAATGGTAGTAATTTGTGGAGATTTCAATATTGATTTACTAAACCCATATCAACAAAATGTAATCACAGAGTTCATGAATTCTATGTACAGTATGAGTCTATATCCCACAATAACACATCCCAGTAGAATCACAGTTCACACTGCTACACTTATTGACAACCTGTTTGTTAATATTATTGATAAGAAAATAGAAAGTGGATTATTGACAAATGATATAAGTGACCATTTGCCAGCCTTTGCACTTATCCATGGCCACACGGAGGCCAATACAGAAAAATTTTTAAAATCGTTCAGATACGAATCACAAAATGCAATCAGTTCTTTTAAAGAAGACTTGCTGAAGCAGGACTGGACAAAAGTCTATGTATCAGATGTAAATGAAGCCTACGACACATTTATGAACATTGTAACCACTTTTTATGAAAAAAAAAAAAATTGTCCATTAGTAAAGAAAAAGCTTAAACATAAATTTGTCGATAAGCCATGGTTAACCAAAGGATTACAAAAGGCGTGTAAAAAGAAAAATTTATTATATAAAGCTTTTCTAAAGAAAAGGACAAAAGAAGCAGAGCAGCGGTATAAAACATACAAAAATAAGTTAACATATACAGTATAATGAGATGTAGTAAAAGAGACTATTACAGTAAAGAACTGGAGAAAAACAGAGACAATATTAAAAATACATGGACAATACTTAACAATATTCTTGGAAATAAAAACAGAAATACAAGCTACCCAACCAAATTTTCAAAAAATAATACAACGACTCAGAGTGTGAATGCAGTTTCACCTGCAGATGAATTTAATAACTTTTTTGTTAACATTGGTCCTAATTTGGCTCGAGAAATACCCATTACGGCACCTACGGGTGATACAATAAGCAAAAACACTGCTATAAAAGACTCAGTTTTTATAAAGAACACAGACGAGAGAGAGGTAATTGAAATTGTTAAATCATTTAAAAGTAAAACATCTACGGACTGTGATGGTATTGACATGCTCTTAGTCAAAACTATTATCGAATGCTTAGTGAAACCACTGATGTATATTTGTAACCTGTCTCTCCAAATAGGTATATTTCCCAATGCAATGAAAATAGCTAAAGTAATTCCGATATACAAGACGGGTGACAGAGGGGAACTTTCAAACTATAGACCAATTTCACTATTGCCGCAATTTTCCAAGATACTTGAAAAAATATTCTGTGAGAGAATTGACAACTTCATAATGAAGAATAATTTATTGTGTGAGCAGCAATATGGGTTCAGACACAAGAGGACAACTGCATTTGCTCTAATGGAATTTATAGAAAAAATATCAACTGCCGTTGAAAATAAACAGTATTCAGTTGGGGTATTTCTGGATCTTAAAAAAACATTTGATACAGTGGATCACAATTTATTATTAAAGAAACTACAAAATTGTGGTATTAGGGGGGTAGCACTGTCCTGGTTAAGTAGTTACTTAAAGAATAGATATCAGTATGTATGTGTTGGTAACAAAAACTCACAGTTACTGAAGGTTACTTGTGGAGTCCCACAGGGTTCAGTTTTGGGGCCATTGTTATTCAATATGTATATAAATGATATATGTAAAGTCTCGGAAAAAATGGATTTAATATTGTTTGCCGATGACGCTAATCTATTATGCAGTGGAAGCAATTTGGAACAACTTTTGGATACACTCGGAAAGGAATTAGGAAAGCTTAAACTGTGGTTTGATTCAAAAAAATTAATGCTCAATTTAAGTAAGACACAATTTATAGTTTTTAGCAACCATCACAACAACTTAGTATCTAAACTCAGTGTAAATGGTGTAGCGATTGAAAGGGTATCTGAAACTAAATTTCTTGGAGTAATAATTGATAATAAACTGTTGGAAGTCACATATTAATTATATTAAAGGTAAAATATCTAAATCAATCGCAATACTACACAGAGCAAAATATTTGCTGAATCAACCCACATTATATACTTTGTATCATTCATTAATACTCCCAAACATGACATATTGTACTGAAGTATGGGGAAAGGAAATACATATAAAACAAACATATATCCAGTCTTTATGCTTCAGAAGAGAACTATTAGAACAGGGGTGTCCAACCATGTGCCATGGAGAGCCAAGACCCTGCAGGTTTTCTCTTCTACCCAGTCTCTTCAGCAGGTGTTTTCACTTATCAGCAATCAGTGGGAAGAAGTTCACTGAAATCTGCTGTTGAAGACACTGGTTGGAGGTAAAACCTGCAGGGTCTTGGCTCTCCATGGCACATGGTTGGACACCCCTGTATTAGAATAATAAACAAAGCTGCTTACAGGGAACCAACAAACCCACTTTTTCTTAAATTAAAAGCTCTCAAGTTGAAAGATCTAGTTGACTTTAAAACTGCAGTAATAATGTTTAAAGTGAAGAATCTATCACTGCCCGCAAATATCCAAAAGCTGTTCCAAATAAGGGAGAAACAATATCATTTCAGAGGAACATGTATATTTCAAAAACCTTCAGTGAGAACTACCACCAAGCAACACTGTGTTTCAGTGCAAGGAGTCAGATTATGGAACGCTTTTGGACCTGAATTAAAATCATGTACAACGCTTGGACAATTTAAACAAAAACTAAAGGAAGAAATACTCCGAACATATGTACAAGATGACATGTAAAATCACATAAGGATTGTCATATCCAGTCTGTGTTGTGTTGTTGCTTAGTTTTCTTTTGTCACATTTTGTCTTAGCTTTGTTCCAAATTGTAATCGCTCTTGTTTTGTTTTTCTTTTGAATTCTTGGATGGAATATGGGTGGGCAATATAAGCTGTGGCTTCAGCCATCACCCATTTCGGATAACTTATGTTGAACTGTATAATCATAGGAGTTATTGTTTAATTTGACCTTGTTGGATTTTTTCCCCTTTGTTATATTATTCTGTTTCTTTTTAATCTTTACTTTTAATCTATCCGAAATAAAAGATTCATTCATTCATTCTTTGCCATGGTCTTGTCTCTCTTGATCATCTGTGTGAGATTATATGTGCAGCCCCACCCATCCTGTTTCTGTGTCTCTGATCATGCCCTGCTGTCTCCGTTTGTTGGGGATTGTGCCCATCTGTTGTGTATTATATATGATTACTCATGTGTCTCTTTATGTCAAGCCCCAGTCTGTGTTCCCCATGGTTATCCTCGTCATATTCTGTGTGAACAACACACTTCTGTTCTGCCTTGTTTTCCAGTCCTGTTTTCCTGCAAAGATGAGTTTTTTTGTTACAGCTCCCAAACTGGGCAGTGCGGTGGCGGAGTGGTTAGCACTGCACCAGCACAGCACCTCAACCTTGGCCATGGGATTCCTGGTTCGATCCCAGCCCCTGACCAACAGTGATCTGTGCGGAGTTTGCATGTTCTCCCCATATCTGCGTGGGTTTACTCCGGGATTTCTCCGGTTTCCTCCCACAGGCCAAAAACATGTAGGTTAGGTTAATTGGAGACTCTAAAGTGGCCCTAGGTGTGAATGTGTGTGTGAATGGTAAAGGGATAGCACCGTACCGTGGCTGCTTCACCCATCCAGGTGGATGCCCTCAATTTCCCCTCTGGGGATCAATAAAGTATACAAAATCAAAAAAAAAAAAAAAGCTGTTTGGTTTTGTGTTTTTTCTCGAGCTGCATCCATTCAGCCAGACCTAAATAAATCTATAGCCAACTTTAAATATTGCATTTGGGCCCAGTTTCCACCTTCCGTGACAGTAGGACAGCCATCAGTATGGACCCAGCATATTTAAAGTTTTGGCAGATGGGCCTCAATAAGAAGGAAGCTTGGGAAGTGACCAAAATTTAAGCCTGTATCGAGGATGCCCACACTGCCCGCACCACGGAGGAAGTTTTCCTCTGCCTTGAGTGTGCCGAGGAGTTGAGTGAGGCGCTTCCAGCCCTCCGACGGTTCCCTCAGCTCGCCTGTCTGCATGAGCAGAGCATAAACACGCAGCTCATCATCTGGGGGCTGATGGAATCATTCCCGGCGGTGGGAGAGGTGCCAATGGAGGTTGGATTGCATCCATCCAGGGGAAGACGTAGTCGTCACCGGCACCGTAGGACACAGCGGCCTGGCTTCTTATCCCTGGCAAGGGTGCCCCAGGCCTCTATTTCCTTCTCCTTTGGTCCACCACAAGCGCAACAGCATTGGACATCCTCGCCCCATTTGATGAGCTCCAGCTTCTCCCGGGAGGACTCGCTGGACACGTCAGTGGCTGCAGAGTGTGAGTAAACCCAAGTACCCATTCATTTTTTCACATCAACAAATGAAAGGACAGTGAGGAGACTCAGCTGCCGCCACCTCCCACTGTTGAGTTCTCTCCACCTTACTCTGCAATAAATTCTGCTGCCCTGTCCATCCACCCATCCTCACCTGCATCCCCTGTGTCTGAATCTGCTTTTTCTGAGTAATTGGCTATACTGCCCCTGAGGCTCCTCCAGCTGCAGTTACCTCCAGGAGTGGGTTCCAAGCAGCTGTAGCCACCAGACCGGGTGTCTTACCGGTTGCCGTTTCTGTGTATGGGCTGAGGAAGGATTGACCAGAACCTGCTCCACGGTGCCCACCAGTTCTAGTACCTGCTCCATGGCGTTCCCCAGCTCCAATTCTGGCTCCACGTCGCTCTCCAACTACAGTGCCAGCTCCATCAGCCATCAATCCTGCAGTTCATCCTGAGGTCATCACCCCAGCAACAAGAGACCTGGGGCCTCATGTACAAAGGATAGCTACGCACAAAAGCGTGGCGTATGTCCTTTTCCACAGAAATTTTCAGACGTATCAAGAATGAAATGACTGTGGAAATACGTGCAGCCCCATGCCAACTTCATGGCTGCCGTACGTACATTTCTACTGTTTTTGGTCCGTTGACAACACTTAGAGGTGATGTTAGGAGACTGATAATCATTTGAAACTTATTGTACACACCAGACACATGATGAACAAACATCCAAGTGTGCACAATTAGAGAAGTGGATATAAAAGCAAGCGCAAAGAAGTGCAGAACATGCCTCTAACAACAGAGGGTTAGAGGATATTGCAAATCGTGCCGTGAGAAGAGAGAGGGTATTTAGAGACAGAAGATTTTCTGGCTCAGGATGATGACTGGCTTGTCAGCTGGTTTAAATTTCCACAGGAAATCCTTGTGGAACTATGCTCAAAGCTACGGCCACTGTTGGAGCGCGACATGGCGAGAAGCTGTGATCTGCTCGTCCCAGTGCAGGTGCCGACAACTCTGGGGTTTCTAGAAATGACCATTCCAGAGGGAGCTGGCAGACCAATTGGGAATTTCCCAGTCAACCCTGAGCCGAGCTAGGCCAGCTGTGTGGAATGGCATTTTCCGGCTGTCACCCAGGTACATCATATTCCCCTACAATGCAGTTGAACAGACCACAACCAAAGCACAATTTGCAACGAGAGCCGGTTTTCCTAATGATTGTAATGAACAGCATCGTTGGGAACAGACTACAAACTGGCACTGTGTGCATAGTTGGATTCTTGGTGAGTAAATTCATTTAATTTTACTAATAATAACCCACCTCGTGCAATGCACCTGTGTGCCCCACAAATATCACCCTGTCTTCAAGGCTTCATTACAACTCCGTGGTTTGAGTAAGTGACTTTCTTTTTTTGCAGATTAAACTACAGTTTCACAGCATTCTACCAAGCTCCCAATTGCCTATGCATGTACAGAATCAGAATCAGAATCAGAATCAGCTTTATTGGCCAAGTATGCACAACACATACAAGGAATTTGACTTTGGCTAAAAACTTGCTCTCGTTGTTCAGGTGGAGGATTTAAATAAGGATTCAATGACAACAGAGTATGTACAGTAAATTACAGTCTGTCCACGTTTCTATAAAAGGATGCAAATATATACAGGAATATATGCAGTTATTTACTTAGACTAACCACACTTTGCAGAAATATATGAAAAAATATACAGTCACACAGTATTTCAATGTGAACTCAGATTCAGTGATATAATGTGAATGAAGTAAAAAGCAGTGTGAGAGTTATGTGCAATGTAATAATGGATGAAAAGTCATGAGTACAGCAAAAGGTAGGACTAGGTGAATGTTAGGAGTTCATCAGAGTGATGGCTTGAGGAAAGAAACTGTTCCTGTGACGGGTGGTTTTGACCTTCAGTGATCTGTAACGACGACCAGAAGATAGAAGTTCAAACAGTTTGTGGCCGGGGTGTGATGGGTCAGCACAGATGTTTCCCACCCGTTTCCTGGTTATGGACCGATATAAGTTCTCAATGGAGGGTAGGTCAGTACCAATGATCCTCTCCGCAGACTTAACGATCCGCTGCAGTCTGGTCTTGTCCTGTTTAGTGGCAGATCCAAACCAGACAGTGATGGAAAAACAGAGGACAGATTGGATGATGGCGGTGTAGAAGACAACCAGCAGCTCCTGAGGCAAATCAAACTTCTTGAGCTGACGCAGAAAAAACAACCTCTGCTGGGCCTTTTTCCGGACAGTGTCTATATGGGAGGACCACTTCAGGTTCCGGGAGATTGTGGTACCCAGAAACTTGAAGGAGTCCACAGTGGACACTGTGCTGTTGAGGATGGTGAGTGGGGGGAATGAAGGGGGGTGTCGCCTTAAATCCACAGTCACCTCCACCGTTTTGGCTGGGTTAAGTACAGTAGTTATGTCAATAAACACATGCGTAAAGTTTGAAGTGTAACAGTGTCATCAGTTCCCCGGTGCACGTCATTCATTTTATAGTGTGTGTGTAATCCATGTAAGTTGTACTGTATATAACTATAAAGGATGAGATTTGCATTTTGGACATAAAATATGTACTTGTTGAGTCTAACATGAGCCGCTTTCAACTGACAGGTGACCTTGGTCAACCACTAAATAGGTTCATATTGTCTTCTTTTCGTGACTCTTTTCCTTTAATTCAACCAGCTGATCCACCTAGCTGGTCACAAATTGATTGATTGATTCATTCATCATTTAAAATAACATTATATAAAAGATACAACATACATTTAAAAACAATGGGACGACACAAGAAAGTGTGCACACTTTCCATTGTGGTCCCTAAGAGATCACAACTGATCTCAAACCAGGTACCTTCTGTTTTGAAATCTGGCAGTTTAACCAATGAGCTATACATGGCATGAATCACAGCGATCAGCTGATGCTTCTGAGGTTGACTGCAGACGTCAGTCTAAACATGTCAAAGTTAAAAACATCTCCTTCTTATCCCTGTCTGAATAAAGGAAACAATAAACTAATCTTCTATGGCTGTGAGCAGGCTATTAAATTTCCTGTATCCGCCGCTAATGCCGGATACAGGTAAACGCTGTCAAAGTATGCCAACAAAATGTCTTTTCATGCCTCTACCTCATTTGGGAGCACCTCTAACTCACAGTCCATGAAATTCCATTAAATCCATTATTTTTGATCGTGGATACAGGAGAATCAAACATGCAGTGCCTGTATTTATCTATTTGCATACGTATTTGCATCTAATTGCATATTCAAATAAAGGTGTGTCAAGGGAGGAGTCCGGTATTTCCTCACGTGTGTTCAGTTTCAGGCAGATGGTATGTAGAAAGGAAATGTGCTTGAATTCCTGCGTATGGATGGTTTCATACATCTGGATTTTTTTTATTTTTTTTTTTGCTTACGCCGTTTTCTTGATTTAAACATACGTCATCTTTCAGTAGGAAATCCACGCAAGTCTTTGTACATGAGGCCCCAGGAGTTAAGGCAAGTACCTTTCCATTTATGTTTAACCACCATTTTTGAAAAGACTTGCTTTGCTTCTGGTGGGGGGACCCAAGTGCATATTCCACCAGCTGCTGAATCCTCCCCACCATTCTCTGCTGCCTATGACTGTGGTGTCGCCTCACTGACCTCCTGTTTCCTGCCATTGCCCGAGGAGACCGTGTTGAGGATGGAGCCACAGGAAGAGCACGCTCCAGCCGTTGTTCCAGAGGTCAGATGACCTCCACCCGCTGCTCCAGAGGTCAGGGGACCTCCACCCGCTACTCCAGAGGTCAGGGGACCTCCACCCATTGCTCCAGAGGTCAGAGGACCTCCAGCTGTTGTTCCAGAGGTCAGGAGACTTCCAGCCATTGTTCCACTCTGTCCTCCAGTTCATTGGCCAAAGGATAGTGGCAAGTTGCCGGACCGGCCTTGCATCATGGTCTGGGGGTTCATGGACTGGGGAAGGCCCCCCGACCACGCTGTTCTCCAGTTTGAGGACCTTTGGACTTGGGTAGGCCTCCTGACTCGCTGTGATTTATTTTGGTGCACTGGACTTTGTTTAGCCCCCAAAACTGTATTTTCGTTTTGGACATTGCTTTGGGCAGGTTACAGTTTGTTTTGGCCCATCTGGCCTTGTATTCCCACTACCCACCCCGTGATGTTTTTTTTTTTTCTTTTGTTGGTGTTACCCTTGGGTCGTCTAGAAGCTGCCCCTTAAGAGGGGGTTACTGTCAGGGCGTGGGCTGGGTCTCATGGTCTCATCCTAATTTATAATTGTGTAATCTTATCTTTGGGGCATGGGCCCCAGCCCTCATCTTCACCTTGAGTTGCTTTTGGGATTTTTTTGTATTTCACTTTTATTATTCAATCAATCAAAGACTTTATTCCAGACTCAAGGTCCATCAAGAGAAAAATAAACAAGTAAAGTAAAAAAAAACAAGACAGTTGAAACAATCAAAAAGTTACAAGAAACACTAAGACATAACTGCTTAAAGAAGTACAAAGACAGTACAGACTTTAAAAAGACTTAAAAAGACTACTGTACCAATACCTTCTAAACTGTGACTGACAGCGAATAGAACTGAGCTTAATGCTAGACATGACTTGAAAGATTTCATTTCTAGATACATCAAGCCGACAGATGAATTTATACATAAAATTCCTTATTACTGCATGCAGAGTATTTACACGTGATGAGACAAATAACTCGGAAGCACTGCACCATCGAGGCTTTTTAAGTAAAATTCTTAAGGCATCATTGTAGGCAACCTGTAATTTCTGCATACTTAGTTTCCTATAATTTATCCATCAATAAGCAGTGTATAAAGGTGTACAATAGGTTTTAAAAAGAACCAGTTTCACCTCATCTGAACAAAAACCAAATCTGTGTGCAGATTATTATTATCCTGGGTTGCCATCATTGCCATTATTACCTCCGCCAGGCCGAAAAGGCCAGGAGGAGGTTATGTTTTTGCCAGGGTTTGTGTGTTTGTCTGTCTGTCTGTTTGTCTGTCTGTCTGTTTGTCTGTTGGTTAGCAAGATAACTCAAAAAGTCTTGGACGGATTTGCATGAAACTTTCAGGCGTTGTTGGAAATGGTACAAGGAAGAACTGATTAAATTTTGGGGGTGATCCGGTTCACCGTCTGGATACAGGAATTTTTTTAAAGCATTTTTCAACACTGTGACATAGGGCCATTTTCAACGTGTGCGCAGGCGCAATGGAGGGCGCTGGTCGTCGTGTCTGCAACACAAACTCTGTGTTCTTCAACGTTTTAGGCACAAAAGCACGCGGAAAACACTGCTGGCCTGGGCCCACCAGCGTGCTTGTGTTTGCGCGCAACTGCAAAACCTCACACGGGCAGCTGTCCGCCGACGGATTCTTTGGCAGAAATTCCCCGGCCAGCCATAGGAGCTGCGCATTTGGCAGAAATTCCCCGGCCAGCCATAGGCGCTGCGCATTTGGCAGAAATTCCCCGGCCAGCCATAGGAGCTGCGCATTTGGCAGAAATTCCCCGGCCAGCCATAGGCGCTGCGCATTTGGCAGAAATTCCCCGGCCAGCCATAGGCGCTGCGCATTTGGCAGAAATTCCCCGGCCAGCCATAGGAGCTGCGCATTTGGCAGAAATTCCCCGGCCAGCCATAGGCGCTGCGCATTTGGCAGAAATTCCCCGGCCAGCCATACGCGCTACACAATAACAAGCTCTCTGCCGGCGAAGCTTCTAAATTCTCGTTTGCCGCGGAGCGAAACCCCAAAATAATATAATATAAAACCCACGGCAACCTGTCTACCCAATTTGCATCCGTCAGTGGAGGAGATGGACACAACAGCAACACTTCAGTTTATTACCTCCGCCAAGGAGGCAATGCTTTTACTACTGAACCACTAATCCTATCACTATCAGATTGATTGTCATTGATTAATTGTGTGTTTATTGCACTGTCCCTGTCAAATAAACAAATAATCATTGTGAATCCAATTGCTAGTCATATGTTTACATGCTCAAGGAATCTGAAAACGTACACACAAACACTGTATGGGGGGAATTGTGGCACTTGGCGGAGGTCTGCGCTCTCCGAGTGCTTTTCTAGTTATTATTCTGTTTTGTATTTCTCCGTGGGTTGTACTCTTAGTTTGTTATCAGTATTATTATTACCTCCGCCAGGCTGAAAGGCCAGGAGGAGGTAATGTTTTTGCCGGGGTTTGTCTGTGTGTTTGTCTGTCTGTCTGTTTGTCTGTTGGTTAGCAAGATAACTCAAAAACTTTTGGACGGATTTCAATGAAACTTTCAGGCGTTGTTGGAAATAGTACAAGGAAGAACTGATTAAATTTTGGGGATGATCCGCATCACCGTCTGCATACAGGAATTTTTTAAAGCATTTTTCCACACTGTGACATATGGCCATTTTCAACATGTGCGCAGGCGCAATGGAGGGTGCTGGGCGTCGTGTCTGACCAACACAAACTCCGCCTTCTTCAACGTTTTAGCCACAAAAGCATGCGGAAAACACTGCTGGCCTTGGCCCGCCAGCGTGCCTGTGCCAGCCATAGGCGCTGCGCACATTGCGCTGGTCGTCGTGTCTGACCAACACAAACTCCGCGTTCTTCAACGTTTTAGGCACAAAAGCGCGCGGAAAACACTGCTGGCCTGGGCCCGCCAGCGTCCCTGTTTTTGCGCCACGCTGCAAAACCTGACACGGCCACCTGTCCGCTGCCCGATTATTTGCCACAAATTCCCCGCCCAGCTATAGGCGCTGCGTAAAAACGACCTCTCTGCCGGGGAAGACTCTAAATTCTGTTTTGCCGCGGAGCGCAACCCCAATATAATATAAAACCCACGGCAACCTGTCTAACCAATCTGCATCCGTCAGTGGAGGAGATGGACACACCAACACTTCAGTTTATTACCTCCGCCAAGGAGGCAATGCTTTTACTACCGTAAAACGGGGCTATAAGGGACGGCGGGGTAATATGGGACACTTTTCTAAATGTAATTCTGCTTTTTTAATTTTGCTTCCGCCTAGATTTGATGAAGGATTCATGGATATTTGACAATAACAACACAACTCAGCGTCCTGCT
Organism: Pholidichthys leucotaenia; assembly: GCA_020510985.1. Taxonomy (NCBI): domain Eukaryota; kingdom Metazoa; phylum Chordata; class Actinopteri; order Cichliformes; family Pholidichthyidae; genus Pholidichthys; species Pholidichthys leucotaenia. The sequence goes on along the minus strand of CM035847.1, from coordinate 109,028,230 downwards.
CAAAATAAAAAAAGCAGAATTACATTTAAAACATTTCCCAGAAAAGTGTCCCTTATTAACCCGTCGTCCCTTATAGCCCCGTTTTACACTACTGAACCACTAATCCTATCACTATCACATTGATTGTCATTCATTAATTGTCTGTTTATTGCACTGTCCATGTCAAATAAACAAATAATCATTGTGAATCCAATTGCTAGTCATATCTTTTCATGCTCAGGGAATCTGAAAACGTACACACAAACACTGTATGGGGGGAACTGTGCCGCTTGGCGGAGGTCTGCGCTCTCCGAGTGCTTTTCTAGTTACTCCTGTGTCAATTTATGTCAAGCCTTAATCTGTGTTCCTCCAGGGCTGTCCTTATCATATTCTGTGTGAACAACACACTTCTATTCTGCCTTGTTATCCAGCCCCTGTTTTCCTGCAAAGTTGGGTGAGTTTTTTGTTCCATTTCCCAAGATGTTTGTTTTTCTGTTTTTTCTCAAGCTGCACCCATTCATCCAGCTCAAAATAAATCTGCAGCCAACTTTAATTATTGTGTTTGGGTCCAGTTTCCACCTCCAGTGACAGTTGAATGAAGTGGTAGAGAGTGTTCCCGGTGGGAGAGAGTGGCGATTGGAGCAGACTTTAATGGGCATATAGGTGACGGGAACAGAGGTGATGAGGAGGTTCAGGGAAGATATGGCTTCAAGGAGAGAAATGTGGAAGGCCAGATGGTTGTGGATTTTGCAAAAAGGATGGAAATGGATGTGGTGAACACATACTTTAAGAAGAGTGACAAACATAAGGTGACTTAAAAGAGTGGAGGAAGGTGCACACAGGTGGACTACATCCTATGCAGAAGGAGAAATCTGAAAGAGGTAGGAGACTGCAAGGTGGTGGCAGGGGAGAATGTAGCTAGACAGCATCGGATGGTAGTCTGTAGGATGACTTTGGAAAGGAAGAAGAGGAAGAGAGTGAAAGCAGAGCCAAAGATTAAGTAGGAGAAGTTACAGAAAGAAGAAGATCCCACGGAGTTCAGGAGGGAGTTGATACAGGCCCTGGGTGGTAGGGAAGAATTACCAGATGACTGTGAAAGTACAGCAGAAGTATTGAGGGAAGAGGGTAGCAGGGTATGTTTCTGTTTCGTTTATTCAGATCCCCATTAGTTGCTACCGTAGTAGCAGCTATTCTTCCTGGGGTCCACACAAGTGTATCTATTGAACAGAGGAAGGAAGACAAGGAGATTTGGTGGTGGAATGAGGAGGTACAGGAAAGTATTCAAAGCAAGACGTTAGCAAAGAAAAAGTGGAAAAGTCAGGGAGATGAAGAAAGTAGACAGGAGTATTTGGAATCTAGGTGCACGGCAAAGAGAGAGGTGGAAAAGGCAAAGAAAAATGCATATAGTGAGTTGTATGAGGCTCAACACTAAGGAAGAATAAAAGGACTTTTATCAATTGGCTAGACAGAGAGATCGAGCTGGAAAGGATGTGCAGCAGGTTAGGCTGTTTAAGGACAGAAATGGCAATGTACTAACAAGAGTGTGTTGAAAAGGTGGAATGAGTACTTTGAAGAGTTGATGAATAAAGAAAATGAGAGGGAAAGGAGGATGGATGAAGGAAAGATGGTGAACAAGGAAGTCCCGAGGATTAGCAAGGCGGAAGTGAAGGCAGCTTTGAAGAAGATGAAGAATGAAAGGCGGTTGGTCCAGATAATATACAATGGATATAAAGCCTACACACCCCTGTTCAAATGCAAGGTTTTTGTGATATAAAAAAAATGAGGCCAAGATAAATCATTTCAAAATGTTTTCCACCATTAACGTGACCTATAACCTGTATAACCTAATTGAAAAACAAACTGAAATCTTTTAAAGGGAAAAATAAAAGATAAAAAACTTACAATAACCCGGTTGCCCAAATATGCACACCCTGTTATAACTGGGGATGTGGCAGTGTTCAGAATTAACCAGTCACATTCAAACTCACATTAAATGGGAGTCAGCACTCACGTCCCACCATTTAAAGTGCGTCTGATTAACCCCAAATAAAGTTCAGCTGTTCCAGTAGGTTTTTCCTGATATTTGCAGCCATGCCAAGCCATGGTCTGCAGAGAGCTTCCAAAGCATCAGAGGGATCTCATTGCTCAAAGGCATCAGTCAGGAGAAGGATACAAAAGAATTTCCAAGGCATTAAATATATCATGAAACACAGTGAAGTCATTAAGTGAAGAAAATATGGCACAACCGTGACATTACCAAGAACTGGACGTCCCTCCAAAATTGATGAAATGAATTGGTCAGGGAGGCTGACAGCAACATTGAAGGAGCTAAAGGAACTTTTGGCAAGTACTGGTAGTTTAGTACATGTGACAGCAATCTCCCATCTCCTTCATATGTCTGGGCTAGTAGTAGGGTGGCAAGACGGAAGCCTTATCTTGCAAAGAAAAACATCCAAACCTGGCTACAATTTACAAAAACACTTTTGAGATCTCCCAAACGCATGTGGGGAAATGTGTTTTTGACCAAGGTTGAACTTTTTGGCCATAATTCCAAAAGGTATATTTGGCGCAAACACAACACTGCTCATCACCAAAAGAACACCATATCCACAGTGAAGCATGGTGGTGGTATCATCATGCTTTGGGACTGTTTTTCTTCAGCTGGAACTGGGGGCTTAGTCAAGGTGGAGGGAATTATGAACAGTTCCAAATACCAGCCAGTGTTGGCATAAAACCTTCAGGCTTCTGCTAGAAAGTTAAAGATGAAGAGGAACTTCATCTTTCAGCACGACAATGACCCAAAGCGCACATCCAAATCAACAAAAGAATGGCTTCACCAGAAGAAGATTAAGTTTTTGGACTGGCCCAGCCAGAGTCCAGACCTGAAGCCGATCGAACATCTGTGGGGTGATCTAAAGAGGGCTGCGCACAGGAGATGCCATCGCAATCTGACAGATTTGGAGCATTTTTGCAAAGAAGAGTGGGCCATTATTGCCACATCAAGATGTGCCACGCTGATAGACTCCTACCCAAGACTCCAAAAAGATTGAGTGCTGTAATAAAAGCCAAAGGTGTTGCAACAAAGTATTAGTTTAAGGGTGTCCATATTTATGCAATCAGGTTATTGTAAGTTTTTTTATTTTTGTTTTTTAATTGAGTTGTACAGGTTATAGGTCACATTAATGGGGGAAAAAGTTTTGAAATGATTTATCTTGGTCTCATTCTTTACATCACAAAAACCTAGCATTTGAAGAAGGGTGTGTAGACTTTTTTTTATATCCACTGTACCTGTGGAGGTATGAAGATGTTTGGGAGAGATGGCAGTTGAATTTTTAGCCAGATTGTTTAACACAATCTTGGAGAGTGAGAGGATGCCTGAGGAGTAGAGAAGTGCTTTGGTACCAATTTTCAAGAACAAAGGTGATGCTCAGAGCTGTAGTAACTACAGAGGCATAAAGTTGATCAGCCACACTATGAAGATATGGGAAAGAGTTGTTGAAGTCAGGTCAAGAGGACAGGTGACAATCAGTAAGCAGCAGTATGGTTTCATGCAAAGAAAGAGTACTACAGAAGCAATGTTTACTTTAAGAGTGTTGATGGAGAAGTATAGAGAAAGTCAGAAGGAGTTGCACAGTGTCTTTGTTGATCTAGAGAAAGCATATGATAGGGTGCCAAGAGAGGAAGTGTGGCACTGTATGAGGAAGTCAGGAGTGGCAGGGAAGTATGTGAAGGTGGTGCAAAACATGTATGTTGCCAGAGAGACGGTGGTGAGGTGTGCTGTAGGAGTGAGAGATGGGTTCAAGGTGGGGGTGGGGTTGCAACAGGGATCGGATCTGAGCCCCTTCTTGTTTGCTATGGTGATGGACAAGCTGACAGATGAGGTCAGGCATTAGTCGCCATGGACCATGATGTTTGCAGACAACATTGTGATCTGTAGTCAGAGTATGGAGCTGGTGAAAGAGAGCTGGAGAGGTGGAGGTATGCTCTGGAGAGAAAAGGAATGAAAGTCAGTAACCCCAAGTCGCTTGCGTCTACTCAGTAGACGCAAGCGAGAATACATGAGTATGAATGAGAGGGAGGCAGGTGTAACAGTGAAGATGGAAGGAGTAGAAGTAGTGAAAGTACATGAGTTTAAATACCTGGGTCAACCATTCAAAGCAATGGAAAATGCACAAGGGAGGTGAAGATTAGAGTGCAGGCAGGGCAGAGCGGGTGGAGACGAGTTTCAGGGGTGATTTGTGACAGAAGGGTAGCAGCAAGGGTGAAAGGGAAGATTTACAAGAAGTGGGACCTGCTATGGTTCTGAGAAGGTAGAGATTACAAAAAGACAGGAGATGGAACTGGAGGTGGCAGAGTTGAAGATGTTAAGATTTTCATTGGGAAAAACTAGGAGGGACAGGATTAGAAATGAGTATATCAGAGGGACAGCTCAGGTTGAGTGGTTTGGAGACAAAGTAAGAAAAGCAAGGCTGAGATGGTTTGGGCATGTGCAGAGGAGGGACAGTGGATATGTTGGACAAAGGATGTTGAAGATGGAGCTTCCAGGAAGGAGGGAAAACAGAAAACTACAGAGAAGATTCATGGATGTAGTGAAGGAGGACATGAAGAGGATCGGTGTTATAAAGGTAGATGCAAGGGATAGGGTGAGATGGAGGAAGATGATCTGCTATCGTCACCCGTATAAGGAGCAGCCGAAGGAGGAGGAGGAAAGAAGAAGAAGAAGAAGAAGAAGAAGAAGAAGAAGAAGAAGAAGAAGAAGAAGAAGAAGAAGAAGAAGAAGCAGCCCTCGCCCTTAGTTGTGTTTATCCTTTGTATTCTCATTTGTCATTATTCCTGTCCTCCGTATCATCCTGTGTTGAGTCTTATTTTGACAGAGCACTTTGTTGGTCCTTATCTGTGTTTATTATTCATGATTGCTCTTTATTGTCCTAATTATTTCCTGCTGCTATTTTTGCTGCTTATGCCCTACTCTCAGTACGGCATCCTAGTCATTCCATCACTCCTCACCATAACTTGTGTTTCATTATTTGTAAGTTTGTCTGCTGTTACGGCTTTATTTTCTGTTTCCAGCCGACATGCAGCGTTTATTTATAATAAATTTTGTTAAAAGGTCGCCCAGCATTTGAGTTCTTCTATCTGCCCCGGAGGGGCCACAATGACAGAATATTCGTATATCCTGGCATTTGAAGGAGGAGGAAAAGAGAAAAGATTGTCGCAAGCAATCATTAAGACCATGAAAGATAATTTTTTTTTGGAAAAGGGGCATAAGATACCATTATAGAAGGGAATTCTATCCACTGCAGTACATTTTTAATGAAAACCCACATCTCTTGTTAAACTTAAAGCAACACTATTCAAGATTCTCACCTTAAAGTTTTCAAAATCACTTTGATGTTACATCAACCTTTCACCAGTTGGGAGTCACTTCCACCATAATCTGACTGGGCCTACATCACAGACAGCAACACTATTTAACTTTCCTGTTCCTGGTAGGAACACTGAAAAGACTACAACTGGCACATTTTCAGTGTTGGGAGTAACGCATTACAAAGTAATGCATTACTGTAATGCCACTATTTTTGCAGTAACGTGCTGTGTAACAAAATTACTGTTTAAAAATTCAGTAATGCGTTACAGTTACTGAAATTTGATCAGATGCGTTACTCGCTTTACTCATTTTATTAATATGGATAGCTATTTTTAGCGCAAATAAATATAAACTGACCCTACCATTCAGTAGCTGGTGCAGCCGTCAGTCTCCTCTGCAGGTCGATTTCCTGTCTTGCTCCAGTTCACACCACAACCCAGCGGGAAGATATGCTGTGGCAGTGGCAACTTCTCATATCGAGCCCTGATCACCTGTTGTCCAAGCGATGAGTAGTCCTCAGCAGCTCATACCGCTGTGGTTAAACATGAGCATTTTTTAAGCAAGAAGCTTGCATTTAATGTCCACAGTTGTGTAAATGTGTAAGTTGTGAAAGTAATTGTGTAAGTTTTCTTACAGCACAGAGAAAAAGTGACTGATTTGTTGCAGTTAAGAACAGCTTCTTGTAAGGTGAACTTTCAATTATCTGTGCTTTCTGTTTTATTTTATCTTATTCATTTACATGCTGTTGTGATATACAATTGTTTCATGGAAGTAAATCCTCTAAATATGCATTTTTAATGGGCTGGTCCAGGGGTGTCAAACATAGGGCTCATGGGCCAAAAACGTCCCACCAGGGGGTCCAAAATTTTCTCTGTGACTTTACAGCTTTATTTCTAGTAAATTTCTGACTTTCTACTGATTACAATAGTTTATGTAAACTTGAGACATTTTTTCTCTGTAAGATGAGACATTTTTTCTCATCATTTTTCTTTTTCTTCTTTTTTCTGATGAGAACAAGGGGCCCTTAATCTTTTGATGTGTGCAAGATGATTTAAGTATGCATTTAAAAGTAACGTGAAAGTTTCTTTTCCAAGTAACTAGTTGCTTTAATCATACAGTAATTGATAAGTAACTCAGTTACTTTTGAAAAGTAGTAACTAGTAACTGTAACTAATTACTGCTTTTTAGTAACTTACCCAACACTGCACATTTTACAGCCCGAGTTCCACTGGCCAATCATAGGGCATGACTTTATCTACCAAGTAGCAAAGCACCCTGCAATTGGCAATTGAGACTCAGGCCAAAAACTGGGCCAGTTGCCATAAAATATTGAGTTTCTGTTTCTGTAGTTGTTTCCCCAAACTTCCACACCGTATGACATATTTGGAATGATTACTGAGCACTATAGTGTATATAGTGATCCCAATTAAAAAAAAAAAAAAAATCTTCAGCTTCATATGATATTGCAATAAATTTAGATATTTTAGTTGTGGTGTATTTTATATGTGGCTTCCAAATTAATTTAAATAAAACAACTAAGGTTTTAACCTCAGATAATATTTTAATTTCCATCTTACTTATCATAAACTTGGGAAGCTCGGCAGAGCAGTGGTTAGCATTGTGGTAGCACGGTAAGAAGGTCACAGGATTGATTCCACCCCTTGCCATCGGTGACCCTTCTGTGTGAAGTTTGCATGTTCTCCCCTTGTCTGCGTGGGTTTACCCTGGGTACTCCAGTTTCCTCCCACAGGCCAAAAACATGAAACTTAAGTTAATTGGAGACTCTAAATTGGCACTAGGTGTGAATGTGTGTGTGAATGGTGAAGGGATTGGTGCCGTACTGTGGCTGCCTCATCCATCCAGGTGGATGCCCTAAATTTCCCTCTGGGGATTAATAAAGAATGCAAATACAAAATAATTTTGCTACTGAGATCTTCTGCATGATTACTGAATATAATAAATTTTGTTTTACTTATGTTTGAAGATAATTCATTGATACTGAACCATTTCTTCAAATAGGGAGGCAGGTGTAACGATGAAGATGCAAGGAGTAGAGGTAATGAAGGTAGATGAGTTTAAATACCGTACTTTGGGTCAACCATCCAAAGGAATGGATGGCGCCCAAGAGAGATGAAAAAGGGAGTATAGGTAGGGTGGCGTGGGTGGAGAAGAGTGTCAGGGGTGATTTGTGACAGAAGGATTGCCGTTAGAGTGAAAGGGAAGATTTACAAGACGGTTGTGGGACCTGTTATGATGTATGGTGTGGAAATGGTGGCAATGACAAAAAGACAGGAGGCAGAGCTGGAAGTGGCAGAGTAGAAGAAGCTAAGATTCTCATTGGGAGTGACTGGGAGGAAAAGGATTAAAAATGAGCATAAAAGAAACACAGCTGAGGTTGAGCGGAGAATAGGGCTTGAAACGCTCTCAACCAGTCTTCTCTTCTTGCTTGGTTTAAGAACACATTAATGAACAAAGACAAAAGTTATAAACATCCATTCGGAAAGCTAATTCGGTCGTTATGGACTAAAATAGTTTTTATACCCCGATCTTTAGACGGGCTGTACTGTGGTAGGATGATGTCTGTCCATCCATCCATCTGCTGGGACCAATTTTTCATTTGTAGGTGTGCTAATTACAGTTGGGAAAATAAGTATTGAACACGTCAATATTTTTCTCAGTGAAAAGTATTTCTGATGCAGCCGTTCACCTGAAATTTTCACCAGATAGTAACAGCCCAAGTAATCCATGCATACAAAGAAATTAAGGCAACAGTGTTACAAAACTAGTTATATATAATAAAGTGGAATGATACAGGGAATAAGTATTGAACATGCTTGGGGAATTTCATTCAATATTTAGTTGAAAAGCCTTTCTTGGTAATAACAGCTTCCAGACGCCTCCTGTATGGAGAAACTAGGCGCAGGCATTGCTCAGGAGTCATTTTAGCCCATTCTTCCACACAAACTGTCTTCAAATCTTGAAGGTTCTGTGAGTGTCTTCTGTGAACTCTGATCTTCAGTTTGTTCCATAGATTTTCAATTGGATTCAGGTCAGGTGACTGACTGGTCCATTCTAGCAGCTTTATTTTTTCTTCTCTGGAGCTAGTTGAGAGTTCCCTTGGCTGTGTGTTTGGGATCATTGTTTTGCTGAAATGTCCACCTTCATTTCATCTTCAGCATCTTGGCAGATGGCAACAGGTTCTTATCAAGGATTTCTCTGTACATCTGTCCATTCATCTTTCCTTCAATTGTATGACGTCTGCCTGTACCATGTGCTGAAAAAGACCCCCACACCATGATGCTCCCACCTCCAAACTTCACTGTTGGTATGGTGTTTCTGGGCTGATGTGCAGTGCCATTTCTCCTCCAAACATGCTGTGTGTTGTTGCATCCAAAAAGTTCAATTTTGGTCTCATCTGACTAGACTACATTCTCCCAGTATTTTACTGGCTTGCCCAAATGTTGTGCAGTAAACTTTAAACGCGCTTCAACATGCTTTTTCTTCAGCAGTGGAGTCTTGTGAGGTGAGTGGCATATAGCCCATGTCAGTTGATTGCATTACTTATTGTTTTCTTTGAAACAGCAGTACTTGCTAATTCCTGGTCTTTCTTAAGCTCTCCATGAGTGGTCTTTGGCTCTTGGATAACTCTTCTGATAATTCTTTTGACTCCTCTGTCAGAAATCTTGCAAGGGGCTCCTCGTCATGGTCGGTTTATAGTAAAATGATGTTCTTTCCACTTTAGAATGATGGCTCCAACAGTGCTCACTGGAACATTCAGCAATTTAGAAATGTGCCTGTAACCAGTGCTATCATTATGTTTTGCAACAATAAAGTTGCAAAGGTCTAGAGAGAGCTTTTTGCTTCTACCCATCATGAGTTCTTTGTGGTGTGACAATCTGATATTCACTGACCTTTTTAAAGGCTATCAGTCAGGACTTAATCAGCTCAAATTAATTTGCACTGATGGGGGATGGGATGGCTTCCTAAATTCTGATGGATTTCAGCTGGTTTCTTGGCTTTCTATGCCTTTTTGCAACTCTTTTACTTCATGTGTTCAATACTTATTCCCTGTGTCATTCCACTTTATTAAATATAACTTGTTTTGTGAACACGGTTGCCTTGATTTCTTTGGATGTATGGATTACTTGGGTTGTTACTGATATCTGATGAAAATCTATGGTCAGTGGCTCCATCATAAATATGTTTAATGAGAAAAATGTTGACGTGTTCAATACTTATTTCCCCCGCTGTAAGCGCTATTGTTAAATCTATGGATGTGCTACAGAGTACGTGTGCATTGCTCGTGTTATATATATCTAATGGTCAGAACTGTTAGCTATGCTGCACTTGATGTGCAAAGGAACCAGTGACAAATGCTCTACAGGATGTTGTCTACAGTTGCACACATTTCATACCCATCAACCATACAACTTTCATGCTCATTTAATATAAGAAAAAAATAGGTCATTTAATAATAAAGATTTATTTTTTTCACTATAATTGATTTGATCTGTGTGTTGATCCCACTCTTGGCCACTAGTGACCTTTCTGTGTGGAGTTTGCATGTTCTCCCTATGTCTGTGTGGGTTTTTGTAGACACGGTTTCCTCTCACAGGCCAAAGACATGCATGTTAATTGGCATCAACTGGGGATAAATTGTCCCTAGGTATGAATGTGAAAGTGAATGGTTGTCTGTCTCTCTGTGTTAGCTCTCCGGTGGACTGGCAATCTGTCCAGGGCGTACCCTGCCTCTCCACAGTAAATAACTGCTGCACATATTAATTAAACTGTAAATTATCAGCGTTGATTCTTTTGTTGTGGTCCAACAAAATATGTCTACATGGAAAATGGAAACCTATTTTAAATACATTTACTGTATTTTGGATTTTAAAATTTGTTTTTATCTTTATATTTCTTCTTCTTTATTTGCACCTGTTGGCAAAGTGAATTTCTTTATGAAACCTATACCCTTATTCAGAGCCCAGTGATATATAAAAAGGAAACTGTTATAGCTTTGCAGCTTCAGTACCATATACAGTATCTGCTATGTATAAGGCTGAGAAAAAATATTTTAATGAAAAAACAAAACTCCTGCAAAAATGTTATAGTTTGTTATTTTTTGACTGACATTAACACTACTTCTTAATGTGAGGAAAACAAAAAGCAGGCGGCTCACCTTTTTTTCTGCAAAGATATGAGTGCAGCTTGCCTCTCTGTCTCCTTGTGCCACTTTTCTGCTGCAAACTTGCTGTTTGGCAGTGTTTACCTCCTGTGACCAACATCTCCACCAGCGTTTCTCTGTCTTCTTGTATTTTATGGGAAACACGATTTGATGTGCTCTCTTTATGATTGGTTGGCTCAGGAAGTAATAGGCTTTTCTTTATGCTTTTGTTGCTAAGTTGATCTTTTTTCACTTTTGGAAGCACTTCTATGTGCCAAAAAACTGCCGGGTATGACGCCTTTAAGAGCTTGTAATAATAACAATATTCACTAATATTGTGATGACTGGCAGGCTGTTCTTCTTTTGACTGCTCCCTTTAGGGGCCGCCACAATGGCTCATCTGCCTCCATCTCACCCTGTCCCCCACATCTTCCTCTGTAACACCAACCCTCTCCATGTCCTCCATCACTACATCCACAAATTTTCTCTGTGGTCTTCCTCTTTTCTTTCTGCCTGGCAGCTCCATCTTCAACATCCTTTGTCTAATATATCCACTGTCCCTCCTCTGCACATGTCCAAACCATCTCAGCCTTGCCTCTCTTACTTTGTCTCCAAACCACTCAACCTGAGCTGTCCCTCTGATATACTCATTTCTAATCCTGTCCCTCCTAGTAACTCCCAATGAATATCTTAGCATTTTTAACCCTGCCACCTCCAGTTCCATCTCCTGTCTTTTTGTCAGCCACCCTCTCCAAACCATACATCATAGCAGGTCCCACTACCGTCTTGTAAATCTTCTCTTTCACCCTTGCTGCTACCTTTCTGTCACAAATCACCATTGACACTAGTCTCCACCCACTCCACCCTGCCTGCACTCTCTTCTTCACCTCCCTTGTGTATTTTCCATTGCTTTGGATGGTTGACCCCAGGTATTTAAACTCATCTATGTTCACTAACTCTACTCCTTCCATCTTCCCCATTTCACCTGCCTCCCTCTCATTCACACTCATGTATTCTGTCTTGCTTCTATTGACTTTCATTCCTCTTCTCTCCAGAGCATACCTCCACCTCTCCAGGTTCTCTTCCACCTGCTCCCTACTCTCACTACAGATCACAATGTCGTTTGCAAACATCATGGTCCACAGATACTCCTGCCTGACCTTGTCTGTCAGCCTATCCATCACCATAGCAAATAAGAAGGGGCTCAAGGCTGATCCCTGATGTAACCCCACCCCCACTTCGAATCCATCTGTCACTCCTACAGCACACCTCACCACTGCCTTGCTGTTCTCATACGTGTCCTGTACCACTCTCACATACTTCTCTGCCACTCCCGACTTTCTTATACAGTACCACACTTCCTTTCTTGGCACACTATCATATGCTTTCTCTAGATCCACAAAGAAAACGGCTGTGTCTCAGTTCAGGTTCTGCATCCTTCAAGTGTGCATTTCTAGGCCAGATATGTCACTGTGCACATGCAGCCGACAAATGCAGCCTTCAAAACCCCGAAAACCAAGGATACATGAAGAGTATCCATCCATCCATCCATCTTCTACCGCTTTTCCGGAGGTCCGGGTCGCGGAGGCAGCAGTTCAAGCAGAGAAGCCCAGACTTCCCTCTCCCCAGCCACCTGCTCCAGCTCTTCAGAGGGGATACCAAGGCGTTCCCAGACTAGCTGGGAGACATAGTCTCTCCACCGAGTCCTGGGTCTGCCCCGGGGTCTCCTCCCAGTGGGACGTGCCTGAAACACCTCAAGTGGGAGGCGTCCAGGAGGCATCCTAATCAGATGCCCATACCACCTCAACTGACTCCTTTCAATGTGGAGGAGCAGCGGTTCTACTCTGAGCCTCTCCCGGATGACTGAGCTCCTCACCCTATCTCTGAGGGTGAGTCCAGCAATCCTACGGAGAAAGCTCATTTCAGCCGCTTGTATCCGCGATCTCGTTCTTTCGGTCATTACCCAAAGCTCGTGACCATAGGTGAGAGTAGGAACGTAGATTGACTGGTAAATCGACAGCTTTGCCTTAGAACTAAGCTCCCTCTTCACCACAACAGACCGGTACAACGTCCGCATCACTGCAGATGCTGCTCCAATCCGTCTGTCGATCTCTCGCTCCATTTTCCCCTCACTCGTGAACAAGACCCCAAGATACTTAAACTCCTCCACTTGGGGCAGGAGCCTGTCCCCAACCCGGAGAGGACAATCCACCTTTTTCCGGCTGAGGACCATGGACTCGGACTTGGAGGTGCTGATTCTCATCCCAGCCGCTTCACACTCAGCGGCAAACCGTCCCAGCAAGAGCTGTAGGTCATTGCTGGATGAAGCCAACAGGACAACATCATCTGCAAACAACAGAGATGAGATCCTGTGGTCACCAAGCATGACACCCTCCATTCCCTGGCTGCGCCTAGAAATCCTGTCCATAAAAATTATGAACAGGACCGGTGACAAAGGGCAGCCCTGGCGGAGTCCAACTCTCACTGGGAATGACTCCGACCGGGTGTTGGCAATGCGAACTAAACTCTCACAACGGTCGTACAGAGACCGAATAGCTCGTAACAACAAGCCCGATACCCCATACTCCCGAAGCACCCCCCACAAAAATCCACGAGGGACGCGGTCAAATGCCTTCTCCAAGTCCACAAAACACATGTAAACTGGTTGGGCAAACTCCCACGAACCCTCACGAATTCTCGAGAGGGTAAAGAGCTGGTCCGATGTGCCACGGCCAGGACGAAAACCACATTGCTCCTCCTGAATCCGAGGTTCGACCAACGGCCGGACTCTCCTCTCCAGTACCTTGGCATAGACCTTCCCAGGGAGGCTGAGGAGTGTGATCCCTCTAAAGTTGGAGCACACCCTCCGGTCCCCTTTTTTGAAGAGAGGAACCACCACCCCGGTTTGCCATGCCAAAGGCACTGCCCCCGACCTCCACGCAATGTTGCAGAGGCGTGTCAACCATGACAACCCAACAACATCCAGGGCCTTGAGGTACTCGGGGCGAATCTCGTCCACCCCCGGGGCCCGGCCACCAAGGAGATTTTTAACCACCTTGGCGACCTCAGCCCCTGTGATAGGCGAGTCATCCCCCTCGTCCCCAAACCCTGCTTCCTCTGTGGAAGGCGTATCAGTGGGATTGAGGAGATCCTCGAAGTATTCCTTCCACCGCCCGACGATATCCCCAGTTGAAGTCAACAGTGTCCCATCCGCACCATACACAGTGTGGACGGGGAGCTGCTTTCCCCTCCTGAGCCGCCGAACAGTTTGCCAGAATCTCTTTGAAGCCGACCGAAAGTCTTGTTCCATGGCCTCACCGAACTCCTCCCATACCCGGGTTTTTGCTTCAGCAACCACCCGAGCTGCACTCCGCTTGGCCTGCCGGTACACCTCAGCTGCTTCGGGAGTCCCACAAGCCAACCAAGCTTGATAGGACTCCTTCTTCAGCTTAATGGCCCCCCTCACCACTGGTGTCCACCACTTGGTTCGGGGGTTGCCACCACGAGATGCACCGACCACCTTGCGGCCGCAGCTCTGGGCTGCCGCTTCAACAACAGAGGTGGAGAACATGGCCCATTCAGACTCCATGTCTCCAGACTCCCTCGGAATGTGGTTGAAGTTCTTCCGGAGGTGGGAGTTGAAGACCTCCCGGACAGGGGCCTCAGCCAGACGCTCCCAGCACACCCTCACTATACGTTTGGGTCTACCAGGTCTGAATGGCTTCCTCCCCTGCCATCGGATCCAACTCACCACCAGGTGGTGATCAGTTGACAGCTCTGCACCTCTCTTTACTTGGGTGTCCAAGACATACGGTCGCAGGTCTGATGATACGATAACAAAATCGATCATCGACCTGCGGCCTAGGGTGTCCTGGTGCCAGGTGCACATATGGACACCCTTATGCTTGAACATGGTGTTCGTTATAGACAGACTGTGGTTAGCACAGAAGTCCAATAACTGAACACCACTCGGGTTCAGATCGGGCAGGCCGTTCCTCCCAATCACCCCCCTCCAGGTTTCACTGTCGTTGCCCACGTGCGCATTGAAGTCCCCCAGTAGGACAATGGAGTCTCCAGGAGGAGCACCCTCCAGCACCCCAGTCACAGACTCCAAAAAGGGTGGGTACTCTGAAACATCATTTGGTGCATAGGCACAAATGATGGTCAGGACCCGTTTCCCAACCCGAAGGCGCAGGGAAGCAACCCTTTCGTCCACCGGGGAAAACTCCAATATAGAGGCAGCAAGGTGGGGCGATACAAGAATACCTACCCCTGCTCGTCGCCTCTCGCCCGGGGCAACTCCAGAAAAGGCCAAGCTCCAGCCCCTCTCCAGGAGACTGGTTCCGGAACCGGAGCTGTGTGTTGAGGTGAGGCCGACTATATCTAGCCGGTATCGCTCAATCTCGTACACCAGCTCAGGCTCCTTCCCCACCAGAGAGGTGACATTCCACGTACCAAAAGCCAGTTTAGAAAGCTTGGGATCAGTCCGCCAAGGTCTCCGCCTTTGACTGCCACCTAATCCACATAGCACCGGACCTCCATGATCCCTCCTGCAGGTGGTGAACCTACTGGAGGGCAGACCCATGTAACTCCTTCGGGCTGAGCCCGGCCGGGTCCCATGGGTGGAAACCCGGCCACCAGACGCTAGCCTTCGAGCCCCTCCCCCAGGCCTGGCTCCAGGGTGGGGCCCCGGTAACCCCATACCGGGCGGGGTACACTGAATCCTTGATATACAATTTATCATGAGAGTCTGTTGGATCGTTCTTCGTCTGGCCCTTCACCCAGGACCAGTTTGTCTTGGGAGACCCTATCAGAGGCAAATTGCCCCGGACAACATAGCTCCTGGGATCACTGGGGCACGCAAACCCCCCCACCACGATAAGGTGACGATCCATGAGGGAGATGAAGAGTATCCTTGTGGCCAAAACATGTCCCAGCATTCAGCACGTGGGTCAGCCTGGCTTCTCTTTTTTCCCCTCGGCTTCGGCAGAAGCAGAACGAAATCAGAAAGTTCAAAATAAGTTTTTTGTTTGAATTCTGCAGCGGTTTGAATGTGAAAATACCAATAAGTAATTTCCCAGTTTGGAATCAATGAAGTACATCTATCTATCTATCTATCTATCTATCTATCTATCTATCTATCTATCTATCTATCTATCTATCTATCTATCTATCTATCTATCTATCTATCTATCTATCTATCTATCTATCTAATCCAGAAAGCAGCAACATCTGATTAGTTAAACTCATGTTACATGACATTTTTTTTCTGATGTACTGTATGCTTCGTTTAAGGTATTAAATAAACATGTTGAACTGTTATTTTTTCTGAAGTGAAACCTTTTTTTCCATTAATGTCAGTTTATTAACTAATGTCAGTAATATAAAAATACAGGATGACATGGCTGAAAGAACTTGCTTTAAGATAACTTTTAAAGTCCCGTAGAGACATCGGGAAGTTGATGTTATTTATTTGCTTATGTGGTGCTGTAAAAAAAACACCTAGGAACATTTTTAGAGAAAACGGAGCACTTTATGAAGTTGAGGAGAAACAGGACATCTGTAATAATTTTATTATGCTGATCTTAAAAATGTCCATCCCATCTGAAGTGATAATCAGATTTTTCTGATATTTTTCTATTTTCTGGTTTATTTCTGAGGTCCACGGTGGTGAACCTGCAGGAACCGAGGGTCAGCTGTGGAGAGAACGGGCTGGACTCAAGATTTATAAAACTGATATTTGACTGAAATAACCACAATAAAAGAGATTTGATGAATTGTTTTATTGATTGTGATGTTTTAGCAGTTGACTTTGCAAACTGAAACATGCTAAATCAAAATATTGCATATTTACAGTTATTAGTTAGAAAAACTACATTTCAGTGAAGTAGTTTTTTGAAAACAATTATTTTTTTGCAAGATAATTCCAAAAGAGACTTTCAAATATTTATTACACACAGAGTGAAACATTTTAAACCTGATTTAACATTGATGATAATGATTATAGTTTTTGAAAATTAAACGACAAATCATGATTTTTTTTTTATTTACTGAGATGCACCAGTACAACTGAGATGAACGCTTTAGATGGAATCTGTTCTGCTGCTGCTGAAAATCAATGAGGATCATCATCCTACAGTACAGGACTGTGGTCTGGTTTAGAACATTAAAAACTAAATGATACAAGGCAGAACATCTAATTATGTAGCTACATAATGGTCATAAATGAAAACAGGAAACTGTTATATTTTCCACTGGCAATATAATTAAGAATATATTTTAGAGTTCAATCTAACAGGTATACATATTTAAAGTAATAAAAATTAATTTATCTGTTTTGTGGTTTTAATTTACCTTAATTTTACTGGCTGACTTTAACATGAGTTAAAGTCTTATTTCATCTGGTCATGGTCTTCTTTCTGTCTGTTGAAGATTCTCAAGTAAAAGGTAAAGAAAATACAATAATAAAGAAAAAAAACAAAGTTCTTTTTCTATTAAAAATGTCAGCAAAAAAATCCTCAACTGACGCTGTCACGGTTGCTAGGCAACAGGGTAGTGCGTGGTCACGCAAACATACACTACCGTTCAAAAGTTTGGGGTCACTTAGAAATTTCCTTATTTTTGAAAGAAAAGCACTTTTTTTCAATGAAGATAACTTTAAACTAATCAGAAATACACTCTATACATTGCTAATGTGGTAAATGACTATTCTAGCAGCAAATGTCTGGTTTTTGGTGCAATATCTACGTAGGTGTATAGAGGCCCATTTCCAGCAACTATCACTCCAGTGTTCTAATGGTACAATGTGTTTGCTCATTGCGTCAGAAGGCTAATGGATGGTTAGAAAACCCTTGTGCAATCATGTTAGGTCTGCAATGCTGTAATTGCTGCAAATGGAGGATTCTTTGACGAAAGCAAAGTCTGAAGGAAAAAATTATTATTTCAAATACAAATCATTATTTCTAACCTTGTCAATGTCTTGACTATAGTTTCTATTCATTTTACAACTCATGGTGGTAAATAAGTGTGACTTTTCATGGAAAACACAAAATAATTGTCTGGGTGACCCCAAACTTTTGAACGGTAGTGTACGTCCTCCAAAGACTAGACCGTCTCATTTAACAGTCATAAATCAGCCTTTAGATGCTGCCTACCCAACCTGTGAGTGTTCTGGCCTCCAGGGCCGCAGTCTACGAGGCTGCAACACCTGAACTGAGACACAGCCACACTGCAACTCCTTCTGACCTTCTCTATTCTTCTCCATCAGCAATCTTAGAGCAAACATTGCATCTGTAGTATTCTTTCTTGGCATGAAACCATACTGCTGCTCACTGATTGTCACCACTCCTCTTAACCTGGCTTCAACAACTCTTTCCCATATCCTCATAATGTGACTGATCAGCTTTATGCCTCTGTAGTTACTACAGCTCTGAGCACCACCTTTGTTCTTGAAAATTGGTACTAAAACACTTCTCCACTCCTCGGGCATCCTCTTACTCTCCAAGATTGTGTTAAACAATCTGTTTAAATAGTCCACTGCCATGTCTACTAATCTCCATACCCCCACAGGTATGCCATCTGGACCAACCACCTTTCATTCTTCATCATCTTCAAAACTGTCCTCACTTCTGCCTTGCTAATCTTTGGGACTTCCTTGTTCACTATCTTTCCTTCATCCATCCTCCCCTTTCTCTCATTTTCTTCATTCACCAGCTTCTCAAAGTACTCCTTCCACCTTCTCAACACACTCTTGTCATTTGTTAGTCATTGCCATTTTTGTCCTTAATCAACCTAACTTGCTGCACATCCTTTCCAGCTCAATCTCTCTGTCTAGTCAATCGATACAAGTCCTTTTCTCCTTCCTTAACCTCTCATACAACTACTTATATGCATTTTTCTCTGCCTTTGCCACCTCTTTCTTTGCATGTGCTTAGATTCCAAATACTCCTGTCTACTTTGCCAACCTTTTCATTTGAATGCTTTCCTGTACTTCCTTGTTCCTCCACCAAGTCTCCTTGCCTTCTTTCCTCTGTCCACTGGATACACCACATACCTTTCTACCCATTTTCCTCAATACTTGTGCTACACTGTCCCAGTCATCTGGTAATTCTCCCCTACCACCCAGAGCTTGTATCAACTCCTTCCTGAACTCTGTGCGACCTTTTTCTTTCTGTAACTTCCCCCACTTAATCTTTGGCTCTACCTTCGCTCTCTTTCTCATATTGCTTTCCAAAATCATCCTACAGACTACCATCCGATGCTGTCTAGCTACATTCTCCCCTGCCACCACCTTGCAGTCTCCTATCTCTTTCATATTTCTCCTTCTGCATAAAATGTAGTCCACCTGTGTGCACCTTCCTCCACTCTTGTAAGTCACCCTATGTTCCTCTCTCTTCTTAAATTATGTGTTCACAAAAGTCATTTCCATCCTTTTAGCAAAATCCACAACCATCTGTCCTACATTTCTCTCTTTAAGATCATACCTACCCAGAACCTCCTCATCTTCTTTGTTCCCTTCACCTGCATGCCCATTAAAGTCTGGTCCAATCACCACTCTCTCACCCCTGGGAAGACTTGTTACCACTTCATCCAACTTACTCCAGAATTCCTCTTTCTCTTCTACCTGACATACAACTTGTGGGGCATATGCACTGACAACATTCAACATCACACCTTTGACTTCTAGCTTCAAACTCATGATTCTGTCTGACTCCCTCTTCACCTCCTGAACACTCTTCACATACTCTTCCTTCAAGATTACTTCTGCTCCATTTCTCTTTCTATCTACACCATGGTAGAACAGTTAAATCCACCCCAGTGCTCCTAGCCTTGCTTTCCTTCCATCTGGTTTCTTGAACCCACAATATATCGACCTTTCTTCTCTCCATCATATCAGCCAACTCTCTGCCTTTACCAGTTATAGCCTCTACATTTAAAATCCCTACTCTCACCTCCACACTTCTACCATTCTTTCTCTCTCTCTCTCTCCTAACACACCTTCCCCCTCTCCTCCTCCTTGATCTTTGATCAAGGGTGAAGATCTAACTAAGGGTGAGGGCATGATAAGCAATAATGATAACTGAGGTACTAGGAGTACATTTGCTTGTGCACCTCCTGTGACTGGCAGGTTCTCCATAACACAATTAATTAAATGGGAGGTAACTGTTGAATTATTTTCTATGCTACATATATGCATTTTGGAAATAAAAAGAAGCTAAAAGAGAAAATTCCTCTCAAAGCACAAACACCTGCTTTGATCGTGTGTGGGAGTTTTTGAAGGCTAGGTCTCCTGGGCATATCAGTGAAGTGTAGAGAGGCTATTAATTACGGCATTTCTGTTTGGTGCGAGCACATTAGTGTGTGGTATACTCCATATGGGGAGGGCGATTGTGCATGACCCTTAACATATCACCCATCCAGCCTTCTCCTGTGACCTGGGAAAAAGCAGTCATGCACATTTACCCAACTCAGGGCAGATGTGAGGGAAATGCCACACACCCACACCATCTATTGACACATACACAAAGAATGGGTTTGTTCATTATTCTTTTTTCACATAACCATCTCATATTCTTAATTTGGGTCAGAAAATTTGTCATAAATTGCAACTTCTCTATTGGCCACTTGAAACTGGCTCCAAAAGTGAGTTAATTCCTGGAAAATTGTACATTACAATGTCCAAATTTACAGTAGAAACAAATGTTTGCAATCCAACACTAGTAATGGTTTTGAGTTTCTACACTTAACTCTCTGATCTGTGCATGGGATGGATACTTTGTATTTTAGCATAACTAACTCATTTAATAATAATTTTAAAATGACAAGTGGGTATATAAACAATGCAAATTGAAAGTTTATGTTTCAGGTGAAATTCACTTAGTGTGTCAAAAAAATAAACATCACAATACACTGTGTTACATAGTAGTGACATAGTTGTTGCACAGTATTATACGTTTACAGTGTCATAAGTCACGTAATATAAGTAAGTAAGTAAAGTTAATTTATAAAGCACATTTCACAGACATGTAGTCACAATGTGCTGTACAATAAAATAGAATAAAAAACAACTGTCATGATTACTAAATTGACAGCTTACGTGCACGATGCAACAGCACAGGAAGGAACCACACAAAGGGGCACATTAGACAATTTATTAAATATCAAGATTTGCACAACTACAGAAACAGCCACTCGTCAGAGGAATCCACCTGAGGAAAGAAGACGAGAGCTGTCAGAGGAGGAATGGAGTAAGGGGAAATGGGAAATGGGCGAGCCAAATTGCCACTTACTTGGGGTTCCAAGGAAGAACCGCCAGGACTCCAGTGAGGAATAGACGAACCAGTAGGGAGGGTGGATGAACTGATGGTGCCTGACCGGGTGGAGGTTGGAAGCTGAGGGATGAGTGGAGATGTGGCAGGAGAGTACGCGCTGTCCTGGAGAAACACCCGCAGGATGGCAGCAACCTGAGAAAGAGAAGAAAGTGACATTAGATGACGTGTCTAAACTAGCGGAAAACAATACTTGCTTATCTTGATTGGGCAGTATACCCAGACAAGCCAGCATAGAATGCGTGGAGAGAGCCTCCTTAAGTACGCTGGCTGATGAGCGGGTGCAAGTGCATCTTCTGCTTCAGGTGGAGTGATGAGTAAACAAAGATGAGATGGGACAGGAGGAGTGTGCTCTCGCTGCCCATGACAGTCCCCCCCCCACTTCTAGGAGCACCTCCTGGCGGTCCAGAGAGCTTGTCCTGGTGAGCTTGGTGGAATGCCTGGAGCATCTCCTTATCTAGGCTGGCCCCGGCCACGACAGCGAACATCCAGGATCTGGCGGATCGTGTAGGTAGGGTGACTGTGGATGATCCGGGGAGGGGGAGGCGACTTCGGGGGGTGGGGGGGGGCAGAGAGGACTGACCAAGAGGTGCTTGATATCAGAGACGTGGAAAGTCGGGTTCACCTGAAAGGTCGGTGGCAATGAGCTGAACTGACGCATCATTGATCACCCGAATGATAACATAGGGGCCCAGGAAGTGGGGGACAGCTTTTTGGACCTTTCTTTGAGCGGGATCTGGCTCGCCGCTAACCAGACCTGTTGGCCCATGACGTACTTGGGCGCGGGCACCCGCTTCCTGTCAGCTGTGGCCCGGGTGCGCTCAGTGGAGCGGGCGAGGGTGGCCCGCATGGCTCTCCAGACGTACCGGCAGTGGCGGGCATGGACCCCCACGGATGGAACCGCGGTCTCCCTCTCTGCCATAGGAAGGAGAGGTGGCGTGTACCCCAGGGATGCCTTGAACGGGGTGAGTCCAGCGGCCGCGGAGACGTCCGAGTTGAGGGAATATTCCACCGAAGTCAGGTGTGAGCTCCAAGAGGATGGGTTGTCGGCTGCTACGCACCGCAGGGTGGCCTCCAAGGACTGATTGGCGTGCTCCGCCTGCCCATTACTCTGTGGGTGATTCCCCGAGGAAAGGCTCACAGTGGTTCCCAGCATCCGGCAGAAGGCCCTCCAGACCTGGGATGTGAATTGTGGACCCCAGTCAGACACAATGTCCATCGAGATGCCGTGGATCCTGATCACGTGGTCAGTCAGGCGGACTGCCATCTCCAAGGCTGAGGGGACTTCGGGATGGCAACCAGGTGCACAGTCTTGTAGAAGCGATCCACGATAGTGAGAATAACTGTCTTGCCATGAGAAGGGGGAAGTCCAGTGATGAAATCCACAACAATGTGGGACCACGGATGACCAGGGGTGGGGAAGGGATGGAGGATGCCTGACGGGGGAGAGGAGCCTGATTTTCCCCGGACGCAGGTCTGGCAGGCCTTAACATATTCTCGTACGTCCCGCCGCAGTGTGGGCCACCAGAATGCTCGCCAGACAAAGTCCACAATTCGGGCGATGCCAGGATGGCAAGCAAAGCGACTGGTGTGACCCCACTGGATGACTTCGCTGCGGAGGGCGGCCGGGACATACAGACGGTTCCGGGAACACCCTACTGGCACAGGCTTCTGGGACTGGGCCTGACGGACCCTCTGCTCGATATCCCAAGTAAGGGCTCCAAGGACGCACAAAGGTGGAATGATGGTTTGGGGAGGGGAAGGGGGCGCCACCTCCCCAGAATCAAACTGGCACGATAGTGCATCCAGTTTGATGTTTCGGGCACCAGGCCGGTATGTGATGGTAAAATTGAATCGCTGGAAAAATAGAGACCAGCGAGCCTGCCTGGTGTTAAGTCGGCAGGCAAACCACAAGTACTCGAGGTTCTTGTGGTCAGTCCAGACGACGATGGGGTGAATGGCACCCTCTAACCAATGCCTCCATTCCTCCAATGCCAACTTAATGGCAAGCAGCTCTCTGTCCCCCACGTCATAATTCCTCTCCACTGGTGTGAGCCAACAAGAGAAATATGCGCATGGATGGAGCTTCTGATCGGGGAGGGCATGCGTTGTAACAGCACAGCGCCAACCCCCGAATCAGATGCGTTCACCTTGAGGACAAATTGGAGCTGCGTGTCGACCTGCGCCAAGATTGGTGTTTCAGTGAATAGGCACTTTAATTCGACAAATGCCTGCTCGGCTGCCTCGGTCCAGCGAAAGGGGGCCTTAATGGAAGTCAGCTGTGTTAAAGGCAGTGCCACCACACTATAGTTCCTTATGAGCCTGCGATAGAAGTTCACAAATCTGAGGAAGCATCGGAGCTCCTTACGGGAGTAGGGAGTTGGCCAATCCAGCACTGCCTTCACCTTGGCCGGTCGGCAATCAGTCTCCCTTCAGCCACTATGAAACCCAAGAAGGTGGTTGATGTTGTGGAGAACTCACACTTCTCGGCCTTGACGTAGAGCTGCTTCTCCAGAAGCCGTTGCAGAACGGCTCTGACATGGGCTTCGTGTTCCTCTGGTGAGAGGGAGAAGGTTAAAATGTCATCCAAGTAGACGAATATGAATTGGTAAAGCATGTGGCAAAGGATGTTGTTTATCAACCGTTGGAAGACGGTCGGGGTACTAATAAGCCCGAACGGCATCACCAGATATTCAAACTGCCACTGGTGAGTTTTAAATGCCGTCTTCAATTCATCGCCCTCGCAAATGTGGACCAAATGATACACATTCCTAAGGTCTCAGGAGCACAAACGCTGAGTTAATCAAAAGCAGAGGATACTTGTCTTTGATAGTGATCGCATTGAGCTCTCGGTAGTCAATGCATGGGCGCAGCGAGCCATCCTTCTTTCCGGCGAAGAAGAATCCGGCCCTGAGTGGGGCCAAAGATGGCCAAATGAGGCTGGTGTTCAGTGACTCTTTAATGTATTTCTCCATTGCCTCCCTCTCCGGGCCGAAAAGGCTGTACAGCTGAGTGGACGGCGGCTTCGCCCCCGGGACGAGGTCAATAGAGCAATCATAGGAGCAATGAGGCGGTAGCGACAACGCCCTCGATTTGCTAAAGACCTCCCCCAAATTGTGGTATGCCCGGAGGACAAGGCTGAGGTCCGACAGCTCGACCGTAGAGAGGGAGACTGACAGAGCTGGGGAACATTCCACTGAGCACATGCAATTTGCCATGCAGAATGGGCTCCAGGAGGAGATGATATTTTGTCCCCAGTTAATCATTGGATTGTGCCTCCAGAGCCATGGGTAGCCAAGAACCACCGGGGAGGCCAAAACAGGAAGAACAAGGAATGTGAGTTCCTCCCGGTGGTTCCTGGAAAGGAGGATGGAGATTGGCACAGTGCATCCGGTGACTACCGCGACCTCCCGGTTAGAGATGGTGGTAATTCTGTAGTTGTGGGGCAATTTGTGGTGGGAATACCCACCTGCCGCATAAACTGGGCAGAGACAAAATTATCCTCTGACCCCAAATCAACCAGTGCCAAAGTCCTCCTCTCGACCCCCGGCAATTGCACCAGGGCCGAGATTGAAAAATTACCGGGGTGAGTTGATTTAGTCCCGCCCAACAGACCCCCCATGGTTACTGACAGGCTGCGTCTTTTGGCCGCTGGCAGCATTCATCCAGACTGTGGTTCAGAGAACCGCAGTATGCACACGCACCAACCCTTCACCTTCACTGGCGCTCGTCATCGGTGAGATGCGAGAGAGCTCCATCAGCTTGGGCGAAGAGCTGGCACAGCCAGTGTCAGTATCCGCTGCGGGTGCATGCTCAATGCGCGGGCGAGAGGAGGACTTGCGCTCCTTCGCGCGCTCACGGTACAGGTTGTACCAGATTGTCATGGAGTTGAGAGTTTAATCCATGGAGGAATGCGCTGTGCAAAGCAACCTCATTCCACCCTGAATCCAACGCTACAACCCGGAACTCCACCAAGTACTCGGCTGCTGACCGAGTGCCCTGGCAGAGCATCATCAGGTGGCTCATCACATTGCCTTGACTCTCGGTGCGGCCAAACGCACAAGAGAAGGCGTCCACAAATTGGTCGAACGTGTACTGATGCCCCTCAGGGTTATCTAACGTGGATTGTGCCCACTCCAGGGCTCGGTCCTTAAGCAGCAGAGTTAGAAACTGAATTTTGGCCACATCCCCGGGTACTCCTCCCCGACCTGCTCCAAGTCCATACGGACTTGAATTTCAGAAAGAACACAAACGTTGGATCAAGGAGGCCATAGAAATCAGGAAGCGGGGAAAAGACACCATGAACCGAGATGAGGGGGCCTTTATGCTTTCCCACACCTGGGATCACATTCTCCAGAGACCATCTGACGGCGGAAGGCGGGGCCGGCTCGGTGGATCTGACAGATCAGACAGAGCTGACAGAGCTGGCCCCACCTACGAAAATCAGCTGATAAATGTCACCTGGCAGCAATCAGCTGACTCTTCTGATGAAGGCTGCAGTGTACAGTCGAAACATGTTAAGAAGGTAAATACATCTCCTTTCTATTCTTGTCTTTTATAAGAACAAAAGATAAATAATTAAAAGAAGACAAAATAAACCTACTTGAGCTAGAATTTACATGGGAATTAAAACTAAGCGAGGATTCAAAAACAACACCCAAATTTCTTACACTGGACTTAGGAGATGAGTAAAAAGAAGAAAGTGTCTGACGATTGGATGAAGATCAAAGGGGGCTACAATCATGGTCTCGTTTTATTTGAATTTAAGATGAGGTAGTTGTTGGAGAGCCAGTCACTGATCTGGGTTAGACAGCTAATGAAGGTTGAGAGCCTGTCAGGCTGGTGAGGTTTAAAAGACATGTATAACTGGAAATCATCTGCATAAAAATGACAAGAAATGTCATTGAAAGACTGAATAATACGTGCTAAAGAAATTATATAAAAGGAAAATATTAATGGACCCAGGATTGAACCTTGTGGAACCCCACATGCCAGAGAGGCTGTGGAAGAATAAAACTGACCCACCCTTACAGAAAAAGTCCTCTCAGAAAGATATGAATAAAACTAATCTATTGCAGAACCAGATATACCTGCCAGAAGCTTTAGCCTATTAATTAAAATGCTGTGATCAACAATATCAAATGCTGCACTAAGATCAAGCAATATAAGAACAGAACAATCCCCATGATCAGATACCATTAAAAGATCATTAAATACCTTTAAAAGAGCAGTCTCAATTGAGTGCAGTTTCTGAAAGCCAGAGTGAGAAGGGTCGCTGATGTTTTAATTTACATAATAATATTTGGAGCTGACATTCCACAACCTTTTCTAATGTTTTACTAATAAATGGCAATTTAGAAATTGGTCAATAATTAACAGCTAAGCTAGAACTGAGATTAGGTTTTTTAAGTAAAGGAATTACTTCAGCATGTTTGAAATTGGAAGGAACACAGCCTTGTCTCAGTGAACTGTTAATGATAGTGAGTAATGAAGGCCCAATGGTGGTTAATGACCCAGTTAGGACAGAAAGTGATAAAGTCTCAGATAAGGATAAGGGTTTCAATTTGCTTATTATTTTAACTAAGAAGTCATTAAGTGTAACTGGGGACAATGAAGTAAATCCTCAGGGCACTGAGGACAGTCTTCATCAGGAAAGGACCTTATGGGGATTTTGGATCTCAAGTCCGATAACTTATACACAAAATGATGAAAGAATTAATTGCAGTCATCATTAGAGAGTAGTGGAGTTTGCTGAGGGGGGGGGGGGGACAAGGCTATTAATAGTGTTAAATAAAACCCTGGCATTGTTCTTATTACGATTTATAAGTTGATTAAAATAAGATCTAACTTCATTCACTGCATCATTATACATGTGAAGAAGTTCTTTAAAATGTTCTCGATGAACAGCCAATCCAGTTTTCTTCCATAATCGTTTTGCTTTTCAAAAGGAACTTCAAAGGTCACAAGTTCGATTATTTAATCAAGGTACATGAGAGGTGATTCTGCATTGTCTTGTTTTGTAAGGGGCCACCTTATGGAGAATCATACAACAATGATCTTTAAATATAGTTGTGGAGATCACGAAATGATGAGACTGGTTGCTTTTTAGTTCCAGTTTATTGCATCTTACATCTCCAGCCTTCTCTCTCTCAGACAGAAACAAAGAGGAAGTGCTGCAATAAACCCACACATATATATATATATCATGCACCCCCACAGACAGAGTCACCCACTCAAGTCAAATCCCTCTATTCATCCCTCACACCAAAAGTCACACATTCACGTTACGTCAAATCTTTCTATTCATAACGTACATCAAAGGCAAAGTCACACATCCATGTTACATCCTTCCATTCACGCTTAATCCGAAGTTCCTTCAGGCTCTCGTCCCTGAGCCTCTGTCCTTCTTCTAAGTCCGCAGGTGGCCCAGACTCATTGTCCATTTGAGGCGTGAGGTCAATCCACATTGCAAGCCCACAGTCCTTCTGTGTTTAAACCTAAGCATGCAAATATGTGAGCTACATACAGTTACATACAGTTATGAATATGGGCGCTACATCAAACCCCCCCCCCCCAAACGCCCAAGAATGGACAAGACAACCACATTATCTCAATGGGTAATACAGCGCATGTCACCCCCCACCTGCAGAAACTACAGCACAGTCTGATCAAATCACACATCACCCCACACGTAGCCTAGGTTTCAACCTCCTCCCGAACCTGCTGTAAGCAGGCTTCACAATCCGTGTGGCGCCGTCCTGCGGCGAATCTGTGGAGTGAGGGGGAGAAAGGTTATTTGATCCTTGCGGGGGCGCCTGGGGCCGCTCCCTGGGGGGCCTGCCGCGTCGAGGTGCCTGCGCCAGTCATACAGACTCGTCATGCAACACAAAGGCAGGCTTTAATCTATCAGAAGGTTGCGTGTTCAGATCACGTCGGGGTCACCAATGTGGAGATCACGAAATGATGAGACTGGTTGCTTTTTAGTTCCAGTTTATTGCATCTTACATCTCAAGCCTTCTCTCTCTCTCAGACAGAAACAAAGAGGAAGTGCTGCAATAAACCCACACATATATATATCATGCACCCCCACAGACAGAGTCTCCCACTCAAGTCAAATCCCTCTATTCATCCCTCATACCAAAAGTCACACATTCACGTTACGTCAAATCTTTCTATTCATAACGTACATCAAAGGCAAAGTCACACATCCATGTTACATCCTTCCATTCATGCTTAATCCGAAGTTCCTTCAGGCTCTCGTCCCTGAGCCTCTGTCCTTCTTCTAAGTCCGCAGGTGGCCCAGACTCATTGTCCATTTGAGGCGTGAGGTCAATCCACATTGCAAGCCCACAGTCCTTCTGTGTTTAAACCTAAGCATGCAAATATGTGAGCTACATACAGTTACATACAGTTATGAATATGGGCGCTACATAGTAATATAAAGTGCACTAGCGTATTTTCAGTAGTATGCATTCTGAATGAATTAAGATGACAAACTTGTAATGAAGGCACAAACCATTGTGCTATGTCATAATTTGCCATAAGGTCAAATGTCCACAATTAATATAATTAGATGGTCTAATTGACTTTGATCTAAGCATGTTTTGCTTGTTTCAGTACTTGAATCAACTATTGCACCTACTGAATTAGGGGTGTAACGGTACACCTAAAATCATGGTTCGGTACGTACCTTGGTTTTAAGGTCATGGTTTGGATCATTTCTGGTACAGTAAAGAAACAAAATGCTAAATATAAAACTGCTTATCTTGTGTATAAGCAGGAACAGCTTTGACAAAAAAAAAATGCAAACTGCCAGCAGTAAATTCTCCAATAAATAAAATGTATACAATAAAATAAATAAATTCTCTTTTTAGCAAATGAACGATGCAGACAAGTGCAACAATAGAAGTTTGAATAGTCTGAATTATTCTTTTATTTTTAGGAAATTAAAGTTCCTTATATTCTGAAGAGGTGTTTTTACCCAGGGTGCTCTGGTGTGTTGAGGTTTCTCTGGGAAGTTAATGATCTAATTGAGACTGGTTGTATAGTTTATTTCTTTTATTTTATCATGTTTAATGTTGCAGCATTGCACCGAGACAAATTCCTAGTTTGTGTACTACATGAACAATGGCAATAAATCTGATTCTGATTCTGATTCTGATTCTGATTCTAATTTCACTTGTTAATTGGTCAAAAAAATTGCAAATAATTTGTCATTGTTGTGTCTAGGTTCTGAAGGCATTCATGCACAACAGCAAATTATTTGTAATTTTTTGGACAGTTAAGAAGTTAAAATTAAATAATGTCCCACAAAAATCTGAACATGCCAGGGCACCCTTGAAAAACACTGGCCTAAAGTGCAGCATTAACAGATTTAGCTTTTTCATAAAGGATGGTATTATTTTCTGGCTGAAGTGGGCACAACAAGGAACTTCATATCAGGGCTGTTACCTTCAGCGTGTGTTTAAACCTGGTGTTCTCAACAACATATGGCCTTAGATCCGCTGCTATAAAAACACCAGCGGCATTTGTTATTGCTTTGGCTTGATCTGAAAAGCCCTTGAGAAGTTGCTGCTGAAAGCTGCACGTGTACCACGCTAGTTTTTTTTTTTTTTTTTTCTGTGCTGGACTGATATTCATGTTTGTGTAGTGCCGTTTCGAATGAGTTAACAAGTTTAACATACTGCCAAAAGTATATCTGATGCTGTTTTTGTCTTATTCACTTGCCTTTGTCCGTTTACATATTTTACCAGAAAGCCTAAGTGTTCCTAGATAGGAGACTTGTGAAGAGGGTCTTTAAGCTCTGGCTTTTCCATACCGCCAGTCATGTTTGCTAGTTAGAGGCTGGGCTGCACTGTTTGTTTACATGTACAGCTAATAGCATGAGGCAGTTACACTTCCTGTCCATCACTCATCATGGTCTGTTTGGAACCTCGGTACGCCTCTGTACCAAACTAAAAGTGCTGTACCGAAAAATCCTAATCCAAGTGCATGTACCATTATACCCCTATACTGAATCATACAAAATCTTGTCTCTTGTATTATTTCTTTCATTAGTACGTCCCATTGTTTTAGTCCACCATACATGTCACATTTTATTGATATGGAATACACTAGGACATGTAAAGGACAGGAAAGTTTTTTGTTTTTTTTAAATCAACAGCAGCTTTACCACTACCCAGGATTCCCACTTTCGTAAATAATTTATCATAGCCATACACCGGGGTACTTGTTTGTGAGGAGTCTGCTTTTGCTTTTTTCCAGTGGGCCAGAGGTCCAGAGCAGTGCCAACATGCTGCATGGTGGGGTCGATAAACAGAACAGAGTAGGTGTTAGGAGACATAAGTTTTATTGTAGCCAGTCACAAATTTATGAGGAAAAAAATGTACACTTGTTATGATCAGGTGAGCGTGCTCCCCTTCCCTTCCTGTGGGAGGTTCCCCGGCTCTGCAGGTAATCAATACACCTGCATGAGCGGACACACCTACTGTCTCTCCACTGTCAGTGCTTAAAAGGACCACTTTGTGAATGCTCCAGCACTGGCTCGTTGGGTTGCTGCAAACTCTGTGGTGTGTCCCCTGAGGTCGTTGTGCACTCACCTGCTCTGTCATCATCGTCATCTCTCCGGATCGCCTACTCCACCCTGTCAGACATTTCCTCAGCCCTACTCATCCACAGCTTCTTCACCAAATCATCTTTGCCCTACTGGGTTCCTCCGTCATGCTCTCTGCTCCCATTTGTAAAAATATTCCTATTATTCATTATTTTCTGCCTCCCTCCTCATACTAAACCGCTTTCATTTCCCTCCTTATACGCTGGGTTCTCCTCTGGCGAGTGAGGTGTTTTTCCCGCTAATCCTGCATTCACTCATTCAATAAAATTGTGTTTAAACTTTGCCTCTCTGAATTGTGTGCATTCCCTGGTGTAGCATATTGCACATAAGCTGATATTTCTTGTAATCATGACAGAACGAGCCAGCCACAAATACGGCTCAGCAGGTGCTGCGTCAGCGAAGCACTCCGCCCTCTACTGCTTCGATGTCACGGAGAGGCAGGTGGCCGTGCTGACTGAACAGCTGCAAACCATTACGCAGCAGCTGAGCAAGGTCACCAACAATCTCAGCCACATGTCTCGTTCGGGTCCTCTCCCCCCGCTTGGTATCCCAGTTTCTTCCACCAGCTCCACTTCCTTCCTGGGGTTTATTGTTGCTGAGAGAGAGCTGAGGACCGATCTGGCCAAGGTGAAGGCTGTGCTTGATTGGCCTACACCCCAGTCCCATAAGGAGCTTCAACGCTTCTTGGGATTTGCAGATTTTTACCGTTGATTCATTAGAAATTACAGTGGGGTGGCACAGCCTCTTACTCAGCTGATCTCAGTCAAGGTGCCTTTCACCTGGTCCGAGGCAGCTGAACGGGCCTTCTATAAACTGAAGGGCCTATTTTCCAACACTCCCATCTTGGCCCAGGTCAACCCTCAGCTCCAGTTCATTGTAGAGGTAGACGCTTCTGATTTGGGTGTTGGCGCTTTCCTCTCGCAGTGCTCGACCTCTGATCAGAATCTCCAGCCATGCACGTATTTCTCTCATCGGCTCCCGCCGGCCGAGAGGAACTACGACGTAGGGGACTGAGAGCTTTTGGCCATTAAATTGGCTCTGGAGGACTGGAGGCACTGGCTGGACTCTGGACTTTGTCACTGGACTTCCCCCCTCAAATGGTAACACAGTCATCCTCACTATTGTTGACCGCTTTTCAAAGGCCATCCATTTAGTACCCCTCCCCAAACTGCCTTCTGCCTCAGAGACTGACAGCCTTTTCATGATCCACGTCATCCACCTTCATGGCATTCCTCTAGACATTGTGTCTGACCACAATTTACATCTCAAGTGTGGAAGTCTTTTTGTGGTTCCCTGGGCACCACGTTCAGCCTTTCATCTGGATACCACCCTCAAAGCAACAGGCAGGCTGAGCGTACCAATCAATCTCTGGAGGCCGCCCTCAGATGTGGCATTCTGCAGCCCATCTACGTGCGGCACTCATCTGACCTGGTTGGAGTACGCTCACAACTCTGCAGTCTCTTTGGCTACCGGATTAACACTTTTTGAGGCATCTATGGGGTACCCCGCCTCCGTTGCCCATGGCGGAGAGGGAGGTCGCCGTGCCATCTGTTGGGGCCCACGCTCGCTGTTGTCACTGTCTGTGGAGGGCCACCCGCGCTGCGCTTCTCTGCTCCACTGAACGGTACCAGCAGTAAGCGGGTTCCAACGCCCAGATATACGGTCGGGCAGAAGGTGTGGCTGTCAGCGGACCAGGTGCCTCTGAAGACCGAGTTTCGTAAGTTGTCACCTTGATTCCTGGGGCTGTTTTCTAACTCCAGAATTAACAATGACATGACAGTCCGCCTGGAGCTTTCGCTGACTCTCTGTATTCACCCTACCTTCCATGTATCCAAGATCAAGCCCCCCTCCGCCAGTCCTTTCTGTCCCCCCCCCCCCCCAAAAGCCTCCTCTTCTGCCTCGGATCCTTGACAGCCAGACCATCTACACCGTTCAGAGAATTCTGGACATTCGCCGTCGGGGTCAGAGGTTGCAATACTTGGTCCACTGGAAGGGCTATGGACCTGAAGAAAGGTCATGGATCCCTGTTTCTCACTTCCATGACAAGGGGATGGTCCAGCCCTTTCACCGAGCGCATCCCAACAAGCCTGGTGAGCTGCCAGGAGGCATCCCTTGGGGGGGGGGGCACTGTTATGATCAGGTGAGCGCGCTCCCCCTCCCTTCCTGTGGGAGGTTCCCGGCTTTGCAGGTAATCAATACACCGGTGCGAGTGGATGCACCTGCTGTCTCTTCTCTGCCAGCGCTTGAAAGGACCATTTTGTGAATGCTCCAGCACTGGCTCGTTAGGTTGCTACCATAGCTGCATTGTGTCCCCGGGGGTCGTTGTGCGCTCACCTGCTCTGCCATCATCGTCATCTCTCCGGATCGCCTACTCCACCCTGTCAGACATTTCTCCAGCCCTACTCATCCACAGTTTCTTCATCAAATGATCTTTGCCCTATTGGGTTCCTCCGTCTGGCTCTCTGCTCCCATTCGTAAGAATATCCCCATTATTCATTATTCTCTGCCTCTCTCCTTATACTAACCTGCTCTTGTCTCCCTCCTTACAGGCTGGGTTCTCCTCTGGCGAGTGAGGTGTTTTTCCCGCTAATCCTGCGTTCACTCATTCAATAAAATTGTGTTTAAACTTTTCCCAGACACCCCTTGTCACACATAGCTCTGGACTTTGTCACTGGACTTCCCCCCTCAAATGGTCATACAGTCATCCTCACTATTGTTGACCACTTTTCAAAGGCCATCCATTTAGTACCCCTCCCCAAACTGCCTTCTGCCTCAGAGACTGCCAGCCTTTTCACAATCCACGTCATCCACCTTCATGGCATTCGCCTGGACATTGTGTCTGACTGGGGGTCACAATTTACATCTCAAGTGTGGAAGTCTTTTTGTGGTTCCCTGGGCACCACGTTCAGCCCTTCATCTGGATACCATCCTCAAAGCAACGGGCAGGCTGAGCATACCAATTAGTCCCTGGAGGCTGTCCTCAGATGTGTGGCATCCTGCAACTCATCTGACCTGGTTGGAGTACGCTCACAACTCTACAGTTTCTTTGGTTACCGGATTAACCAGCCTTGAAACTTTGTGCATATCTTTGACTAAAATCCATTCTCTCTTCAAAGTTTCATTCCTCAGGATAATTTCCAGGACACCATGGAAAAGCAAATGGACTCTGGTCTACCATTCTGTGTGGACAAGCATTTGGGTTTGAAATGCTTATTAATCCTTGGTTTTAAATATGTGCATGTTAAAATGTTTAAATGAATTTTATTCTTGCAACTCACCCTTGGCCAGGGGATCCTGGGTTCAATCCCAGCCCCCGACCAACAGTGATCTGTGTGGAGTTTGCATGTTCTCCCCATGTCTGCGTGGGTTTACTCCGGGATTTCTCTGGTTTCCTCCCACATGCCAAAAACATGCAAGTTAGGTTAATTGGCATCAAACTGGGGATTCTAAATTGTCCTTAGGTATGACTGTGAGAGTGAATGGTTGTCTGTCTCTCTTTGTTGGCCCTGCGATGGACTGGCGATCTGTCCAGGGTGTACCCTGCCTCTCACCCAAAGATGCTGGGATAGGCTCCAGCCCCCCAGCGACCCGAAAAAGATTAAGTGGAAGAAGATGGATTGATGAATGTTAATTAAAAAGCACTAGTTATGAGGTTGCATGCCCACTGAAGTTAGTCATGAATCACTGAAGTAGCTTAGATTTTATATATAAGTATATTGATGAATTTGCAGTATTAAGATGTGTGTATCAGGTTGCCAAAACGTTCCTTAAGTCATATGGCTGGTTCCCGCCAGTCTCTGGTTAGCAACAGCTCTCTCAATATTATTGGTTGTTACAGACAAAGGACTGTTTTCTCATTGGACTAAAGTTCATAAAATCCACCCACAACGGGAGGTAATTGGCTTATTTTCATGTCAATCAGAAAATTCCCAAAACTCGACTGAGTATATAGGAGAGCACGGCCATTATGCTCAGGAGAGTTGCAGTTTTTACAGAGGACATGGAGTATTGTGTTTGTGTAAATGTCTGTGTGTTTTAATGTTGCTCTTTAAACATCTAGGAATTATTCTTTCTTTCCTGATCTCAGAATTCTTCCAAATGAAGTCAAACTTCATACTTCAGAGGCGTTTCTGTTTTCTGACTTTTTATCCTGTTAAACTTTCTTTAAACTCACTGTGTGTTTTCCTTTTTCCAAGATGGCGCCCATAGTGGTCGCCATGGTGTTTCGCTGCCCTTTAATTTTTTAAAATTTGTTTGTTTCTGTTCATTGATTGTGCATCTGCCAGTTCATACACCCGTGAAGAGTTATTAAATATCAGGACTCTTACTCCCATGGACCTTCTCCCAGTATTTTTAGCTCCTGCCGCCGATCTGATTCATTGTTTGGCTCAAAGAGTAAGACGGCGAAAAAGAGGAAAGCGAGGGAGGATTCTTGCTCGGCTGCGAAGGAGAGGCACGCGGACAGCCTTGCCTGGCATATTTCTATCCAATGCCAATTCTCTCTTGAACAAGGTAGAAGAATTAAGACTGCTGATGTGATTTAAGGACCTCGCTTCCTCGTCTGTCATCTGTTTCTCTGAGACCTGGCTTAAAGGGAACATACCGGACAGCGCGATCAGCCTCGAGGGATTTCAGCTGTTTCGTGCTGATCGCATCACAGAGCTCTTCAGTAAGTCTATTGGAGGAGGAGTCTGCTTCTACATCAACAGCAGCTGGTGCTCTGATGTAACGGTGATTTCCAAACACTGTTCTCCCACCCTGGAATTTCATTTTATTAACTGCAAGCCATTTTATTCCCCGCGGGAGTTCGCCTCATTCATCCTCGTCGCTGTGTACGTCCCTCCCGACGCAGACACGCGCGAAGCTCAGCGCGTGCTCGCGGATCACATCCAACACACGGAGCGGACTTTTCCAGACTCCCTGGTTATTGTGGTAGGCGACTTTAACCAGAGCAATCTGAGTCACGAGCTCCCCCGCTACAAACAGTTTATTAAATGTCCAACCAGAGGAAATAACACGCTGGATCACTGTTACACCACAGTGAAGGACGCATATCGCGCTGTTCCCCGCGCTGCGCTCGGATTATCTGATCACGTGATGGTCCACCTCATTCCCACATACAGACAGAGACTGAAACTCACTAAACCTGTTGTGACCACCACGAAGAAATTGACCAGTGAAGCTGGAGAGACTCTGAACACATGCATGGAAATAACTGACTGGGACATGTTTAAAGGAGCCACACATGATCTTAATGAGTACACAGACACTGTGAACTCATATATCAACTTCTGTGAGGAGAACATTCTTCCATCGCGCACCAGGGTGAGGTACTCTAATGATAAGCCCTGGTTCACTGCCAAGCTCAGACAGATCAGGAAGGAGAAGGAAGCAGCGTTGAAAAGTGGAGACAGGGACTGCTACAGAGAGGTCAAATATCGGTTTAACAGAGAGCTGAGGAGAGCTAAATCTGTGTATTCTGAGAGACTCCAGCAGCAGTTCACTGCTAATGACTCTGCTTCTGTGTGGAGAGGACTGAAGCAAATCACCAACTATCGGCCTCAGGCTTCTAAAGGTCAGGATGACAAAGCCCTTTGTCAAAAACTGTCCCAACATTACGCCCGTTTTGACACCTCGTCAGCTGTGTCCAACTCACCCACTCCACCCAGCTCCACTGCCTCCTCGGCCCCTAATTCATCAAAAGCGGTCCCCCCCTCCTCCTCCTCCTCCTCCTCCCCCCCTGCCCTTGTCATCAGTGAGCAGGACGTGCACAGACAGTTCTCCAGACTGAACCCGCGCAAGGCCCCCGGGCCGGACGATGTGTCTCCCTCCACCCTGACACACTGTGCGAAAGAGCTGGCTCCTGTCTTCACAGACATTTTTAACACCTCCCTTAAGCAATGTCACGCGCCGACCTGCCTCAAATCCTCCACCATCATCCCTGTCCCCAAGAAGCCACGGATTACTGGACTTAACGACTACAGACCTGTAGCGCTCACCTCTGTAGTCATGAAGTCCTTTGAGCGCCTGGTCCTGTCTCACCTCAAGTCCATCACCACTCCTCTCCTAGACCCGCTGCAGTTTGCCTACCGTGCTAACAGGTCTGTGGACGACGCAGTCAACCTGGCCCTCCACTCCATCCTGCAGCACCTGGACTCCCCGGGAACCTATGCCAGGATTCTGTTTGTGGACTTCAGCTCCGCATTCAACACCATCCGCCCCGATCTGCTCCAGGACAAGCTGTCCCTGCTCGATGTGCCTGACTCCCTCTGCAGGTGGATCACCGACTTCCTGACGGACTGGAGGCAGCATGTGCGGCTGGGGAAGTCTGTCTCGGACTCTGTTAGCATCAGCATTGGATCACCCCAGGGCTGTGTACTTCCCCCCCTACTCTTCTCCCTTTATACCAACTCCTGCACCTCCTCAGAATCAGAATCAGAATCAGAATCAGGTTTATTGCCATTGTTCATGTAATACACAAACTAGGAATTTGTCTCGGTACAATGCTGCAACATTAAACATGATAAGATAAGAGAAATAAACTATACATGTAATAAAGTGTAGGATAAGATTAAGTGATACTGGTCAACAGTTAAAATATATATTAGCCAGCAGCAGATACTGTGGAGAACTATATAGTGCAGTCGGTAATGCAGAAAGAAAACAGTGATGATTGACATGAGTCTGGTTGAGCTGCTGTACATGGTGCACTAGAGTCAATAAGTCACTTAGTGTTCAGCAGTCTAATGGCAGAGGGGAAGAAGCTGTTCATGTGACGGGAGGTTTTAGTCTGGATGGACCAAAGTCTTCTACCAGAGGGGAGGGGGGCAAACAGTACGTGACCAGGGTGTGAGGGATCGGCTATGATCCGGCCAGCACGCCTCCGGGTCCTGGAGATGTACAGATCCTGGAGAGATGGGAGCTTGCAGCCGATCACCTTCTCAGCAGTGCGCACGACGCGCTGCAGCCTTAGTCTATCCCTGGCAGTGGCTCCTGCGTACCACACGGTTATGGAGGTGGTGAGGATGGACTCGATGATGGCTGTGTAGAACTGCACTAACATCTTGGTGGGTAGCTTGAGCTTCCTCAGCTGCCGCAGGAAGAACATTCTCTGCTGGGCTTTTTTGATGAGTGAGCTGATGGTCGGCTCCCATTTGAGGTCCCTGGTGATGGTAGTGCCTAGGAAGCGGAAGGAATCAGCAGTGGTGATGGGAGAGCCTGAGAGGGTGAGGGGGGGCAGAGGAGTAGTGACTTTCCTGAAGTCTACAATCATCTCCACTGTCTTCAGAGCGTTCAGCTGCAGGTTGTTATTGCTGCACCAGGACGCCAGCTGGGCCACCTCTCTCCTGTAGGCGGACTCGTCGCCGTTGGAGATGAGCCCGATGAGGGTGGTGTCGTCCGCAAACTTGATCAACTTGACAGACTGGTGGCTGGAGGTGCAGGAGTTGGTGTAAAGGGAGAAGAGTAGGGGGGAAAGTACACAGCCCTGGGGTGATCCGGTGCTGATGCTAGTATAGTCTGAGACAGTCTTTCCCAGCCGCACATGCTGCCTCCGGTCCGTCAGGAAGTCGATGATCCACCTGCAGAGGGAGTCAGGCACATTGAGCAGGGACAGCTTGTCCCGGAGCAGAGCGGGGCGGATGGTGTTGAATGCGGAGCTGAAGTCCACAAACAGGATCCTGGCGTAGGTTCCCGGGGAGTCCAGGTGCTGCAGGATGGAGTGGAGGGCCAGGTTGACTGCGTCGTCTACAGACCTGTTGGCTCGGTAGGCAAACTGCAGCGGGTCCAGGAGAGGGGTGGTGATGGACTTGAGGTGGGACAGGACCAGGCGCTCAAAGGACTTCATGACTACAGAGGTGAGCGCTACAGGTCTGTAGTCATTAAGTCCAGTGATCCGTGGCTTCTTGGGGACAGGGATGATGGTGGAGGATTTGAGGCAGGACGGCACGTGGCATAACTTAAGGGAGGTGTTAAAAATGTCTGTGAATACAGGAGCCAGCTGTTTCGCACAGAGTCTCAGGGTGGAGGGAGACACGCCGTCTGGGCCGGGGGCCTTGCGCGGGTTCAGTCTGGAGAACTGTTTGAGCACATCCTGCTCACTGATGATAAGGGGAGGGGGGGAGGAGGGGGGAGGTGCCTTAAATG
Organism: Pholidichthys leucotaenia; assembly: GCA_020510985.1. NCBI lineage: Eukaryota > Metazoa > Chordata > Actinopteri > Cichliformes > Pholidichthyidae > Pholidichthys > Pholidichthys leucotaenia. The sequence continues at coordinate 108,989,636 of CM035847.1, read as the reverse complement.
AAGTAGGGAATGTGGAGGCTGTGGAGCTGGAGGGAGGGGGGGAGTTGGACACAGATGACGAGGTGTCAAAACGGGCATAGTGTTGGGACAGTCTTTGACAAAGGGCTTTGTCATCCTGACCTTTAGGAGCCTTAGGTCGATAGTTGGTGATTTGCCTCAGTCCTCTCCACACAGAAGCCGAATCATTAGCAGTGAACTGCTGCTGGAGTCTCTCTGAGTATAGAGATTTAGCCCTCTTCAGCTCTCTGTTAAACCGGTATTTAACCTCCCTGTAGCAGTCCCTGTCTCCACTTTTCAGCGCTGCTTCCTTCTCCTTCCTGATCTGTCTGAGCTTAGCTGTGAACCAGGGTTTGTCATTAGAGTAACTCACCCTGGTGCGTGATGGAAGAATGTTCTCTTCACAAAAGTGGATATATGAGTTCACAGTGTCCGTGTACTCATCCAGATCATGCGTGGCTCCTTTAAGCATGCCCCAGTCAGATATTTCCATGCACGTTTCCAGCTTCTCTTCAGCATCACTGGTCCGTATCTTCGTAGTGCTCACAACAGGTTTAGTGAGCTTCAATCTCTGTCTGTATGTGGGAATGAGGTGAACCATCACGTGATCAGATAATCCCAGCGCAGCTCGAGGGACAGCGCGATATGCGTCTTTCACTGTGGTGTAACAGTGATCCAGTGTGTTTAATCCTCTGGTGGGGCATTTAATAAACTGTTTGTAGCGGGGGAGATCGTGGCTCAGATTGCACTGATTAAAGTCGCCAGCCACAATAATCAGCGAGTCTGGAAAACTCCGCTCTGTGTGTTGGATGTGATCCGCGAGCACGCGCTGAGCTTCGCGCGTGTCCGCGTCGGGAGGGGCGTACACAGCGATCATTATGAAAGAAGCAAACTCCCGCGGGGAATAGAAGGGCTTGCAATTGATAACAAGAAATTCCAAGGCAGGAGAACAGTGTTTGGAAATTACCATTACATCAGAGCACCAGCTGCAGTTGATGTAGAAGCAGACTCCGCCTCCTGTGGTCTTGCCGGAAAGCTCTGTGTCACGATCAGCACGGAAGAGCTGAAAGCCGTCGAGGCGCAGCGCGCTGTCCGGTATATTTTCCCGGAGCCAGGTCTCAGTAAAGCAGAGGACAGCTGAGGAGGCGAGGTCCTTAAAACGCATCAGCAGTCTCAGTTCATCTACCTTGTTAGAGAGAGAGTTGGTATTGGACAGAAATATGCCAGGCAGCGCCGTTCGCGAGCCTCTCCTGCAAAGTCGTACGAGAGCGCCCGCTCGTCTTCCTCTCTTCCGCCGTCTCACTTTCCGAGCCAAACAATAAACCAGATCGGCGGCAGGGGCTAGAAAAACTGGGAGGAGGTCCGTGGGGGTGAAAGTCCTGAGATTTAGAAGTTCTTCACGGGTATAAGTGCAAGCAGACACACAATTGACAAACAAAAACAAACAAAGAGCGCAGCGAAGCACCATGTCGACCGCTGTGGGCGCCATCTTGGATAACTCCCACCAGTCTGTTAAGCTGATTAAGTTTGCGGACGACACCACCCTCATCGGGCTCATCTCCAACGGCGACGAGTCCGTCTACAGGAAAGAGGTGGCCCAGCTGGTGTCCTGGTGCAGCCACAACAACCTGCAGCTGAACGCTCTGAAGACAGCGGAGATGATTGTGGACTTCAGGAAAGTCACAACCCCCCTGCCCCCCCTCACCATCACAGGCTCTCCCATCACCATTGCAGATTCCTTCCGCTTCTTGGGCACCACCATCACCCGGGACCTCAAATGGGAGCCAACCATCAGCTCCCTCATCAAAAAGGCCCAGCAGAGGATGTTCTTTCTGCGGCAGCTGAGGAAGCTCAAGCTACCCACCAAGATGTTAGTGCAGTTCTACACGGCCATCATCGAGTCCATCCTCAACTCCTCCATAACTGTGTGGTATGCAGGAGCCACTGCCAGGGACAGACTAAGGCTGCAGTGCGTCGTGCGCACTGCTGAGAAGGTGATCGGCTGCAAGCTCCCATCTCTCCAGGACCTGTACATCTCCAGGACCCGGAGGCGTGCTGGCCGGATCATAGCTGATCCTTCACACCCTGGTCACGTACTGTTTGCCCCCCTCCCCTCAGGTAGAAGACTTCGGTCCATTCGGACTAAAACCTCCCGGCACATGAATAGCTTTTTCCCCTCTGCCATCAGACTGCTGAACATTAAGTGACTTACTGACTCTCGTGCACTATGTACAGCAGCTCAACCAGACTCATGACATTCATCACTGTTTTTCTGTTGCATTATCAACTGCACTGTGGTACCCCATATTATCTGCTACTTGCTAATTTATTTAAAACTGCCTTGACTAGTATTACTCATTATTACTGTTATTATTATTACTATTATTATTACTTATTTTTCTACACTTATTGCACGTTTTTAGTCCTTTAGTTTTTTAGTTTATCTCTTTATCTCATCATGTTTTTAATGTTGCAGCATGGCACCGAGACAAATTCCTAGTTTGTGTACTACATGAACAATGGCAATAAATCTGATTCTGATTCTGAATCTGATTCTGATTCTGTGTGTTTTTCAACTGACTGACCATTCATTTTCCCACACTGGAAACTGTACTCGCCAATTCCACGAAGTCAGAAGAATCTCTTTTAATTTTGCCATTGGGATCAGAGTTTGAATTATTCACAAATTTTATCCAGACCCTGGATGAAGCTGCTGACTCACGAAAGCCTCCGGACACAGCTCGCCACTACAGCTGCCCCTGAAGGAACTCGGACACCAACAGAGTGAAGACGAAGGAGCCTTATAATCGCAGTCAAAATCTCATCTGGTGACTGTGGACTTTGAAAGCTGCCCTGACAAGAGCTCCCCACTGGCGGAGCGTAAAAGCCTTATCATTGTCGTCAAATATCAGCCTGTGACTGAACTTTGCCCGAATAACTGCTGGCAGTCATCGGGGTCATCTCAACAACAGAACTTCAACCCAGATTCACGTGAGCCATATTCCTTGTTCCATCTGCTGAATGACGTCCAAAATTTGGAAATAATTAAAAATCTGACCAGATGCAGAATTAAAAGAGAATTAATAACTTTTTTAATTAAAATTCTGTTTTTAACATAGAATAATTCAGAATTTTTCATATAATTAGTTTAATTTTCATGATAAATTTGCATCTGTAGAGGAGCTGGGCAATGAAGAGGCGATTTGGTTTATAAACAAAGTTTTAATGTTCAGCTCTTCTATCAAGTCTCATCTGGTGCAGAGAGTGGCAGAAGGGAAAAAGAGACAGAATCTCGCCGACTCACTGGTTATATACAAGCACACAACAAAAGACATGCATACCAAAGGCTGACATCCCTCATTATCTTAATTCCCCCATTGTCTTGGTATTTCCTCTCCTCATCTTGGGAGGTGATGGTAATCCTTCTCCTCGCCTTGGGGGGTGAGGGTGGCTCGTCCGGTTTCCCCCGCCACGTCCAGGAACGTCTTTGTTCTTCACTCGGCGGGTGAGATTCCTTTGTCCTTTCAGAGGTGTGAAGTTCCTTACATATGTAGTCACCAAACATTTCCACATGCTCTAACATATGTAGGTTATGGAATATATAGTTAATATAGACCACAGGCCCCCCAAACAACTAAGAAAGGACAACAGAAAGGTTCACAGTCTAGGATAGTTATTACGACATACTACGTGTTACAGCTGTTGCCACGGAAGAAACCTCCCAGCAGCCATGCTCCTAAGAGAGTTCAGTGGTAAACCTAGCAGCATAGTAAAATCATAAGTCAGTCCTAAACTGTTGCAGCACAATTAGTGAATAATTGTGGAGTGGTTGGTGTCAGTCCCTGTGCTGTCTGGGTTTAATTCTTCTCCCAAAACTGCTGTAGGTTGGTTTAGGCGTCCTGCTGGGACCTTCTTGTGAGGAATCTGCAGTGTGGGAAGGGGAGAGGTTATTTGTTCCCTGCCTGGGGGCTGAGTCTTTTCTCTTAGGGGGTCTACCTCGCCGAGGTGCTCTGGCCAACTGTGCAGGTTCGTCTTTCAACAAGAAGGCAGGTTTAAGTCTGTCAATGCTGACTGTTTCTTTTCTATCCCCATAATCAAGCACAAAGTGTTTATCACCATTTTCCAGCACTCTGAATGGCCCATCGAATGCTGGGCGTAAAGTTGGTTTTAGAGCTTCATGCTTAACAAAAACGAACTCAGCGTTTTTTAAAGTTTGAGGGACAAAAACCCGTGGGAAGGAGTGATGAGCTGGACCGGGGAGCGAGTTCGGTCCGTTGCTGCCTAAAAACCTTGGGACTGGAAGGCGCCCTGGCTCTGGGTTCTCTGGTCAAAATTCACCTGGGAGCCTGAGAGGTTGAGCAAAAACTAATTCTGCTGGAGAGGCGTCTAGATCCTCTTTAGGTGCAGCACGCAACCCCAATAAAACCCAGGGAAGTTTATTTACCCAATTTGTGTCCGTTAGTGAGGCTCTGAGGGCGGCCTTTAAAGACCTGTGAAAACGCTCGCATAACCCACTAGCCTGAGGGTGATAAGCGGTGGTGCGATGAATTGTTGCCCCTAAGCTGTTGGACATGGCTGACCAGAGCTCAGAGACAAATTGAGGCCCCCTATCGGACGTGATGTCCGATAGGACGCCGAAACGTGCCACCCAGTTTGTCAAAAAAAACGCGAGCGACTTCCTCCGCTGTGGTTGCCGCTAGAGGGACTGCCTCTGGCCAGCGTGTGGTGCGGTCTATCATTGTTAACAGGTGTGTGAAACCTTGGGAGGAAGGTAGTGGCCCCACAAGATCGACATGAACGTGGTCGAACTTTCTAGCAGGGATTGGAAAAGGCTCCAGAGGGGCTTTTGTGTGTCTGTGTATTTTGGCACGTTGACAAGAAATGCAAGTTTTTGTCCATTCTTTTACGTTTTTGCGCAGGCCTGGCCACACAAATTTTTCGGCGACCATTTTAACCGAGGCGCGCACACCTGGGTGCGCGAGGGAGTGAATTGCGTCAAAAATGCGGCGGCGCCATGTAGCTGGTACTAACGGGCGAGGTCGGCCGGTTGAAACATCGCATATTAGGGGGGGCACGCCGTCGCGTAACCCTTTTTTCTCCAGCCTTAACCCTGTTGGTCCAGACAGGAGTGCGCGCACGTCCGCGTCACTGTTTTGTTCCTCTGCCATGGCTGCATAATCTATCCCTTCATGGATAGGTGCTGCGTATGTGTCTGCGTTAGTGAAGAGTTCTGCTGCTGAGGCAGTATAATCTGTCTCCTCGCGCTCTGGTGGTGCCACAGCACGAGAGAGACAGTCCGCTACTACGTTAAGTTTGCCTGCCACGTGTTGAATGTCTGTGGTGAACTCTGAAATCGCAGCTAGCTGTCTTTGTTGCCTGCCTGACCATGGTTCTGAAATTTTAGCCATAGCAAAGGTGAGCGGTTTATGGTCTACAAAAGCCGTGAAACTCCGCCCTTCTAACCAGAACTGGAAGTGGCGGATGGATAAATGAAGCGCCAGCAGCTCTCTGTCAAAAGTGCTGTATTTGCGTTCAGTTGGGTTTAGCGATTTGCTAAAGAATGCTAAAGGTTGCCAGACCCCGCTGACAAGTTGTTCTACAACTGCCCCTATAGCTAGGTCTGAAGCATCTGTGGTTAGTGCAATGCGGGCCAAGGGGTCTGGGTGAACTAACAATGTGGCGTTAGCTAGGGCGTTTTTTACTTCCGCGAAAGTGCGTTCGCGCTCCGGGGTCCATTCGACCGCGTTGGAAGCTTTCTTTTTTTTTAGCGCGTCATATAGGGGTTGCATGAGCTGAGCTGCGTGGGGGAGGAAGCGGTTGTAAAAATTAACCATCCCTAAAAATTCCTGTAGCAATTTGACCGTTTGCGGCCGTGGAAAACCTTCTATCGCATGAATTTTGTCTGGAAGTGGAACTGCCCCCTTCGGAGAGACTTTGTGTCCTAAAAAATTAATTTGCGATACGCCAAATTTGCATTTGGCTGGATTGATTATTAGCCCGTGCTCTTCTAGCCTCTGAAAAACCGTAGTGAGGTGCTGCTCGTGTTCTTCCTCAGACGAGCTGGCTACCAGCATGTCGTCGAGGTAGACGAAAACAAAGGGGAGGTCGCGTAGGACCGCGTCCATCATTCGTTGAAAAGTTTGATCAGCGCCTTTGAGGCCGAAAGTCATTCGCAGGAATTCAAAAAGGCCGAAAGGGGTTATTACCACTGTTTTAGGAACATCTTCTGCTCGGACTGGGACTTGGTGATAACCGCGGACTAAGTCTATTTTTGAAAAAATGCGCGCACCCGCTAGATGTAGTGAAAAATCTTGAATGTGAGGGATTGGGTAACGGTCATGCGCTGTAGCGTTATTTAGTCTGCAGTAATCTCTGCACGGTCTCCAAGAACCGTCGGATTTCGGAACCATGTGAAGTGGTGAGGCCCAGGGGCTCTTCGAGCGTCTAACAATGCCCAATTTTTCAAGAGTTGTAAACTCGTCCCGTGCTATGTTGAGCTTGGCCGCGTCTAAGCGGCGAGCTTTGGCAAAAACGGGAGGTCCCGTTGTTGGAATGAAGTGTTCAACCCCGTGTTTAGCCACAGTGGCTGAGAATTTTGGGATTGTGAGTGCTGGAAATTGGGTGAGGAGTTGTTCAAACTTACCTCCTGCTGTGGTGACGTTGGCCTGCACAGGTGGTGGAGAAACTCGAGCTGAGCATGGAATAGAAGCAAAAGACAGTGCATTAACCAGGCGCCTATTTGCTAGGTCCACTAATAACCCATGTGCACACAAAAAATCTGCGCCAAACAAGTTAAAACTCACCGCCGCTACAACAAATGTCCATCTGTAGCTGCGGCCGTGGATGAGGAGGTGTAGGCTCTTTTCGCCGAACGTGTCGATGTTAGAGCCGTTGGCTGCCACGGCTCCGTTGCCCCGGGTGCCCATGGCTCGATCTGCGTGGGAGGGCATGACGAAACTCAGCTGGGCTCCTGTGTCGATGAGGAACTGCTTGCCTGAATGTCCATCCGTCACGTACAACAGCTTGTTTTTCTCGCCGAGAACCGCTGCTGTTAACGGCTCTCGGCTTTGGCGTTTAAAGTTGCAGGGGGGAACACATTTGTGGGCCTTCTCGGCGAAGCGGTGGTGGTAATAGCAAACATCGCTCCGTCTGTTACGTCTTGGCCGTGCCGCTGTCACCATGGGCTGGGTCTGCTCCGTGGGTTGTGGCTCCTCGTGGCTCGGGGTGTCAGCGTTGAGGTCTGCGGATGCTGCTGTGGGTGTCAGCTCCTTGCAGGCATTGACGAGCCGATGAGCTTCGCTGGCCAGTGTGCGGAAGTCTTGGTGGGTGTTGCACTTCGTGCTGGCGAGTGTCCCCCTCATGTGTGGCGGCAGCGTGCTGAGGAAAATAAACTGGAAGAGGAAGTTGTCATTGTCCTCTTCCTTGAGCTGCAGCAAATCCTCCATGAGGGCCTTCGGATTGCCCCCTCTGTGGCCGTAGACCGCCAGGATCTTCTCGGCTCTTTCTTCCGCTGATGGGACGTAGTTCGCCACGATGGTCGCTTTGAGCGTCTCGTACTTGTCCCGGGCCGGTGGTCGCCGGATCAAGCTCCGCACACACTTCGAAGTGGCGGAGTCGAGTTTGGAGACGATATGATAAAACTTAGTATCGTCGGCCGTGATGCCCGCCAGTATAAATTGGGCTTCAGCCTGCTGAAACCAAGAGGCGGGGTCCTCTTGCCAGAAGTCTGGCAGCTTGACAGCGACGGCGTTCGTGCACACCATCACTGCTGTGCCCGCCGGGTGAGAGTGCCTTGCCTCGGCTCTCACGGCGGTGCTGGTGCTCGGTTGAGCCTTCTCAACCTCTTCTGCCGGGGGGAACAGCTGTCTGTCTGCTCCCTCGTCTGCGTGGCTGCTGGCGTCTGCCTGAGCCGCCACGGATGAGTCGCTTGTGGAAGAACGCCTCCGGTCCATACTCGCGTCAAGGTCACCAGTGTAGAGGAGCTGGGCAATGAAGAGGCGATTTGGTTTATAAACAAAGTTTTAATGTTCAGCTCTTCTATCAAGTCTCATCTGGTGCAGAGAGCGGCAGAAGGGAAAAAGAGACAGAATCTCGCCGACTCGCTGGTTATATACAAGCACACAACAAAAGACATGCATAACAAAGGCTGACATCCCTCATTATCTTAATCCCCCCATTGTCTTGGTATTTCCTCTCCTCATCTTGGGAGGTGATGGTAATCCTTCTCCTCGCCTTGGGGGGTGAGGGTGGCTCGTCCGGTTTCCCCCGCCACGTCCGGGAACGTCTTTGTTCTTCACTCGGCGGGTGAGATTCCTTTGTCCTTTCAGAGGTGTGAAGTTCCTTACATATGTAGTCACCAAACATTTCCACATGCTCTAACATATGTAGGTTATGGAATATATAGTTAATATAGACCACACATCCAATTTTATTCTGTCTTCCATTTCAAACTGCTCTAAATTAATGGTTCATGGTTCTACAGGTGTTCACATTCCGTTACTCAATAATCAGTTATTCAAGTTGAATGTGATTGCTCAATGCTGATCATTTCACCTGCTTACAAATCATTTGAATGCAATGTCATTTAATCAGTTTCTTTTAAATAAATCTGTAAAATGAGAGAAGTCATTGAGTAATTTATTCCTGTCTGTGAATGTTCTAAGCCCCAGTAGAACTCAATAATATTTTGAGACCATCCATCCATCCATCTTCTACCGCTTTTCCGGAGGTCCAGGTCGCAGAGGCAGCAGTTCAAGCAGAGAAGCCCAGACTTCCCTCTATCCAGCCACCTGCTCCAGCTCTTCAGAGAGGATACCAAGGCATTCCCAGACCATCTGGGAGACATAGTCTCTCCACCAAGTCCTGGGTCTGCCCCGGGGTCTCCTCCCAGTGGGACATGCCTGAAACACCTCAAGTGGGAAGCGTCCAGTAGGCATCCTGATCAGATGCCCATACCACCTCAACTGGCTCCTTTCAATGTGGAGAAGCAGCGGTTCTACTCTGAGCCTTTCCCGGATGACTGAGCTCCTCACCCTGTCTCTAAGGGTGAGTCCAGCAATCCTACGGATAAGGCTCATTTCAGCCGCTTGTATCCACAATCTTGTTCTTTCGGTCATTACCAAAAGCTCATGACCATAGGTGAGAGTAGGAATGTAGATTGATTGGTAAATCGACAGCTTTGCCTTAGAGCTTAGCTCCCTCTTTGCCACAACAGACCGGTACAATGTCTGCATCACTGCAGATGCTGCTCCGATCAGTCTGTCAATCTCTCGCTCCATTCTCCCCTCACTTGTGAATAAGACCCCAAGATACTTAAACTCCTCCACTTGGGGCAGGAACCTGTCCCCAACCCAAAGAGGACAATCCACCTTTTTTCGGCTGAGGACCATGGACTCAGACTTGGAGGTATTGATTCTCATCCCAGCCGCTTCACACTCAGCGGCAAACCATCCCAGCAAAAACTGTAGGTCATTACTGGATGAAGCCAGCAGGACAACATCATCTGCCAACAACAGAGATGAGATCCTTTGGTCACCAAGCATGACACCCTCCGTTCCTTGACTGTGCCTAGAAATCCTGTCCATAAAAATTATGAACAGGATCGGTGACAATGGGCAGCCCTGGTGGAGTTCAACTCTCCCTGGGAATGAGTCCAAACCAAACTCTCACAACGGTCGTACAGAGACCAAATAGCTCGTAACAACAAGCCTGATTGATACCCCATACTCCCGAAGCACTACCCACAAAAAACCACGAGGGACGCTGTCGAATGGCTTCTCCAAGTCCACAAAACACATGTAAACTGGTTGGGCCAACTCCCACGAACCCTCGAGGATTCTCGAGAGGGTAAAGAGTTTGTCCCATGTGCCCCGGCCGGGACAAAAGCCACATTGCTCCTCCTGAATCCAAGGTTCGACCAACAGCCAAACTCTCCTCTCCAGTACCTTGGCATAGACCTTCCCAGGGAGGCTGAGGAGTCTGATCCCTCTAAAGTTGGAGCACACCTTCCGATCCCCTTTTTTGAAGAGAGGAACCACCACCCCAGTTTGTCATGCCAAAGGCACTGCCCCCAACCTCCACGCAATGTTGCAGAGATGTGTCAACCATGACAGCCCTACAACATCCAGGGCCTTGAGGTACTCAGGGCGAATCTCGTCCACCCCCGGGGCCTGGCCACCAAAGAGTTTTTTAACCACCTTGGCGACCTCAGCCCCTGTGATAGGCGAGTTGTCCCCCTTGTCCACAAGCCCTCCTTCCTCTGTGGAAGGCGTATCAGTGGGATTGAGGAGATCTTAAAAGTATTCCTTCCACCCCCCAACGATATCCCCAGTCGAAGTCAACAGCGCCCCATCTGCACCATACACAGTGTGGACAGGGAGCTGCTTCCCCCTCCTGAGCCGCCGGACAGTTTGCCAGAATCTCTTCGAGGCTGACAGAAAGTCTTGTTCCATGGCCTCACAGAATTCCTCCCATATCCAAGTTTTTGTTTCAGCAACCACCCGAGCTGCACTCTGCTTGGCCTGCCGGTACACCTCAGCTGCTTTGGGAGTCCCACAAACCAACCAAGCTCAATAGGACTCCTTCTTCAGCTTAATGGCCCCCCTCACCACTGGTGTCCACCACTTGGTTTGGGGGTTGCCACCACGAGATGCCCCGATGACCTTGTGGACTCAGCTCTGGGCTGCTGCTTCAACAATAGAGGGGAGAGCATGGCCCATTCAGACTCCATGTCTCCAGACTCCCTCGGAATGTGGTTGAAGTTCTTCCAGAGGTGGGAGTTGAAGGCCTCCCAGACAGGGGCCTCAGCCTGACGTTCCCAGCACACCCTCACTATATGTTTGGGTCTACCAGGTCTGAATGGCATCCTCCCCTGCCATCGGATCCAACTCACCACCGGGTGGTGATCAGTTGACACCTCTGCACCTCTCTTTACCCGAGTGTCCAAGACATATGGTGGCAGGTCTGATGACATGATAACAAAATCGATCATCGACCTGCGACCTAGGGTGTCCTGGTGCCAGGTGCACATATGGAGCTATGTGGATCAAGTGGCGGTCAAAGGCGGAGACTTTGGCTGGGCCGGGCCAATATTTTGAGACTGATTATTAATTAATTGATTGATTGATTAAACAGGTATAAAATAAATGATTAATTGTTCACAATTGTGAGCTGGTGCCCCAAACGAGTGTGTTACTCTCTATGTATGAGTGTTTGCGGTGACGGATCAAACATCTGTCCCCACATACATACACTTTTAAGTCTGAATTAAATAATCTTTATACCTGATCAAAATTATAACTTAAATAACACTACAACAGCAAAACACACATTATTTAATGTGACACATGTTCGAGTCCAGATTGATTTGTGGTTGGGTCTGGACACGGCCCTTGGTGTGGAGTTTCAGAAGCCCGGCCATAGACCATTGTTTCATGTTGAGCTTACAACATGCAATATACACTACTATAGTGAACATGATGGTATTTATAAAGTCCTAAACTGTTTTAATGTCACATTGAAAGACATCATTTTTTAAAGGGGTTTCATTATGAAAAATATATAAATATATTTAAACTTGCATTTTTTACAGAAGTAATTTGCCTGTCAAATTAGAGTGTCCCCATAGTCATAATCAACAAATTAGTTTTTAGATTCCGAGGCGGTCTAGCCTGGTGTAAATACAAATCACCTTTGGAATTTTTTGTCCGCCAACAAAACATGGATGGTGTCATGGAGGCTGTATCAATTTTGTAAGTATGAAATACTGACACTGGATCGACAGCATGTGTTTGCTGCAAATGCACAAAAATGAGCTAACAAGGCTAAACATTGGTCAGTGTAATGGAAGTCATCTTCAAACATGTGTTGCCCCTCTTTCTGTACATTTGCTGTTTGTGTGCTAATCAAAATGAAAACTTGATAGCATAACACTGTTAGCAGAGTTGCAGTCAGATGTGCACTTGAACTGAAGCATATGAACATTCATGTATATTTGATACTGTTAGTTTATGCATGAGCTTTTTAATTTGATTCCTTTAATATGTGAGTATGCTGTATTGAATTATGTGCAACTCTGTGTCTCTATGTGCTGGGACACCTGTCTGGGAATACCAGGGTGCGGAGCGGGTATGTGATGAGGAGATGAGTGTTTCCAAATGCCTTTCTGTCGGTGTGCTGGAGGGGCGGCATACAAATGACATGTGTTCAGCTGTGGAGGACAAGGAATCTGGGGGGAAATCATGTGTGTATGTGTGAGAGGGGGCGTGTGTGTCCCCAGCATCCCCTTGTGCCAATCTGTAGCTGTGATTGTGTTTGTGTATCACAAACTCAGGCCAAATGTCTGCCTGCTGCCTATGTGCATTTTTGGCCAACGTATTTTTCCCTTCGACACAATTGTTCTGCTACCAGAAAACATGTTTTAGCACTCTTGCATGCAACACGTACCAACACATGTGATAACTTAATGTGATGAAAGAAAGAAAAAGAAAGAAAGAAAGAAAATCTTTTTTTTTTTTTTTACATTGTGGGGGACCTAGACAATACATTCTCCACTCATACTAAATGGCACAGGAGGAGACGCTTAAAGGCTGTTAAACGGATATGCAGGAGAGACTGTAGTTTTCTCCATAGGACTGCATGATAATACGCATTTTCCTCCGGACTGCATAATAATGGGCTGACAGGCTGGGTGACAAAGGGAATTGTTATTGTAAGCGTATGTATTGTAATGTGAACCGCCAGGTCGCGAGGAGAGTTTGTATGGTATAAAAGAGAGATGCCAGCGACCTGGGTTATTCTTCTTGTTGACTGATGGATAGAGAGAGAGAGTAATAAAGTCTGCTCTGCTCCAGCTCACTGCCTCACCTGCTCATTCCTCTCTCTACAACATATCTTTTAAAGCTCTTAGAAGAGAAGAGTTGAAAATAATCCTTATTCATTGTAGTAGAGTGAGATTGCGTGAAAGAAGACAATCATCTGTTCCCTGTGCCATTATACACCTTTCCTGAAAATTTCATCACAATCCGTTCATAACTGGTTACATCCGCCAAGGAGGTAATGTTTTTGCCAGTGTTTGTCTGTCTGTCTGTCTGTCTGTCTGTCTGTTAGCAACATTACTCAAAAAGTTATGAACTCTCTCCGGTTCCGGTTCCGCCGGACCGGCGGCGCCACACGAGTCGGCTGCCTGTTGCAACAGCCTTTTTTTTATCTTCCTTCTTCTTTCTACACCTTTCACTCTGTATATATATCACGGACGCACGGATCGCCCCGGGGGTCTCCCGGGTCGGCGGACGGAGCCACGGTTTGCAGCGGGAGACGTTACAGCGGGGAGGAGCTAGTGCTAGCTAGCACTTGGCCGCCGCCCGGTGCTAATGGGAAACTCGACATACCGGGAGCTGTAGCGAAAAGGACGCGGGTGCCGGGCTGGAGTTTAGGCGGCGTGAAAGAAATATAAGACAGAATAATAAAGAGCGATGGCAAGAACCAAGCAGACCGCCCGTAAAATCTACTGGAGGAAGAAGCCCCCCAGGAGACAGCTAGCCACCAGGGCTGCTCGGAGAGGCGCTCTGGCCACCGGCAGAGTGAAGAGGCCTCGCCGTCACAGGCCCGTGGCTCTGAGAGAGATCCGTCGCTACCAGAAATCCACGGAGCTGCTCATCCGTAAGCTGCCCGCCCAGCGCCTGGTGAGGGAGATCGCTCAGGACTTCAAGACCGTCCTGCGTTTCCTGAGCTTCGTCGTCATGGCTCTGCAGGAGACCAGCGAGGCCCACCTGGTGGTCTCTTCTTCGCTAAGGGGGTCACCATCATGCCCAAAGACTTCCAGCTGGCCCGCTGCATCCGCAGAGAGAGAGCTTAGACTTTCTGCTGCACATCCACCAGCCATAATGCTCTGCACTGTGTGTCTATATATATACATTTATAGTAATATGGACATATGTTTACTAGATGTTGTTTTTTCTTGCCTTCTGATTGTTGCTCTGAGTGTTGCTATCCCTGTGCTGTTGCAATCCTGGAATTTCCCCATTGTGGGACTAATAAAGGCTTATCTTATCTTATCTTATCTTAATGACACGAGGAACAGATATTTAGATTTTGGTGAAGATTCGAGAATGCATACCTTCGCCAAGGCTTTTTTCTTCTCACAGAGTGTTGGCAACAATACTCCAAAACCACTGGATGGATTTGGATGAAATTTTCACCAGAGGGGGTTCTTGGGATACAAAAAAATCCATTACATTTTGGAGATGATCTGAAAATGCATACTTCAGCCAAGGCTCTTATCTTCTCACAGTTTGTTACCAACAATACTCCAAAACTAATGGACGTACTTTGATGCAATTTTCGCCAGAAGAGGCTCTAGGCTTACAGACAAACCCATTACATTTCGGAGGTGATCCATAATGGATGGAAGGTGCCTTGGTGGAGGTATACACTCTCTAAGTGATTTTCTAGTTGAGTAATGTTGCTAACAGACAGACACAGACACACAAACCAATGGCAGCGAAAACATAACCTCCTTGGTGGAGGTAATCATCTTCTTCTTCTTTTGGGTGCTCCCTTTATGGTTCACCACAGCAGATCATCTGTCTCCATCTCACCCTATCCCTTGCATCTTCCTCTGTAACATCAACCCTCTCCACGTCCTCCTTCTCTACATCCATGAATCTTCTCAGTGGTCTACTATTCCTCCTCTGCACATGTCCAAACCATCTCAACCTTGCCTCTCTTACTTTGTCTCCAAACTGCTCAACCTGAGCTGTCCTTCTGATATACTCATTTCTAATCTTGTCCTTCCTAGTCATTCCCAATGAATATCTTAGCATCTTAACTCTGCCACCTCCAGCTCCATCTCCTGCCTTTTTGTCAGCGCCACCGTCTCCAAACAGTACATCATAGCAGGTCTCACTACAGTCTTGTAAATCTTCCCATTCACTCTTGCTGCTACCCTTCTATCACTAATCACCCTTGAAACTCATCTCCACCCACTCCTCTCTGCCCGCGCTCTCTTCTTCACCTCTCTTGTGCATTTTCCATTGCTTTGGATGGTTGACCCCAGGCATTTAAACTCATCTACTTTCACTAACACTACTCCTTCCATCTTCACCATCGCACCTACCTCCCTCTCATTCACACTCATGTATTCTGTCTTGCTTGGGGGCAGCTGTGGCGCAGGTGTAGTGTGACCGTCTACTGATCGGAGGGTCATGGGATCGATTCCTGCTCTATATGCAAGTCTGCATGTGAAAGTGTCCTTGAGCAAGACACTGAACCCCCAGTTGCTCCTGGTGACTAGGCTAGCGCCTGTGTGTGTATGGCAGCTCTGCTGCCATCTGTGTGCGAATGTGTGCGTGAATGGGTGGATAGCAGGATTTGTAAAGCGCTTTGGTCATTCAGAGATGAGAAAAAGTGCTATATACTGTAGGTGAACGCCATTTGCTTCTACTGACTTTCATTCCTCTTCTCTCCAGAGGATACTTCCACCTCTCCAGGTTCTCTTCCACATGCTCTCTACTCTCATTACAGATCACAATGTTGTCTGCAAACATCATGGTCCACGGAGACTCCTGCCTGACCTCGTCTGTCAGCCTGTCCATCACCATGGCAAACAAGAAGGGGCTCAGAACTGATCCCTGATATAATCCCACCCCCACCTTGAATTCATCCGTCACTCCTACAGCGCACCTCACCACCATCTTGCTGTCCTCATACATGTCCTGCACAACCGCCACATACTTCTCTGCCACTCCTTGACTTTCTCATACATACAGTACCTTGGCAGAGGTAATAAACCCTTTTAATATATCACTCTCTGTGTAATGAATCTATTTAATATATGAATTTCATTTTTTAAAATGAATTAGTGAAATAAATCAATATTTCAATGACATTTAAATTTATTGAGATGTACCTGTAATGCTTGGATTGCACCTTTCTAACAATGATGGCAGGGGTCTGTATGGCTATCTACCTTAGCCATTGTGCTGTATTGTGAACTCAGTCAAATGCTGACTTCAGCCGTTAAAACACTGGACACAGTAAAACTCTTAAAAAAAAATCATGAACTAAAACAATCATCCCATCAGTGTTTCAGCTCTCTACTGTAAGACTGTCCAGAGCTGAAGTACAAATCTCTGGTTAAAGAATCAGTGAACTTGGGCACAGTTCTTTCCCTGTTTGAAACAAACTGATTTTGCCTGACCTCCATTTAAGACCAGTCACTTTTTAAATCAACTTTGTTGTGATTGGTTAGACCTCATGAAAAGAATGTTTAAATAACATGTGACTGGGGTTTCTGATTTCCTGCACTTGTCACCTAATTTTAAGCATGTTAGGCATGTTCAAATATGAACATTTAACTTTTAACTAAATACATTTACATAAGACAAAATGACGTTAACTTCAAGTAATAATATTGAGGAAAAAACATGGAAAAAGGTTGCAGTTGCAGTCATTCTAGTCCCTCATGTCTTATCAAAATTTACCTTAAACTTAACCAAAATTATTTAAATGGCCAATCATACCCATTACCTCACCTTTATCACCTAAAAATATAAATCTGATATAATGTATGTCAGCTGTTAACCTACAAGTGAGTCTTGAACATGAAAGAATGTGAAGACTAGGGGAATAAAATTTGATGTTGGGGTAAAGGAGAATATTACAATATTCAGATTCTTCTGCATAACAATGCCAACGCTGATGACATAAGTTATGTGCTACATGGTAAAACCAAAAGAAACATGTCGCAGGAAGATGGCAGCTGCTCGACTGCTGAAGTTGCCTTAAGAGGATCTATTTGTGTGCCAATATTTTGTTTTTAAGGTTGTCACACTTCAAAATGCAGTGCAGCAGTGTGGCAAATCTGCTCACAATTTTTTTTCCTCAGGCTGACTATTGATACCGCTCTAGTGTGAATTTTCTGGTATACAGAGTTCTATTTTCATTCCACTTTGGCCACTTGAGGTCAAATTTATTCAGCCACCAGAATAATAAACACATTGTAGAATGGGAAGAGGACTGAAAAGCCTGAGGGGTGGCCTCAGCAACAGCAGCTTGTGTTAAGGGTAAACTGGTCCAGCATATAAACCACCACATCTAAAGGTGCACTGTAAATGAATTGAAATGGAAAAATATACAGTTGTGAAAAAATTAGGACACTTGTATAAGCCTGTGTGTTTTATTAACATATTTGGACATATGGATATTTAATACCAATGTTAAAAATACTGGGGGATTCATGTAATACAACTAAACAATTAAAAATGAATTAAAAACCTTTTTTTTTTTCAAATTTTCTGTAAAATGTAATTCTAAACAAATAGTGATGAGTAGATTAGGACACCCCCCATCTTTTTAGGACACCCCCACATTCGTTCTCACTTACAATGGCTAAAATAAATGTTAAAAAATGCAAATAAAAACAAAAGCAAGGGTAGACATAGATACATGAACATTCCAACTGAATATTTAATGGGGTGTCCTAATTTTTTCACATGACTGTATATAGTGATATTGCTAAGAATATTGTTATGAACAAGTAACAGAAATATTGTTATTTTGGCCTATATCACGTATCTCTAGTGAGCATAGATGGCACTGACTGAAAGTGAAGATGGGGAAGCAAGCCGAAGGGACTCAAGGGTAGGAGCACATTTTTAATGGCATCCTCCACCCCAACCTATTGAGGATTTCAGCTATTTTGAAACTGGAAAGGCTAGAATAAGTATAGGGCAGAGGCTGTGCTAGACTTTTTTGTTATCTATCATTTTGACGGACAGGGTTATAAACATTCTTTCAATCTCTCAATATAATCTGTCATGATGACAGACAGCTTTCAGATTTTTTGATCACTGCTGAAAAAAACCTGTCAATGAAGGACAATTTTCAGTTAATGAATCTCTGGCATAGGGCTGGTGTAAGAGCAGTAAAAGCAAACACTTCATCAAAGTGGTGGCCTGGTGATAGAGAATCTGTTCGATAGCTGTCCAAACCAAAGACCACTGAAAAATTGTGCTTTTTGCCTTCTATCTTTGAGCTCAGCAAAGACCAAACAGGAAAAATGTTTAAAGCATACACCTACCGTAGGACTGACCTCCACTGGATCTTCCACTGCCCCCATTTGCTGTGTGTCCTTGGGTCAACAAAACAGAGATAGGCTCCACCTGATGTAGCATGTACTGTAGGTGTGGGGCGGACTTAACATGTTCTTGCTACAGGTATGTAAGCTGTCCAGTCACATTCCCAGTTTTACTATAGCCACAGAATCCTCATGAGGAGGTTTGAGTGGTGATTAGAGTGGCTGTGGGTTAGATTTAAATACGCCCCTTTACCTTAGAGATGTTGATAGTTGTCATGCGACCCCTTGGAAGAAATTTACTAATGCAACAGCTTTTTGCACTAGTATACGAAGGCAACACAAACATTTTTTTTTCTGTATATTAACACCAACTCTTTGACTAAATGGTAATATATTGTGTGCCTGGCACAAGATGGGAGTCATACAGAGTAAGGCAAGATCCACAATGTGCTAATGGTACAGTAATTAATAAATCAGTCCTAATAAAATAAACTAGAATCATAACACATGATGTAATTTCTGGCACTGTGAGGAGTACTGAAGGTTTGCTATTTGTTTGCCATTTATATGCTCACACTCTCATAACTGTTGGGGCTAAAGCTGGATGACGTACAATCCATTTTCATAAATTACGCCTTTTGGTATTGTGCTAAAAATTTGCTCAAGGTTTAAAAAATAACTCCAACCTTAAGTGCATTGTGAAATCTTTAAAATCCATTAAACTGCTTTTAGGCTAAAAGGTTGGCACTTTAGATGACAAAAGAGTCTTGCCTGACAGCAACAATTAGCAAAACTGCCCTCCATTTGCATTTATGCTGCCCTCCATTAAAGGCGAATAATTCTGTGAAACACTTGAGCTCAGTTTATTGCTGCAGCATGACAGGTAATCACCTGGTTTCATGTTCTGTTTAATAGAAGTAATAAGCAGCTGGTAATGAACAGCCTTTTATGTGGATTCATCTTCCATTATCATCATCTGACTGCTGACAGCTGCTAAGAGATGAGCCCGTGTTTTGGTTCATGTCGTAACGTGTCACATAGAGTGGATTTACTGTCTGAATGTTCGGGCTCACTGGATAAGGTTACTGGTAATGATGGCTATTGATTCGCTCTGTTTACTTATGCCTGATGTGGGATCAGAGTGAGGAAAGACATTTGATGAGCGGACCTTCTGAAGTCATCACAGTTGTTCTTGGCTTCATCTTTGGTCTCAAAGACACAGAATCACTGAAATGAGTGATTTGTCCACTGGTGGAAGTATCCAAGCTTGTGTGTGCTTGTCTTGACAGTTTTACATAATTTTATTGTATACTTTATTGCATGGTATTTTATTGTTTTGTATAGAAATACAAGCCTCTGCCAGCTTAGTATTTTTTTAAACCAGTTTTGAATAAACTGTAATTTATTTTGCAGATTAAAAATGATTCACCCCTTAGCATCCCAGCCAGTTTCCCTAAAATGCCTAAAGATAGCAAAGTAAATCAAATTCTTTCTTCACTGAGTAGCAGTGGAAAATATGAAACATCCTGTGGGTGAACAGTGGAATTTTAAGAGGTTAAAAAATCTTCTATAAAGAAAACTAGATTGGTACATTTAGACTTTACTTAAACCTAAACCTAAGCCTACACCAAAAATATATATTTTCTTATGTATTTTCTTTGTGATCAAAATATTATTTTCTTTCCATTTTGTTTGGTAAGATAATGGCAAATTTTCATAACCAGAAATAATACATCTTCTGACAACAGGAATTAGAATTAGAGCAAATGTACTGTGATGATTTTAGACCTCAAAGCTTGAACAAAAGCTGGTGTTTTTTGTCATGAATTGGGCTTGGGATTCTCCCGAGCCCGGCTTCATGGCCTTTTCTGTTTCTGTATGATCTGTGCTTTCTGTTATCTTTTGAGTTCCATATTGTGCTTCATTGTTCAGTCTTTTCTGTTGTATTTTGGTTACGTTGGGCCCTTCCTCTCCTGTCAAGTTCTGCCAGGTGATTCCAATTTGTCATTGTCTGTTCCTCTGCCTGCTCAGGTTCACACACCCACACTCACATACACACATCATTACACACACGCACACACTCACCCACACCTGTGTTCGTTATACACCCATGCATTGCTGCATCACTCACACCTGGTTTCACTCAGCTTATTATTCTTGGTATTATTTAAGCTCTGTCTGCACACCTGTGTCTTTTCGGGTCATTGGATGGTCAACCTTTCACCAGAGCACTGTTTGGCTCTGGTGATCTCTCCTCTGTAAATACCTACACTTGTCAGTAGTTCACAGTGTTAGGATTTCTCTGTTTCCCGGCGCTACCTTGGTGCAGTCTGTCGAGCCTGGAGTTGCTCTGCTCCAGGCTGCACTTTTGTTTCAGGTGCATTCAGGGGTTATTTATCTCTCCCCCTCACTTGCCATTTACGCATGGAAGCGTTTGGGTTCATTTTGTGTTACTATCCATACCATTTTGTCTGGGGACAGTTACTCTGACTGTTAGTCATATGTGCTCACCTGTTTTCTCTTTGGATTTATTGTTTGGGACACTTTAGGTTCATAAACACCACTTCCTCCTGCATTTGGGTTTGCTCGTCTCTGCTGCCTCTAAAACGGCAGCGAATCATAACAGAATGACCCAACCAAAATAAGTTAACCAAGCGGATGTGCTGTGTGTGCTTTTTTTTTTTTTTCATCTTTTTTGTGTTTTTCCACCCACCTGTGTTTGAGCATGATGTCCTGCTTGGATGAAGCGGAGCTGCGTGGAGTGTGTGTCCTGGTGGACCTTTTGTGGTGGATCCAGGCCACTAGGACCCCTGAAGCTGTCTGTGAAGGCCGGGACAGCACAGCACGGGTGATGGAGACGTGTCCCAATCTGTGGAACTGTGCGGAGGCCACCGACATCCTAGCCTCCATTTTCTCCCTTCCATGTGCAAGCAAGGAGTCCGGGGAAGCCGCTTCAACACTGGAGCCATCCCGAACGAAGAGGAAGCGCTCGTGCCACAAGAGACTGTCAGTCTCTCCCGTGACAGCTCTGCCTCCTTTGCCTGAGCCTTGACCCGCTCCTTCCACTGAGGAGTTGTAGGAACAGAGACAGGTGGTGTTGGGGGAGATGGAACTCCTCCTTGAGGTTAAGCCGCGGCTCCTTCCGGAGTTGATTCACGAGTTGGAAGAGTTTAATCCCATAGAGCCAGAGTTGGAGCTGGTGATCGAGCAATCCCAGATCTCAAAGCTTCCCCTCCATGGTGAATCTACGTGCCCTTCTCCTACTCGTCGCGGCCGAACCCGGAAGCTGTGGCAGAGGGACTCCACCACTCAGCCTGAGGCCCCTCTTTCACCGGAGGGGGGGGGGGGGGGGGGATAATTCTGCAGCTGGACTCTTTCCTGCTCCTGGGGAGATGGCACATGAACTTGGGATGGCAGCAAATAACATAACCTCCCTGGAAGTCAGACAAGTTCAAACTCACTCACTCTCTCTCTCTCACCTAAGACTTGCCTGACTCCTGATGAGGCGACTCAGATGTCACAATCCACTGAGTCCCCATTATCTGTTGACGTGCCCGCATCACCACTTATCTCGCCTGTCTTCCCCAAAACTCCTCTGGTTCCGGGAGGTGATCTCCAGCCGACCGAGGAACCAGAGGTCCCAGAGGAGTCCACCTCACGGCGCAAACATCTAGCAGCAGGCAACATCATGAACCAGGAAAACAGGCAAGTGTCACTCCATTTAACTTTTATTAATGAGAATGTGCCTTGCCTGATTCCCGGTAGGGAGGTTCAGGGAGAGCAGTCCCCTGAGTTCTCCCCACTTGCTGCTGCGGTGGATTTTTCACTTGCTCTCCCCTTATCTCCTCGTCCTTTCCCTGTGAGTCCTACGGCCGCTGAGCAGAACCGCAGGATGATGGAGGAGCCCAAGGCCCTGGGGAATCCAGTTCCAGGGTTGGTGGAGAGACAGCCCCCAGCTGCAACGCCGTAGGAGTCGCCCGCGTGGGATACCTCGCCGGGGGTATGAGGACTGCTATCACTGCTATCAGAGTTGGAGGCCAAGCCCGAACCTCCATCTTCGCCCGGATCATCAGCGCTCTTGACGGCGGTGGAGCTTGAGCTCAGGCAAGTGCTCTCTTTTGTCTTCCTGTTTTCAGTATTAGAGCAATCTTGCCTGACTCTTGGTGAGGAGGGCAAGCTGAGTTTCACTCAGTTTACTGTTCTTGGTATTATTTAAGCTCTGTCTGCACGCCTGTGTCTTGTCGGGTCATTGGATTGTCAACCTTTCACCAGAGCACTGTTTGGCTCTGGTGATCTCTCCTCTGTAAGTACCTACACTTGTCAGTAGTTAACAGTGTTAGGATTTCTCTCTATGTTTCCCGGTGCTACCTTGGTGCAGCCTGTGGAGCCTGGAATTGCTCGGCTCCAGGCTGCACTTTTGTTTCAGGTGCATTCAGGGGTTATTTACAGTATCTCTCCACCTCGCTCGCCATTTATGCATGGGAGCGTTTGGGTTCATTTTGTGCTACTATCCATACCAGTTTGTCTTGGGACAATTACTCTGACTGTTAGTCATACGTGCTCACCTGTTTTCTCTTTGGATTTATTGTTTGGGACACTTTGTTAATAAACACCACTTCCTTCTGCATTTGGGTTTGCTCGTCTCTGCTGCCTCTAAAATGGCAGCAAATCATGATTCTGTTTGTTCATGATTCATGAAACTCACTAATCAACCCGGTCTCAGTAAAAAACGTATCTAAACCGGTTCCGGTGGCGCCACACGAGTCGTCTGCCCGTTGCAACAGCCTTTTTTTTATCTTCCTTCTTCTTTCTACACCTTTCACTCTGTATATATATCACGGATGCACGGATCGCCCCGGGGGTCTCCCGGGTCGGCGGACGGAGCCACTGTTTGCAGCGGGAGACGTTACAGCAGGGAGGAGCTGGTGCTAGCTAGCACCTGGCCGCCGCCCAGTGCTAATGGGAAACTCGACATACCGGGAGCTGTAGCAAAAACGACGCCGGTGCCGGGCTGGAGTTTAGGCGGCGTGCAAGAAATATAAGACAGAATAATAAAAAGCGATGGCAAGAACAAAGCAGAGCGCCCGTAAAAATCTACTGGAGGAAGAAGCCCCCCAGGAGACAGCTAGCCACCAGGGCTGCTCGGAGAGCACCGGCAGAGTGAAGAGGCCTCGCTGTCACAGGCCCGTGGCTCTGAGAGAGATCCGTCGCTACCAGAAATCCACGGAGCTGCTCATCCGTAAGCTGCCCGTCCAGTGCCTGGTGAGGGAGATCGCTCAGGACTTCAAGACCGTCCTGCGCTTCCTGAGCTTCGCCGTCATGGCTCTGCGAGGCCCACCTGGTGGGTTTCTTCTTCGCCAAGAGGGTCACCATCATGCCCAAAGACTTCCAGCTGGCCCGCCACATCCGCGAAGAAAGAGCTTAGACTTTCTGCTGCACATTCACCAACCAACCATAATGCTCCGCACTGTGTGTCTATATATATACATTTATAGTAATATGTACATATGTTTACTAGATGTTCTTGTTTTTTCTTGCCTTCTGATTGTTGCTCTGAGTGTTGCTATCCCTGTGCTGTTGCAATCCTGGAATTTCCCCATTGTGGGACTAATAAAGGCTTATCTTATCTCATCTTATCTTATCTTAAACATTTTCCCACCCCTCTAAAAACGTACATTTGCACGTTAAATTAAAAAAAAGTTCACTCACTGTGCATACAGTCCTCACCGCACATGCGTAGAACAGCGCATCGTTTACTTTGGTTCATCGTTTACTTACACAGCTCTTTCACCAAAAACATGAGTTCAACTCTTATCTCTCACTGATCTTTTTCCTCTTTATTCCCCTTGTTTTTTTTCCATTACTTCGTTTTTCACTCCACTAATGAAAGGTTCCTGTGAGGTTAGGGTTAGGGATTAAAGTATGGGTTAATTGATCGATTCTGAAAGTGAAAATCAAAAAGTGAAACTGAAAAAGAATGCCAGACCTTTCTTAAAGCTGTAAACGCCACATACCCACTGCACGTCAAAAAGATTTTTGAAGTACCTCTGTAAGTTTTCTCTCAGTAACAAAAGGTGGAATTGAATATTTTTTTGCTGAGACTGGGCTCCACTAATGGTATTTGGCAATTGCCCAGATGGCCATCAAATCCACGCAAAATTGGTCATATACTCATAGGGTTCATGAAATGTCACTATGTGTAGATTTGTGTGTATCATCTCAGTACTAAAAACCAACTCCAGAATCATAGACACTATGTAAAACCCAAATTTGATGAGGCCCATGAGTAAGTTCTTGAAAGTCAATCAGTCATACACTGACAGATGCTGCCAGGAAAAAAAATGCAACAGCTGGAGGAAGTGCATCACAGTTATTAAAGTCCCTTTAACAACAAACTGAGAAGATAGGGCGTTAAGCTGATTAAACTTCATATACACACGTGGACAAAATTGTTGGCACCCCTCTGTTAATGAAAGAAAAGCCCACAATGGTCACAGAAATAACTTGAATCTGACAAAAGTGGTAATAAATAAAAATTCTATGAAAATTAACCAATGAAAATCAGACAATGTTTTTGAATTGTGGTTCAACATAATTACTTTAAAAAACAAACTCATGAAACAGGCCTGGACAAAAATGACAGTACCCCTAGAAAAGATTGAAAATAATGTGACCATAGGGACATGTTCAACCAAGATGTGTCCTCTAATTAACATCACAGGTGTCTACAAACTTGTAATCAGTCAGTCAGCCTATTTAAAGGGTGACAAGTAGTCACTGTGCTGTTTGGTGACATGGTGTGTACCACACTAAACATGGACCAGAAGAAGCAAAGGAGAGAGTTGTCTCAGGAGATTAGAAAGAAAATATAGACAAGCATGTTAAAGGTAAAGGCTATAAGACCATCTCCAAGCAGCTTGATGTTCCTGTGACTACAGTTGCACATATTATTCAGAAATTTAAGATCCACGAGACTGTAGCCAACTTCCCTGGATGTGGCCACAGGAGGAGACGGATAATATGAATGATAACAAAACAGCCCAGAACAACCTCTAAACACATTCATGGTGAACTCCAAGGTCAAGGTACATCAGTGTCAGATCGCACCATCCGTCATTGTTTGAGCCAAAGTGGACTTCATGGGAGACGACCAAGGAGGACACCACTGTTGAAAACAAATTATAAAAAAGCCATACTGGAATTTGCCAAACTGCATGTTGACAAGCCACAAAGCTTCTGGGAGAATGACCTATGGTCAGACGAGACAAAACTGCAACTTTTTGGCAAGGCACATCAGCTCTATGTTGACAGACTCAAAAATGAAGCATACCAAGAAAAGAACACCGTCCCTACTGTGAAACATGGAGGATGTTCTGTTATGTTCTGGGGCTGCTTTGCTGCATCTGGCACAGGGTGTCTTGAATCCTTGAATCTGTGCAGGGTACAATGAAATCTCAAGACTATCAAGGTATTCTAGACAGAAATGTCCTGCCCAGTGTCAGACAGCTTGGTCTCAGTCGCAGGTCATGGGTCTTGCAACAGGATAATTACCCAAAACACACAGCTAAAAACACCCAAGAATGGCTAAGAGTGAAACATTGGACTATTCTAAAGTGGCCTTCTATGAGCCCTGATCTAAATCCTATTGAACATCTGTGGAAGGAGCTGAAACATGCTGTCTGGAGAAGGCACCCTTCAAACCTGGAGCAGTTTGCTGATGAGGAGTGGGCCAAAATAGCTGCTGAGAGGTGCAGAAGTCTCATTGACAGTTACAGAAATCATTTGATTGCAGTGATTGCCTCAAAAGGTTGTGCGACAAAATATTAAGTTAAGGGTAGCATCATTTTTGTCCAAGCCTGTTTCATGAGTTTGTTTTTTTAAAATAATTCTGTTGAACCACAATTCAAAAGCATTGTCTGATTTTCTTTGGTTAATTTTCATAGAATTTTTATTTATTACCACTTTAGTCAGATTCAAGTTATTTCTGTGACTATTGTGGGTTTTTCTTTCATTAACAGAGGGGTACCAACAATTTTGTC
Source organism: Pholidichthys leucotaenia (assembly GCA_020510985.1). Lineage (NCBI taxonomy): Eukaryota > Metazoa > Chordata > Actinopteri > Cichliformes > Pholidichthyidae > Pholidichthys > Pholidichthys leucotaenia. Next base: position 108,963,524 of record CM035847.1, on the reverse strand, counting down.
CATGGCTGTATTAAGGACTAAATCTCAATACATTCTGATAGCCATCATTAATAGCTTGGGGTTTGGTCAGCAACATAGGACTCACTTTCTTGCCACTCAAATAAATTAGTGTAATCTTGTTTTGGCTGCTCCCTTTAGGGGGTACCACAGCGGATCATCTGCCTCCATGTCACCCTATCCCTTGCATCTTCCTCTGTAACACCAACCCTCTTCATGTCCTCCTTCATTACATCCATGAATCTTTTCTGTGGTCTTCCTCTTTTCCTCCCGCCTGGCAGCTCCATCTTCAACATCCTTCATCCAATATATCCACTATCCCTCCTCTACACATGTTCAAACCATCTCAGCTTTGCCTCTCTTACTTTGTCTCCAAACTGCTGAACCTGAGCTGTCCCTCTGATATACTCATTTCTAATCCTGTCCCTCCTAGTTACTCCCAGTGAGAATCTTAACATCTTCAATTTTGCCATCTCCAGCTACTCCTGCCTTTTTGTCAGTGCCACAGTCTCCAAACCATACATTATAGCAGGTCTCACTACTGTCTTGTAAATGTTCCCTCTCACGCTTGCTGCTATCCTGTCACAAATCACCACTGATACTTGTTGCCACCCACTCCACCCTGCCTGCATTCTCTCCTTCATCTATCATGTCCACTGTCCATTGTTTTGGATTGTTGACCCCAGGTATTTAAACTCATGCATCGTCACTTCCTGTGCTACTTTCTCTTAGTCTACTCCTTGTATTTTCACAGTTACACTTGTGTTACTCTCAATCACACACACATATTTGGTCTTGCTTCGAATGACATTCATTCCTATTCTCTCCAGTGCATACCTCCACCTCTCCAGTTTCTCTTTCACCTGCTCCTTACACTCGCTACAGATCACAATGTTGTCTGAAAATATGGTCTATGGAGAATCCTCACTGATTCTGTCAGCCTGTCTATCACTATTGCAAACAAGAAGGGGCTCAGAGCTGATCCCTGATGTAATCCCATCCCCACATTGAATCCATCTGTCATTCCTACAGCACACCTCACTGTCTCACTGTCCTCATACGTGTTAAAAAAAAATTCTATGTAATACTGAAAAGAATCCTTGGGCAAAGAAATCAACATACTCATTTAATATGGATGATTAGAAATAGACCCAGCCAACAGAGTGATTCAGTCCATAATTTCAAGTTGTAAGACTTACCTTTTCATTGAAGTCAATTATAAAAAAAAACAAATGGCAGTTTTAAATGATTAAGCATGATGGGGGATTTTTAAGGTGTGCTTCAGCTTTTCAGTTTTTATATTATTATTCAACATGTAGCCTAAACAACAGATAATATATTAAGTAAATTAATTAACTCATTCATATTTTCAGAGAATCTAATCTGAAGCTTAAATATTAATTAAGGTAAATGCATTACAGGCTATTTTTTAGTCATGTTTAAAAGATACAGTAAGGTTAATTAAGTCTGAAATTTGTGATAATGGAAAGTGATATTTATGTGCATTTAGATTTACACAAGCTCTCCGTATGGTCAGAGGCAAGTGATTTTGTTTGTATGTATGAGAAGTTCAGAGCTACTAAAATGTAAGCGTACGCAAACTTCACTTTACAGTTTATGCACAAAACTGATCTGTTTGCATTTGATTAACGAGACCTAATGATTCCTAAAGGAGTCTACATCTAGGTTGTGCTCAAGGTGTGGGTCAAAGGCCACAAGATATGAGTATGTGTAAAGTCAAGGCTATATGTATATATTTTGTGGGAAGCAAAGACTCTTGGTGAGCTCAGGATGTGTTCATCAGCCTTGGGATGAGTTACTCCTTCACTGATGGTCTGGATGAAATCAGTGTGCAGCATGCTGAAGTAGTGTGTTGTTTAAGGTCACACACACAATTAGACACACTGCTTCTGTTGTGATTAGCAGAGAACCCAGCTGTAAGACATGATTAAATATGAATTTTTCAAATGGCCTTTAAAGTTTTGATTGGTGCAGACCATACTTTTTATGGAGCACTGTGAGAAAGTAAAGCCAATGTCAACCAAAGGTTAAACAGACTTTATGTACTTCTGTTAGCTAATCTACATTCAGACTCTTGTATCTTGTTCCCTCGAGTAATATCAAATTCAAACTACACCTCAGCAGTGTTCCACTCCTCTCTCTCCTCATATACATCTAGTATTGCTAAGGAAAGCTAAGAATAACACTCAGGTCTCTGCTCTAAAGTGTTAAATCAACAAGCCCTAACTGTTAACACTACTGTATACATCCCAGGGCCTGCTCTGAACATTTGTTAAAGGAAGTTGGTGTGAGGAGGGAGTGCGTGTTGTGAATATGTGTCAGCGGAGCAGGAAATATTGCAATCCATGGCCACTGAGGGCTGCTGATAGCTTGTTTGCCTGTCTTAAAAGAACATTTTTAAGGTTCATGTATGTGAAAGGTACACATACATGAATTAGCCAGTGTGAACGCATCGTTTTATAATGCACATGTGAGAGAATAACTGTTTGTGTGTTCTTCTCTAACAGCTGGCTGATCTTGCTTGTCACACACGCTGTTCCCTTGTAAACAAAATTTTGAAGATGATTGATTATGGCGCCTGATTCTCATGAATCCTGTTTTGTTTGTGTGTGGCACACGAAGCGGCAAGCAGCACGACATTCCCATATACTTTGCGACATATGGTGAACCCCCATGGCACATTACAGCTTTTCACATCCCATAAAAATCACTGCTTGGTAATAATGCTTATATTTCAATCGCTTTTTTTTTTTACACTTTTGAAAAGTTACTTGCCAAACCACTTGCTTTCTAATGAAAGGAAATACCATTAAACGTTTTCCCGTCAACAGACACAAATATTTCTCTAGCATGGACTGGATTTTTTTTTTTTAAGTTAAAATGTATGCACGAGGGCAGAACTCACTACACAATTGAATTTTGTCAGATTTATATACAGTGAGGAAAATTGTTCAACACATCAATAATTTTCTCAAACGTATTTCTGATGGAGCCGTTGACCTGAGATTTTCACCAGATATCGGTAACAACCCAAATAATCTCTCGCTCTCTCGCTCTCTCTATCTATCTAGGCAACTGTGTTCACAAAACAAGTTATATTTAATAAAGTGGAATGACACAGGGAATAAGTATTGAACACACTTGGTGACATTCATTTAATATTTAGTAGAAAACCTTTTGTTGGTAATAACTGCTTCCAGAATGTCTCCTGTATGGAGAAACTAGGCGCAGGCATTGCTCAGGAGTGATTTTAGCCCATTCTTCCTCAGAGTCCATGGGTGTCTTCCATGGACTCTGATCTTCAGCTCGTCTAGGGCTGTCTTGATAACCGCAATTATGTAGTACCTCACTATGGACAAGCCTACCGTGGAGGATAACGAACAACCGCGATGTATAACCCCCTAAAAGGTTTTTTTTTTTGCACTGAAGTAAAAAAGCAGGCTTTTATTTTGATAACGATGGTTTGGGTTTTCGCTTCCTGTGCCTGCCTTTGGAATTGTCAGTAAGGCTACAGCGCTTAGCAGAGACAGTCGAGCTACGAACGCTAACGTTAATCAGTTTAAGCACCCGTAATGAGGCACAAGCTCTTACGGTGGTCGTAGTTTATGTGTTTTACTTAATATGTAATGTGCTAAAATAAGAAAATAACTGTAAACTCCATCAGCAGTCAAGACCATTGCCGTCACATATTACGGGGATCCGTACATGCAGTGTTCACTTTTTTGTGTGTGTGTGGCTAAATGTCGTTGTTCACTTATGTGCCCCTATTGATTATTAATAAATTGTTAAATGTTAAGTGTATTTTTATTGCCAACAGCATGTTTGCACCCTGTACTGTTGAAGCTTCCACAGGGGGACTCTCTAGACCAGGGGTGTCAAACTGATTCCATGGAGGGCCAATGCCATGCATGTTTTACCTCCACCCAGTGTCTTCAACAGGTAAAGGCACTGAATTTCTTCCCACTGATTGCTGATCATTGAAAACACCTATTGAAGCCACTGGGTGGAGGTAAAACATGCAGGGTCTTGGCCCTCCATGGAATCAGTCTGACACCCCTGCTCTAGATGGACTCTTTGCTAAATACAGCCATAGCAGTGAGCACTGAAAGGGCACAGAGTGTGCCATTTACTTCTGAGCGGAATGTTTATGATCCTGACAATTTAGGTCCAAGAGCAAGAAAACTACTGCATAGTGCATTGTTTGTTTGAACGTGATATTTTCAGACAGCAGCAAAAATCACAGAGACAAGAGCCACGCAGGGTCCTGTATGGAGGCTGTCCTGTTCAAATAAGCTGAATGTTGCTGCAGTCTCCAACCAGTCCACACATCCTGTAGTTAAAATACTGGAGTGACCGCCACTGCTTTATGAAAATGATTGAGTTTTTCAGCAATTCATGCCTATAGGAAGACGGGACCTCCGCACAATTGTCACACACGCACAAGATGAGAGCGGAGCTGCAGTGAGTTTCTCACAGCTTCCATCGTTTGCCACATAAGTTATGAACCCTGTTTAAATTACGAGACCTAAAAACTCCTAAAAACATTTGCAACAATACCGCATGTTGCGGTGTTGAGCTATCCACCATCACTGCAGGGGAAATTCCTCTACCGTGACAGCCCTAGTTCGTTCCATAGATTTTCAATTGGATTCAGGTCAGGTGACTGACTGGGCCCTTCTAGCAGCTTTATTTTCATTCTCTGGAGCCAGTTGAGAATTTCCTTGGCTGTGTGTTTGGGATCATTGCCTTGCTTAAATGTCTACCCTCATTTCATCTTCAGCATCTTAGCAGATGGCAACAGGTTCTTATCAAGGATGTCTGTACATTTGTCTGTTCATCTTTCCTTCAGTTATATGAAGTCTGCCCGTACCATGTGCTGAAAAACACCCCACACCATGATGGGATGAGCAGTGGCATTTCTCCTCCAAAGATGCTGTGTGTTGTGTCATCCAAAAAGTTCAATTTTGGTCTCATCTGATCTGATTATATTATCCCAGTATTTTACTGGCTTACCCAAATGTTGAGCAGCAAACTTTAAATAAGCTTCAACATGCTTTTTCTTTAACAATGGAGTCTTGCAAGCTGATCGGGCATAGAGCCCATGTTGGCTGAGTGCATTACTTATTGTTTTCTTTGAAACAGCAGTGCTAACTCCAGGTCTTTCTGGAGCTCTCCACGAGTGGTCTTTGCCTCTTGGATAATTCTTCTGATAATTCTTTTGACTTCTCTGTCAAAAATCTTGCAAGGGGCTCCTGGTTGTGGCCAGTTTAGAAAATAGTAAAATGATCTTCTTTCCACTTCCGAATGATGGCTCCAACAGTGCTCACTGGAACATTCACCAGTTTAGAAAAGTGCCTGTAACCAATACCATCATTATGTTTTGCAACAATAAGGTTGCAAAGGTCAAGAGAGAGCTCTTTGCTTCTACCCATCAGGAGTTCGTTGTGGTGTGACAATCTGATATTCAGACCTTTTTAAAGGCTACCAATCAGGACTTAACCAGCTGAAATTAATTTGCACTGATGGGACATGGGATGGCTTCCTAAATTTTGATGGATTTCAGCTGGTTTCTTGGCTTTCTACGCCTTTTTGCACCTCTTTCAATACTTATGTCATGCGGTGACCCTCGGGGGCCACCATAAGATGCCAAAAGTCTCCAGTGAGTTTTGCATTTGATGTTTAAATAACAAGACACAAGACACGAATACAAGACTATGAGCCACTGTGGGCAAAAACACACATTACAGAATACAAGGGATCGTAGGGCTAACCCCAGCCACTACGACCTTAACCATGAACATGAACAAGAATATTAACACGAACCTGACATGAACGAGGACCAGGAAAGTTAGACGATACTCCAGCAATCAACTGCTGCCAGCGCCTGCTAATAAAGCCGGTCGCTAACGAGCAGTGATGCCAAACAGCTGATCGACCTTGACAGCCGGAAACCCCACCGAGCGCTGTCACAATAAGAGCCCGGTGGAGCCAGAATGTAATCCACAGCTGTCAAGGCCGGCAGAGATGATACATGGCCCGAGCGCGGACAAGATCGACGCTCGGGTCGTAACAGTAACCTCCCTCCGAGGGCGGGCTCCAGAACGCCCATAGTCATCCATGCCACCCCCCCCACCCCCTCCAGGGTGGGCGGATGGGGGCAGCAACAGAAGATACAACACTCACTAGGGGAAAAAAACAACTATACAAAGCCAGGCACGGACAAACAGAAAAAAAAAAAAAAAAACGACTCCAAAAAAAAAAATACATGAAACACGTAGTAAAGACATGGTACAGAAAAAAAAAAAACCAACACTAACTAGAACACAAAACAGAATCAAGATCCGGCAAGAGAAAAAAAAAAAACAACTATACAAAACACGATGACAAAAAAAATACCATATACCCAAATCAAATACACAGGACAAATGAGGCAACTGCAAGACACAACAGGGCACAGACAACCAGAAAAAAACAAAAAAACAAAAGTACATGAAACGCCGTAGCACAGACATGATAACAAAAAAAAAAAAAAATACACCCACTAGAGCAAAAACACGATCAAAACAAGGCAGCAAAAGGGGAGAAAAAAAACAACTATACCAGGCACAATGACAAAAATACCGAATTCCCATATGTACAAATCAAATACCCATAGGACACAAGCGGCAGCTGCAAAACATAAATCACAAATTCCCCAAAATACACAAATAACCATACGAGAAACAAAACACATGATAGCAAGAAAAACAGAACAAATACTGGATCAGACTAACACAAAGAAATGATCTCAACCCCCCCCCCCCTTCCCGACAGTTCATACTGAGCGGCGGAGACCAAGCGCCACAGGAACAGTTCAGGCGGTCTCCCCACGTCCAACAGCCGGCGGGTGGTCATGGGAGGCGGAACATTACCGGGCGGCTTATCATAGTCCCAGGCCCGGAAAGTCCACTCCTCTGGTGGCTGAACCAGGTCATCCAGAAAAACACACAACATGTCGGGTGGCCGACCCGAGGCGCCGAACCGGCGAAACAGTTCCTCAGGTGGCCAAACCAGGTCGCCCAGTAATACACATGACAAATCGGGCGGCCGACCCAAGGGGCCGAACCGGCGAAACAGTTCCTCGGGCGGCCGACCCGCGTCCCTCAGCCACCAGTACCGGGGGAGAATGACCCGCAGCAGCTTCCCTGACGAGGATAAAACTTGGGAGAGCCGGGGCGAGCGTAGCAGGACCCCCACGTCCCCCGGCGAAAAAGAGCAGGGGCGATGACTCAGAAGAGGAGAATTAAGGCAAGGATGAGCCCGAACTCCGTCCGGCGGTGAAGGGTATGCAGCTCCTCCACCGACATCGGACCACACTGGTGCTGCACCTCCGCTGGACCCTGATTGGGTCCCGACTGCACCCACTTCGGGCCCCAATTGGGCCAGAACAGCACCTGCGATGGACCCCGATTGGGTCTTGGGCGCACCCATGTCGGACCCCGATTGGGCCAAAGCAGCTCCCACGATGGACCCCGATTGGGTCTCGGGCGCACCCACGTCGGACCCGATTGGGCCACAGCAGCCTCCACAAAGGACCCCGACTGGGTCGGCGCAGCACTGCTGACGACCTCCACCCCCGAACCTGGAACCTCCAACTCAGTGACCCCGACTGGCTTCGCGCTGGTGACACTGCAAGGAAGCTCAGAACACACAGAAGAACCAGGAGCAGAATCACCGGCAGCAACAGAACCCAGCAAGACGAGCTCGGGCGCAGCAGGCAGCTGCCCCTCACTCGCCTCCCCGAGAGGCAGGCAAAAATGCTCCAAAACAGGGGACAGAGACACAAGAGGCAGCTCTTGCCTGCATGCGGGTTCTGTTGCCATCTAGGACTCCGTTGATCCAGGCTCAGGGTGAAGAGGTTCGTGCGCAGGCTCCAACTCATCTGCGTCAGGCTCCGCAGCTGGCGAGATGGTTTCCGTAGCCCGAGGTTCCTCTCGCACTGATGTCCACGCCGATGACCCGTTTGGCTTGGAGGCAGGGGACCCTCGACCCACTGGTTCGGACCGCTCCGGCGAGGAGACCCGGGGATGCTTCATCGTCGGCACAGGTTCGGGGCTGCAATCTGCTCTTCTCCTCTGTCCACGATGTGGCTGCAGGGCCGGATCCAGGCTTTCCAGCACTGCAGGCCCCCTCCTCCTCCAGCGACGTAGAACTGGCGTCGTGGACCACTCAGCAGAAGAAGACACAGAGGCAGCGGGTTTACGAATTACAGTTACAGCAGGTGGCGGGAGCTCGGGGGGCTGCGAACCCCGAACTCTGCCCCCAGAAGTCAGACAAGGCAGATCATAATGGTGGAATGAATGAACTTGCACTTGCCTGCCTTCTGGGGAGAAGATGGTGCCTGCTGCAGCCGGTGGAGTCCTCCTTCTATGCCTCCGGGAGGTAACGGCGGGCCCCTCGGGGCGACGAGGAGGAGCCGCTCGGGAAGGATTGCTGACGGGCCTCGCCGAAGCACGACTCACAGCACTCCCAGCCGCTGGGGATGACGTTGAAGAGGAGGACATGACAGCCGGGGCGATATGGGCACGAGGAGTTGACAGCGCAGCTGGAACAGATAACCCAGGGGCGGCGACTGCAGGGGTTCCCTGCTGTCGTGACGTGAGAGATGCGGCCAACTGGGAGGCTGGGTTCCTCCGATGACCCGGAGCTGGATAGGGACGGGATTCTCGTTGGGACTTGATAGGAGCATGGCGATGAGGCCTGCTGGCCAACGGTGCGGCGAGGGATCCAGGAACACATGGCGCTGGGACTGGACGGGCGACAGGAGCTGGATTCCAATCCGCTGGTCTCCTGCCGGGTTTTCCCTCCAGCCTATGGATCTCCACTCTCGCCAGGGACGCCGTCCTCGCTGGAGGTGGAGGGGTTTCCTGGGGCGCTTTTGCCATCAATTCGCGCTGTGCCACAATCCATGATAACCTCTCGCTCCCCTCTGGAGTGGAGGTAAGGTGGTAACTGCGCAGGGCCCGCTGGGCGAGGCATAAGTGGTAATCGGCCGCTTCGGTGGGCATGAGAAGGGCAGCTTCCGCTAGATAGCCGTCAATCTCCTCCAGCCACTCCGGGCAAAAACCATACTCGCGGGCGGGCATCTTTCTACCAAGTCCAACTAACGGGGAAAACTCCACCCTACGGCAAAAACTCACGGTGAAAAGGCATCTCGGTGTGGCGTCTCTGTTTAGACATCCGTGGCTGGAGTATACTGTCATGCGGTGACCCTCGCGGGCCACCATAAGACGCCAAAAGTCTCCAGTGAGTTTTGCATTTGATGTTTAATTAACAAGACACAAGACACAAATACAAGACTATGAGCCGCTGTGGGCAAAAACACACATTACAGAATACAAGGGATCGTAGGGCTAACCCCAGCCACTACAACCTTAACCATGAACATGAACAAGAATATTAACACAAACCTGACATGAACGAGGACCAGGAAAGTTAGACGATACTCCAGCAATCAACTGCTGCCAGCACCTGCTAATAAAGCCGGTCACTAACGAGCAGTGATGCCAAACAGCTGATCGACCTTGACAGCCGGAAACCCCACCGAGCGCTGTCACAATAAGAGCCCGGTGGAGCCAAAATGTAATCCACAGCTGTCAAGGCCGGCAGAGATGATACATGGCCCGAGCGCGGACAAGATCGACGCTCGGGTCGTAACATTATTCCCTGTGTCATTTCACTTTATTAAATATAACTTGTTTTGTGAACACAGTTGCCTTGATTTCTTTGGATGTATGAGTTACTTGGGTTGTTACTGATATCTGGTGAAAATCTCAGGTCAAGTTCTCAGGTCTCATTAAACATAAGAAATATGTTTAATGAGAAAAATGTTGACATCTTCAATACTTATTTTCCCTGCTGTAGTATGCATGGATCTCTTTTAAAAAATCACAGAATTGTTACCATGAATGGGTTTGTCCTTTCCCTTAGTGAACAGTTTGCATGATAATCACTGTTGTTGGACATAACAGCAGAGAATAAGCCCAATTTTCCTGTGACACTCAAAAGCGAAATATACAGAAGATAGAATTAGGTAGATGATTTCACATCTGTGGATGAAGTATCATCAGTTTACCTTTTGCACTGATGTAGGCTAAAGCACAAGAATGCACAAAAGCTGACTTTGGACTGGATAAAATACAGTGGACAGACACCAGCAGATGGCATGGCTCCTCAAATCATCACTGACTATGGAGACTTCACACTGGACCTCAAGCAACTTTTATTCTGTGCCTCTTCACTCTTCCTCCAGACTCTGGGACCTTGATTTCCAAATGAAAGGAAAAATTTACTTTCATCTGAAAAGAGGTCATCTACCGGTGTTGGTCCACTGTATGTTATCAAGTCGAAAGTCAGCCTGCCGTCTACCAGGGAATTTTAAGATAAGATAAGCCTTTATTAGTCCCACAATGGTGAAATTCCAGGATTGCAACAGCACAGGGATAGCAACACTCAGAGCAACAATCAGAAGGCAAGAAAAAACAACATCTAGTAAACATATGTCCATATTACTATAAATGTATATATATAGACACACAGTGCAGAGCATTATGGTTGGTTGGTGAATGTGCAGCAGAAAGTCTAAGCTCTCTCTCCGCGGATGCGGCGGGCCAGCTGGAAGTCTTTGGGCATGATGGTGACCCCCTTAGCGAAGAAGAGACCACCAGGTGGGCCTCGCTGGTCTCCTGCAGAGCCATGACGGCGAAGCTCAGGAAACGCAGGACGGTCCTCAAGTCCTGAGCGATCTCCCTCACCAGGCGCTGGACGGGCAGCTTACGGATGAGCAGCTCCGTGGATTTCTGGTAGCGACGGATCTCTCTCGGAGCCACGGGCCTGTGACGGCGAGGTCTCTTCACTCTGCTGGTGGCCGGAGCGCCTCTCCGAGCAGCCCTGGTGGCTAGCTGTCTCCTGGGGGGGCTTCTTCCTCCAGTAGATTTTACGGGCGGTCTGCTTGGTTCTTGCCATCGCTCTTTGTTATTCTGTCTTATATTTCTTGCACGCCGCCTAAACTCCAGCCCGGCACCCGCGTCGTTTTCGCTACAGCTCCCGGTATGTCGAGTTTCCCATTAGCACCGGGCAGCGGCCAAGTGCTAGCTAGCACTAGCTCCTCCCCGCTGTAACGTCTCCCGCTGCAAACCGTGGCTCCGTCCGCCGACCCGGGAGACCCCCGGGGCGATCCGTGCTTCCGTGATATATATACAGAGTGAAAGGTGTAGAAAGAAGAAGGAAGATAAAAAAAAAAAGGCTGTTGCTGTTTTAGAGCACTTTGTGCTTCCCTCTGCTGACAAGCTTTATGGAGATGCTGATGTCATTTTCCAACAACACTTGGCACCTGTCCACACTGCCACAAGTACCAATACCTGGTTTAATAACCATGGTATCACTGTACTTGATTGGTCAGCAAACTCTCATGACCTAAACACCATAGAGAATCTATGGAGTATTGTCAAGAGGAAGATAAGACACCAGATCCAGCAAAGCAGATGAGCTGAATGTCAAGGCGTGGGATGGGTCTCATGCCCTCATTCTAATTTATAATTGTTAGCTTGTCTTCAGTGCATGGGCCTCAGCCCTCGCCCTTGCTTTAAGTTGCAATTTTGGAATTTTGTATATTTCATTCTGGTTATCTTCTTCCTGGATTGCCATTATTATTCTGTTTTGTGCAGTTATTTCTCTGTGGGTCAGTCTCTTAATTTACTACTATTATTATTATTATTATTATTATTATTATTATTATTATTATTATTATTATTATTATCCTTACTGTATGTGCCATGTTCTTGTTCTCCCCTCTGATCATGTTTTTGTGCATCCTCTGTGTATGATTGTCTGCTCTGCCCCGCCCGTCATGTTTCTTTGTGACCATGCTCTGCTGTCTCCATTTACTCCTGATTGTGCCCACCTGCTCTGTATTGTGTCTGATTGGTCCTGTGTGTATTTATATCAGCCCCTATCTGTGTTTGATTATGAGCGTCATTAAGTTATGCTATGTGAACAACACACTTCTATTCATGTCTACATCCTGCCTGATCTGACTTGATCCTGCATGTACTGTAAGTTTTTGTTACAAACCCTGAGCTGTCTGTTTTATTGTTTTCTGAGCTGCACCCATTTGACCAGCTCATTAATAAATCCCTGCTGAAACTTGGAATATCGCATTTGGGTCCAATTCTCACCTCAGCAGTACCACAGGATGATTACCTTTATGCCATGCTGCATTGATGCAGTAATTCATGCAAAAGGAGCCCCAGCCAAGTATTCAGTGTGTACATGGGCATGCTTTTCAGTTGGCCAATAATTCTACCAAAAATATATATTTTTAAACTAATTAATTATCTTTATGTAATATTCTAATATTTTGAGAAACAGAATTTTGGGTTTTCATTAGCTATAAGCCATAATCAAAATTAAAATAGACACTTGAAATATATCACTCTGTGTAATGAATCTACATAATATATTTCATTCATTTTTAAAAATTGAATTACTGAAATAAATTAACTTTTTGATGACACTCTAAGTTATTGCGATGTACCTGTAAATCCTATTGAACATCTGTGGAGGAGCTGAAACATGCAGTCTGGAGAAGGCACCCTTCAAACTGCTCATGAGGAGTGGGCCAAAATACCTATCGTTGTATATCAACTATCATGATATAGTATGAATGAATGAATGAATCTTTCTTTATTCCAGATAGATTAAAAGTAAAGATTAAAAGAAAAGAACAGATAATATAACAAATGGGGGAAAATCTAACAAGGTCAAATTAAACAATAACTCATCTGATTATACAGTTGAACATAAGTTATCCGAAATGGGTTTGGCTGAAGCCACAGCTTATATTGCCCACCCATATTCCATCCAAGAATTCAGAAGAAACACAAAACAGGAACGATTACAATTCAGAACAAAACTAAGATAAAACGTGACAAACCCCCCCCCCAAAAGTGTGACATAATTGATCTAGTATATCAACAGGTGCAGAAGTCTCACTGAGAATGACAGAAATCACTTAATTGCAGTGATGACGTTAGGTTGTGCAACAAAATATTAAGTTAAGCGTATTATCATTTTTGTCTGGTCAGTTTCTTTAGTTTTTTAATGATTCTTTTGAACCAAAATTCAAAAGCAATGTCTGATTTTCGTTAGTTAATTTTTATTTATTATTACTTTTGTCAGTTTCAAGTTATTTCAGTGACCATTATGGGATTTTCTTTTTTTAATGGAAGGCTACCGACACATTTGTCCACGTCTGTAAAATGTGATGAGCATGCTTTAATTTATATTTACCTCTGCCAGGAGGTTATGTTTTTGCCGGGGTTTGTCTGTTTGTCTGTCTGTTTGTCTGTTGGTTAGCAAGATAACTCAAAAAGTTTTGGACGGATTTCGATGAAACTTTCAGGCGTTGTTGGAAATGGTACAAGGAAGAACTGATTAAATTTTGGGGATGATCCGGATCACCGTCCAGAAGAAAACCGCCATTACGGAAAATGCCATTTTCGTGAATAACCACTGAACCACTAATCCTATCATTGTCAATCCAATTGCTAGTCATATGTTTTCATGGTCAAGGAATCTGAAAATGTACACACAAACACTGTATGGGCGGAACTGTGGCCGCCATTACGGAAAATGTCATTTTCGTGAATAACTACTGAACCACTAATCCTATCATTGTCAATCCAATTGCTAGTCATATGTTTTCATGGTCAAGGAATCTGAAAACATACACACAAACACTGTATGGGGGGAACTGTGGCGCTTGGCGGAGGTCTGCGCTCTCCGAGTGCTTTTCTAGTTCTTGAAGTATCCAAACTCAAATCTCTAGCAATTGCTTCATGGCTTTTTATGTTTAATTTGCTTTCTTCCACCAGCACCACACACCTCAATCAATCTCTCATCTGCTTTCATCTGCTTGGCTCTCCGTCTGTGTTTGTCCTTCCATCTTCCTGACAGCATCACTCTAACTTCCTGGCTGAACCTTAACCTTCGTCCATTTTGTCACTGAGAGAATCCAGGCTTAGAAGTCATCTCTCCGTGAGCCACTATTTGAGCACATGTACAAGCAAAAAACATCATGGGAAAAAAAAAAATTGTCATTGTCCAGTTTGATGACAATCAGAAAAAAATGCACAAATTTAATGAGGAAAAAGACACTCTTAGTGTCTCTGCTGTTCAAAAAGTCATTTTTTGTTTTATTTATTTGCAGGTGCATCTCATTATATTAGAATATCATGGAAAATTTATACATTTGTATATATAGTGATATATTTCAAGACGAGACAGCGAGCTGGACAACACACGAACTTTATTCCTCTTCCAACATAAAACACAGAAACTCTGACCTGAGTGCCAGAGCAAACTCCTTTATATACTTTTATTCCCGCCTCTGGCACACAAGGTAAACACATTAACATACAGACGTGAAAGACATGCACACACATTAACATGACATTGACACACACATCACAGAGCAGGTCTTGCTACCATACATTCGCACCCCTGTATCCTCAGGTATCAACCTGGAGCGGCGGAGGGCGAAAGGCACATCTTTGTTTGTTTGGCTCCCCTCACTTTCTCCATTAGCATCCCTAACTATCTTCTCCCCCACCAACCCCTTTGTCCTGGGTGGAGTGCCATATGTACTGTGTCCACCACAGCATGTTTATTAACATAAAAACAGACAGGAACGTAACATTGCAAACTAAATCATAAAGGTCATGGCACAAACAAACAAGACACAAACGTGGTAAACGCTTGAGGCGAGTGGGGTTCGATGTCCAGGGGGACATTAAGCCAGGCACGCTGAGCAACGGGGGGCAGAATCCAGCCGGAGCACACTCGACGGCAGCTGGGGCTCACAGCTGGAAATAAGGGAAGAGTTACCTGGACGAAGCCCTCTACTCACCTCAACAGCGGGACCCAAATACACTCAAGATTGTGTAGGAGCTCCTGAGGGCGGGTGCGTAGGAAGAAGGACACGGCAAACCCTGGAGTTTTGCCGTGACCTTATATACAGACATAATCAATGGCAGGTGTGGATACATGAGTGGAGAAAATAATAGAATGATAAACAAGTGTGCAGCTACCAGTGTAGAAGCATGCTCAAATAACGAGGCTGAGTTTCAGTCATAAAACCAGCTTTATTTGACAGAACGCAGCTTCTAGCATTCTCAAAGCAGGAAAGAGAAAGAATCATACTTCAACACCCTTTTATACATTTCCAGCATCAGAATTCAAGTCACATGGTGTCTTCAGTCAACATACAGTTACGAAGCATCCCCTTGAAGCTTCACCATTGTCTCTCATTTCCTGATGAACCGGAATACCCTCCGGGGCGTCTTCTGTGGGACAAAGAGACAAATCTCACACTTCCTTGTTACCTCCTGTAGATTCGAGTTGGCCAGTTTGACAGCCGGAAGCTGCACAGCGCTGTCAAAATAAAACACAAACCAGAAATCATAATGACACAAGCACAACAGAACCCCAAAATGAGAAACTATAAATGCACAAAGAAACAGACAGAAAAAAGTCTAAGCTAAAACTAGAGACTGGGCACGGGGTCATGACAAGATCAATTTAAAAAAGTGGATTTTTAATAGAAATGTTGGCTTTCTGAAAAGCATGTCAATGCACACACCCAATACTTGATCATGGCTCCTTTTGAGTGAATTTGTCATGAGCCGAGCTGGTGTTGTCCTTTAGGCTCAGCTTTGGCCGTTCTTTGTGGCTCAGGTTTGGTATATTTGGGTATCTTGTTATCTTTTTAGTTCTTGTAGTTTCTATGAATTTTGTTCTTTTCTTTTCCGTGCCTGTAGCCACCGCTCTCGCCGGCAGCTGTTAGACAGCCTCCTTGACCTACATTTGTGCGGGCGTTGTCTAACACTAGCCGGTCCGACCACGCCCCCTGTCTCTTGACAGCCAGCTGATTCCACTCCAGTAATTGTCTTTCCCGCGCCTCACCCAGGTGTAACCAATCTGTTGTTTCAGCAATGCTTGTACTTAAGCGGCTGTTGCCAGTCAAGCATTGCTGGACCATTGTACTGTGCAGAGTCATATGGATGTGTATACTCCTGTGGATGTACTGTCTTATGAGGAAGTGAGGAACTACTCTGTCGCTATTCCCCTCAGAGTAGTTACTGTTTGTGTGTGCTCGCTGGAATCTTGGACTACTCGGACTGCTCCTGTTCTGTGAGTAAAACTGTTTGCGTTTCCCCGTGCAGTTTGCTGCTACGCTTTGGCTCTTAGCCCAGTTTCTGTCTCCAGCCAGTTGATCCTCCTAGAGGACTCCAAGTTAACCCGAGCTAAAACGTTATTTGTATTGTTTGAATCGTGGCCACTGTGCACTGTGATCTGCCCACTGCACATCATCATGTGATGCCCTTTAGTGCACCTTGTTACCTTTCTGTATGTCTGTATTTTTGGAACTGTTTGCTCTTCTGGTTAATAAATGTGTTGTGGTGTAACCCTGCATTTAAATCCATTCTTCCTTCCCCTCCTCCGTGCACTATGTAAAAGCGCACGGGGAGGATTGTGACAGAATTGTTGCATCAGTGCAGTGTGGCATGGAGGTGACCGGCCTTTGGTATTGCTGAGATGTTATGGAGGCCCAGGTTTCTTTGATAGCGGCTTTCAGCTCATGTGCATTGTTGGGTCTGGTGTCTTTCATCTTCCTCTTGACAATACCCCATAGATTCTTTATGGTGTTTTGGTCAGGAGAGTTTGCTGGTCAGTCAAGCACAGTGATGCCATGGTCATTACTTTTGGCAGTGTGGGCAGGTGCTAAGTCCTGCTGGAAAATGAAATCAGCATCTCCATAAGGCTTGTCAGCAGATGGAAGCATGGCATGCTCTAAAATTTCATGGTAGATGGCTGCACTGACTTTGGACTTGATAATACACAGTGAACCTACACCAGCAGATGACATGGCTCCCCAAATCATCAGTGACTGTGGAAACTTCACACTGGACCTTGAGCAACTTGGATTCTGTGCCTCTCCACTCCTCCAGCCTCTGGGACCTTGATTTCCAAATGACAGGACTTCGCACCTGATTTAGGAAGCCATGTCATCTGCTGGTGTTGGGCCACTGTGTTTTATTAAGTCCATAGTCAGTGCAGCCATGTATCAGGAAATTTTAGAGCACTTTATGCTTCCCTCTGCTTACAAGCTTTATGGAGACGCTGATTTCATTTTCCAGCAGGACTTGGCACCTGCCCACGCTACCAAAAGTACCAATACCTGGTTTGATAACCATGGTATCACTGTGTTTGGCTGGCCATAAATGTCTCCTCACCTAATTGATAGGTTCTCTATGGGATATTGTCAATGAGATGAGAGATGTTACGGATCCCTCCTCCATAAGAAATTAGTCGGTGGTGCAGTTTTCTGACACCTTAAGGTTCACCTCCATGACTAGCTCAGTGCTAGTAGAAGCATTCCTCTTTGGCTCAGTGGTAACAGTGAGAGGATTCAGAACATGGTGTTATGGGTTCAAATCCTGGCCTGTGATGCTACTTGTCAGTCTACCTTTCTTGAGTGCAGAAAAGACTTTGTAGGTGTTAGTCTACTTTGCCTAGGGATGACCATAGGTGTGTCCACCTTGATGATAGAGGGTCGTAGCAGACTTGAGATCCCAGGTTAAATAGGCAATTTTGGCCATGGAGTGGTAACAGAGACACCAGACCCAACAACACAGACAAGCTGAAGGCTGCTATCAAAGTAACTTGGGCTTCAATAACACCTCAGCAGTGCTCCATGGTGACTGCTGTTATGGTGCGGCCCTCACGGACCGCTAATGAGATGCTATAGACGACCAGTGAGTTTGCGTATTTATTAACACAGGACAAAAGGTGCAAAATAATGAGCCACTAGGGGCAAAACACAAATAAGGACAAAGGCAAGAATACACTGACGATAAACTCAGGTTAAGGAATAAACTTACAGAGGATTGCGAGGAATTAGAAGATGACTGGAGCCGGGACGTAGGGACTCCAGCCTAACGTTGGGGAGACCAGCGTTATCCATTCACGAGGTCGCAGCCCCGAGCAAACAGAGCTGCTCCCTTAAATAGGGCTTTGACAGATTAATCAGCTGATGAAAGGTCATCACCTGATTGGAATCTCGCCGTTCAGCTGAGCTGTGCTCTGACAGCCAGAAGCCCCGCCGAGACGCTGTCAGAATAAAAGCCCGGAGGCCTCGTGGTGCGCCTGAGGAGAGAACGGAGAACAACCGGACAATCCGAGTGCCGACAAAGTCAGCACACAGACCATGACAACTGCCTCCATCCCATGCTGCTGTGATCCAGCTCTTCATGCAAAAGGAGCCCCGACCAAGTATTGAATGTGTACATGGACATACTTTTCAGTCAGCAAACATTTCTATTAAAATTCAATTTATTTTAATTGATCTTAAGTAATATTCTAATTTTTTGAAAATGAATTTTGGGTTTTAATTAGCTGTAAGCCACAATCATCAAAAATAAAAGAAAGAAAGACTTGAAATATATCACTCTGTGTGTAATGAATTAATATGGAATGAGTTTCACTTTTTGAACTGAATTACTGAAATTAAACAACTTTTCAATGATATTCTAATTTATTGAGATGCACCTGTATTTATTTTTTGGTCCAAAGTTATCTTCATGGAGCTGCTGGCCTGTCAATACGAGCTTTTTTTCCTCATGAATTAATTACTTTTCTCTCATAAGTTCAGGGCTTTTTTGTCATAAATTTGCACCCTTTTTCTTGTAAATTTTTATTTTTTTTTGTACTTATAAAGTAAATGTAAAGTGTCCCTCAGATACTTTTACACAGATGTTTTTGGTACATCCAAACCCTCCCGTACTGCTATCACCCCCCCCCCCCCCCCCCCCGAGAGTGCACTAGCATAATAAGGGCAAAAGAGCAGGCTGTTCCAGTGAAAGAAAAGCAAACTCATTCTCTCCACTTAAAATGCAGCATGTCTTGTAGTGCTGAAATGTGTCTTTGGTGGCTTTTCCCTCTGTTCAAAATTGCTGCTCCACAAAGGGACCTTTATTTTTCACCTCAGAACTTAACTTTCAGGACAGCAATGATAGATGGCTGAAAACTAAATTGCTCTTAAGCTTTGTTGTGTTTTTAAGAAAGGTCCAAACATTGTGATTGCTGTTGCTTGTGTTTGACCAAGCCCCTATGAATGTAAAAAATAGCAGCAAAAGAAGTTCAGAGATAGGAAAAAAAAAAAAAAAAAATCTGTCCTGCACTGGGTGGTCCCACTGGGATCTTTTACCCCCACTTGCTTTCACAGATTAGTACAGCTTAATCAGAAATCTCTCTTCATGTATCCAAATCCTCAGCCTAACTTTACATCACTGTATAAGGATGTTAAGCTTACTTGAACAAGTGAGAGGAACAGCTCTGATTGTTGTGCATTAATCGGGTGAATAATGAGGGCTCTAATTTACCCATTTTCGTCAAAATGGAAATACACAGATGCTGAAAAAAGTCACAGCATATGGAAGTCACGAAACATGCTGCATCATCAAAATGGTGACACTCAGGTGCTTTAAAATGTTACAACAGTTGGAAAAGGCAAAACTCGGTGCACAAATCACTACACTAAGTAAATGACTCCTGGGACACAAAGCAACAGACCGCAGATGTCCCAATTAAACTTATGTGCAAACACACAAGTTTAGTGACACTAAATGATTGTTTTATACAAGCTGTCTGATCGTTCTATCCGCCTACAGGATCACTGATGTTTTGTCTTTAGTCACTTGTTCAATTTTAGGGAAATAGTTTCCGGTCAGACTGGAGGTGTTTTTGGTGTCTAAATGCAATTCACCTTGATATAGTTTACTTAGTTAACTATCAGTCATATTAACATCCAAAATGTAATCAGAGGCACTTTTTATGGTTGGGATTCTACAGGATAAAATACTGTGGTTTCCAGTACAATGCAGGTCAGTGACTTATACAACAGTTTATATCCGACAATTCTAAAGACCATAGGCTAAGGCAAATGTTTTTCTTAAAGCTGTTAACCATTTAATATTGCCATCGTGATATGTAACCATTTTCATTGGCTCATTCACGTGCGCCCATCACTTTCTTTATCAAAGTCAGTGCAGCTTTGTGGAAAAAAGTGTAATAGGAGCTTCCTTTTAAACAAGGGGGTTGAACCATCAAAAGTGCTGCTTCATCCGCCTGGGTGTAAGGCCCTTTTTAAAGTTAGGTTAAATATTAAGAAATGTGCAATTAGCTAACTAATGTTTGACAAGAAACTGCACATCAACTTCTCAGCAGTTAAAGCCTCTAATTTACTTCTGCTTTTTTGGGGCCCTATGCAGGATTGTGTTTGGGGCGCCATTATTTTTGTAATGGATAAGAGTTCAAACCCTTCAAAATGGAGAAAAAAATCTCTCCCCACCTAGCAAAAACAATAAAGACCATATTACGACAATCTAGTCAACAATCTATTGTCAAAGGCACAAAGCTCATTTATGGGCATGTCCAGGTCCCTTTTGTCTTTACGTCAGCAGAAAAATGGTTTCTGTGCCAGTGAAAAACACAAAGAAGCTGGTTGGAACTCTCCTAACTATTCAGAGGTTTGCTTTGGGTGTATCATGTGACAACTCAATCAGGAGCTCTCTAGTCCTTGCCTTTAATACATAGGGGTGCATGATGCAAGGCAAACTGATCACGGTGGCATGTTTTCCTTCGAGGGAAGATGGGTTTTGCACTGACTAAAGGCCATGTGCATGTGCAACAAAATAAAGATAAAAAATTCACACAATTGTAATGCTGCTTGGCATTACATCTGGCATTAATTACTATCATTGCCCAGTCAGTTATTTTATGGAGGAAGATGAGGAGGATATGATTGAACAACTGAGCTGAATAATCAAGCTGAATTTAAATTAAAAAAAATGTCTACAGTTTCTTCAAATGATTTCTAATTAATTAGTGTATATGTGGATAGTTTGAATTTAACTGTCCTCAGATGAACACATTAAACAGAAAAACAACAGCTGCTTTTCATTAACTTGGACAGGATACAGAAATGCAAAAGGACAGAAGATTGAAGGAGATGATTATGAGTGAAGGAATACTTTGTCACAGCAGAGAAGTAAGTAGTTTGCAGCATTCAGATTGACAGTCCCATCCCATCGTGGGTTTTAGACATCTCCCCCTCTGTTCGCAGGATCTCCACTTTCCACTTAGTCCACCGAGCCTTTGGCCACTGGTCTGTCCAGAACCGGTCATGTAGGCCTCACCAGCTGAGACTCAGTGGATGGTGGATCCTCTTGCCTCTGCACCTCTCTCGAACATTACAGTCTGTGGTGAAAAGTGAAATGCACACACTCTATTCATTCATTCATTTCCATAAAGAGTAAATGTATTTATATCTAAACTATAGGCAATACTCCTCCTGTAAGTTCATGATTAATATTGAAATGTGGATAGAACCAGACCGTTGGTGACAGAGTAACTCATTCTGGCTTGATGGAATCACCCAGAGTGCACTCAGATCTCCTGACCTTTGACCCAGACCTTGATCTTGAGCACAACTTCATTGTAGAATCACCTGAGGAGCACTGTGTATGAGTTTGGTGACAATTGGTTAATTGTCAAGGAGGAGTAATTATTTTTTTTTTTTAAATCACACAAGATACTAGATCTCCTGAGCTTTGGCCTTGACCTTCAGCATAACCTGGATACAGACCCATCTGAGGATCATTGTGTGAAACTTTGGTGAGCATCGGGGCAACTGCCTAGAAAGTGTAGTGATTCTCATGAAATTCAGACTAATGGATAGGCGGGGCTGCCGTGGTATAGATGTAGAGTGTGGCTGGCCTCTAACTGGAGGGTTGGTGGTTTGATTCCTGCTTGCTTGGTGGTCAGCAAAGTGTCTTTGAGAAAGACACTGACCCTGAGTTGCTCCTGGTTGGACAGGCCAGTGCCTTGCATCTCAGCTCTGCTGCCATCAGTGTGTCAATGAGTAGATAGCTGGATCTGTAAAGCACTTTGGTCATCCAAGGATGAGAAAAATCACTATATAAGTGAACGCCATTTGCCATTTATGGATGGATTGACAGCAAGCGCCACATCATCACATTACCTCCTTTCGGCATCGCCACAATGAGCTAATAAAAAAAAACAAAACTATTCAGTGTTTCACCATATGAAAATTAAAATGACGGATAACAACAGTTTGATTTGATTATAAGTTTTACAACTCTGCCCATAAAATAATGGAAAATTCCAGCGCATGCTGTGAGTGTTTCCTCATGTGCCCACATCAATGTGTGTGCATAAGCCTGTGATTTTAAAATGCACTGCTTAAATAAGGGCTTGTATTTGTATAGCACTTTTCTAGTCTTAAAGACCACTCAAAGCACTTCATTAGTACAGTACTAACCCTCTATTCAAAGGGCCTATAGGAGACAGATACCTAGGAACAATTTACAATGACCAATTAACATACATGCCTTTGGATTGTGGGAGGAAACCGGAGCTCAGTGCTCAGTGCAGCCCTGAGCTGCACTGGGAGAACATGCAAACTCCACACAGAAAGGTTCCTACCCCTGCCAGCCTGGGGATTCAAACCTAGAATCTTCTAGCTGTTTGGCAGCAGTACTAACCACTGTACCACTGTGCTGCCCAAATAGTACTCGACAATACTACTTACTATATACCTACGTTTTGCTGATCAAAAGCTCATTGAGAGAAAATGCACCAAAATACCAATGCATCGACACCACAGTTCTTCTAAATGAATCCCCTCCTTGCAATGTAAAACAAACTATGCACTGACACAAACAAATCCACTAGCGCAAAGGTGGGCTTTGGATCTTCGTAGCAGGTCCCTGAAAAACAAACAGATCATAGTCTCGATCAGGGATAGGCAACTTTTGTAGTAGTGAGGGCCACAAATTTTTTCCTCACTTCACGTCACGAGGGCCAGATTTACATGCAGACTTCTGGGGGGGTAAAAGCTTCACAATTAAAACTGAAAGTGCAAATGAAAATAAAAGCTACTGGGTGTTTTATCATATTACAATTAAAATTACTGATAAAATTATATCTGCCCCGCAATGCTCTGGTGATCTCTCCAGGCTGTACCCTGCCTCTCGCCCAAAGATGCTGGGATGGGCTCCAGCCCCCCATAGAGAGGCTCCATCCCTGGTCTAGATGAACAGGAAAAAAATAAATAAATAAACATTACGTAGAATTTATTTTAACCAGCATCTGAATGTTGCAAATTTTAAAAAAAGTTTTTTTGTTTTTGTTTTTTTTTAAGAAGTAGCAAATTTACACGAAAAAGCTGCAAAAGAACAAAAAAAGTTTAAATTGTAGGAGAAATAAAAGTTGAAGGTAATTTTAATTATTCCCCAAAGAAAATTGCTAGGGAACCATGTAGTGCCTGATGGGGCCAGTACTCTACTTTATACCCAGAAATGACGTTGCCTCTGTATAATGATTTTATACTATTTTATACTACTATTTTATACTACTATTATTTATACTACTATTTTATACTACTATTTATTATAATGATTTTCCCCCAAGTGGGATCGTCACTTCCTTGTGGTAACGTATCGTCACTTCCTGTTTTGCTGTCTGCCTGTGTGGTTTGCTCTCTAGCCACTAGCTATGGCTACTAGCTCTCTTTCCTCCCCTCCTCTGGTGTGCTCTCTCTGTCAGATGTTTAGCTACACCTCTGCCTCTTTTAGCGATAACGGTAAATGTAATAAATGTTGTCTTTTTGAGGCGTTCGAGGCGAGGTTGTCTGATTTGGAATCCCGGCTCCGCTGCATTGAAACACCGTCTGCGCCAGTTAATCTTGACGGACGCCCATTAGCTGCAGCGGAGCTAGCTAGCTTAGGCCCCCCTGTCAGCGGTCCCTCGGCTCTCCTCAGCAGCGAGGAGACTGGGTGGGTGACGGTGAGAAGGAAGCCTAGTCGCAAAGCCCCGGTACACCACCAACCTGTTCACGTTTCTAATCGTTTTTCCCCGCTCAGCGACACACCCACTGAGGAAAAAACTCTGATCATTGGCGACTCTGTAGTCAGAAACGTGAACCTAGAGACTCCAGCGGCCATAGTCCAATGCATTCCTGGGGCCAGAGCAGGCGACATCGAGTCAAATTTGAAAATGCTGGCTAAAAGTAACTGTAAATACTCCACAATTGTTATTCACGCCGGCATTAATGACATCCGTCTCCGGCAGTCGGAAGTCACGAAACTTAATATAGAATCGGTGTGTGACTTTGCCAAAACGATGTCAGCCACTGTAGTATTCTCTGGGCCCCTCCCCAATCTGACCAGTGATGACATGTTTAGCCGCTCGTCATCCTTGAACCGCTGGCTGTCTGTGTGGTGTCCTAAAAATGACGTGGGCTACATTGACAATTGGAGCTCTTTTTGGGGAAAACCTGGTCTTATGAGACGAGACAGCATTCATCCCACTTTGGATGGTGCTTCTCATTTATCTAACAATCTGGCATCTTTTTTATCCAAATTTCCAAAACCATGACTACTCAGAGTTGGGACCAGGAAGCAGAGTCGCAGTCTTACACGCCTCTCTGCAGCTCCTCTTCATCCGCCACCCCTCAGCTTAGCCCCTGACTTCCCCATCAGAGAATCGTTGTCTGCTCCCTCCAAAGTGAATAAAAATATAATGTATAAGCATCCCAAAGTGATAAAGCAAAATATTGGTAAAACTCAAATTAAATATAAAGCCTCTAAATTGAATGATTTGGCCTCTGTTCCTCCTCATAATTTAAAAATTAAATGTGGTTTATTAAATATTAGTTCTCTAACTCCCAAGTCTCTGTTAGTCCATGATTTGTTAATTGATCATCAGATTGATTTAATTTCCCTCACAGAGACTTGATTAGGACAAGAGGATTATGTTGGTTTAAATGAATCAACTCCCTCTGGTTATTTAAACTGTCAAAATCCCAGAAGTTCTGGTCGTGGAGGAGGAGTAGCAACAATTTACCATTCCAAATTACTAGTTAATGTAAAGCAAAAAACATGTTATAATTCCTTTGAGGGCCTGGTCCTCAGTATTGGGCACTTTAGCAATTTTAGGTTAAACCCAATTTTATTTGCCATAGTTTATCGTCCCCCATCAACCTACTCAGAATTTTTATCCGAATTTGCTGATTTCTTAGTTGATTTAGTGCTGAAATCTGATAGCATAATTATAGTAGGGGACTTTAATATACATGTGGATGTAGATAGTGACTGCCTTAATGTGGCATTCAATTCAATATTAGATTCGATTGGGTTTTCTCAGAAAGTAGGAAATCTACTCATTACCTCCACCATACATTGGACCTTGTTTTGACATATGGCATAGAAATAGAAAATCTTGTAGTGTTTCCTCATAACCCTGTACTGTCAGACCATTGTCTGTTAACCTTTGATTTTACTATTTCTGACTATTTGGCTCCTAAAGAAAAAATATTATTACAGTAGATGCCTCTCAGATGATGCTGTTTCCAAATTTATGCAGATTGTTTCCTCTATGCCATGTGTCAACACAACGGAAATAAGCTATAGACAGCTTGCTCCTTCTGTAATTGATAACATGGTGGATGGTGTTTCAGCTTCTCTGCATCAGACTCTAGACTTGGTGGCCCCCTTAAAAAAGAAAAAGTCTAATCAGAGATTTCTAACTCCTTGGTTCAACACAGAAACTCGTACCTTAAAACAGAAGACTCGTCAATTAGAAAGAAAATGGCACTCTACTAATTTAGATGAAATCTATTTAGCTTGGAGAAATCATCTTCTAATTTATAAAAAATCTCTTAGAAAAGCTAGAACGAGTTATTACTCTGCATTAATAGAAGAGAACAAGAATAATCCCAGGTTTCTTTTCAGTACTGTAGCCAGGTTGACAAAGAGTCAGGACTCTGTCAATCCTAGCATTCCCTTAGAGCTTGCTAGTCAGGACTTTATGAACTTTTTCAATAATAAAATTTCATCCATCAGAGATAAAATCAATCAGATTCTTCCCACAGTTAACTTAAATACTGTAACTACTACAACTCCTTCTATTGATGTCTGTCTTGATGAGTTTACTCCAATCGACCTTTGTGAGTTAGACAAAATAGTTTCCTCATCCAAACCTTCAACTTGTCTTTTAGACCCTATTCCTACCAGGTTATTTAAAGAAGTCTTCCCACTTATTGGTAGCTTTATTCTTCATATAATCAATTCTTCATTAACTTTAGGCCATGTACCGCAGGCTTTTAAAACGGCTGTAATTAAACCCTTACTCAAAAAGCCAACGCTAGATCCAGGAGCTTTAGCTAACTATAGACCAATCTCTAATCTCCCTTTCATTTCAAAAATCTTAGAAAGAGTTGTTGCTACGCAATTATTTGACCACCTGCAGGGAAATGGTTTACTTGAAGAGTTTCAATCTGGGTTTAGAATCCATCATAGTACTGAAACAGCCTTAGCGAAGGTCACTAACGACCTCCTCATTGCATCTGATAATGGACTAGTTTCTGTACTTGTCCTTTTAGACCTTAGTGCAGCTTTTGATACTATCGATCATAATATTCTACTTGATAGATTAGAACACTATGTTGGACTTAATGGAACTTCGTTGCAATGGTTTAGATCTTATTTATCTGATAGGTTCCAGTTTGTTCATGTAAATAATGAGTTTTCTTTCAACTCAAAGCTTAGTCATGGAGTTCCACAGGGATCTGTGCTAGGCCCTACTCTTTTTAGTTTATATATGCTTCCGTTAGGCAACATTATTAGAAAGCACTGTATACATTTTCATTGTTATGCAGATGACACACAATTATACCTGTCAATGAAGCCAGATGATAGTAATCAATTAGCCAAGTTAGAAGCCTGTCTTAAGGAAATCAAAGCTTGGATGACTTGTAATTTCCTGCTATTAAATTCAGATAAGACTGAAGTCATTCTTGTTGGTCCAAAAAACCTTAGAAATTCCTTTCCAAATCAAACTTTCAGTTTGGATGCGGTTACTCTTTCTCTTAATAGCTCTGTGAGGAACCTTGGAGTTATTTTTGATCAGGATTTGTCCTTCAATTCACATATTAAATTTGTTTCTAAGACTGCCTTCTATCATTTGCGTAATATTGCCAAGATTAGGAGCATTTTGTCTCAGAGTGATGCTGAGAAACTGATCCACGCTTTTGTTAGCTCGAGATTAGATTATTGTAATTCTTTATTATCAGGCTGTCCTAAAACATCTTTAAAAAGTCTTCAGCTGATCCAAAATGCTGCAGCAAG
Organism: Pholidichthys leucotaenia; assembly: GCA_020510985.1. Taxonomy (NCBI): domain Eukaryota; kingdom Metazoa; phylum Chordata; class Actinopteri; order Cichliformes; family Pholidichthyidae; genus Pholidichthys; species Pholidichthys leucotaenia. Next base: position 108,936,198 of record CM035847.1, on the reverse strand, counting down.
AGTTTTAACAGGTACTAGAAAGAGAGATCATATCTCTCCAGTTCTGGCCTCCCTTCACTGGCTTCCCATAGAGTTTAGAATTAAGTTTAAAATCCTTCTTCTTACTTACAAAGCTCTAAACAATCAGGCTCCTTTTTATTTAAATCAGAATCAGAATCAGAATCAGAATCAGGTTTATTGCCATTGTTCATGTAGTACACAAACTAGGAATTTGTCTCGGTACAATGCTGCAACATTAAACATGATAAGATAAGAGAAATAAACTATACATGTAATAAAGTGTAGGATAAGATTAAGTGATACTGGTCAACAGTTAAAATATATATTAGCCAGCAGCAGATACTGTGGAGAACTATATAGTGCAGTCGGTAACGCAGGAAGAAAACAGTGATGATTGACATGAGTCTGGTTGAGCTGCTGTACATGGTGCACGAGAGTCAATAAGTCACTTAGCGTTCAGCAGTCTAATGGCAGAGGGGAAGAAGCTGTTCATGTGATGGGAGGTTTTAGTCTGGATGGACCGAAGTCTTCTACCAGAGGGGAGGGGGGCAAACAGTACGTGACCAGGGTGTGAGGGATCGGCTATGATCCGGCCAGCACGCCTCCGGGTCCTGGAGATGTACAGATCCTGGAGAGATGGGAGCTTGCAGCCGATCACCTTCTCAGCAGTGCGCACGACGCGCTGCAGCCTTAGTCTGTCCCTGGCAGTGGCTCCTGCGTACCACACGGTTATGGAGGTGGTGAGGATGGACTCGATGATGGCTGTGTAGAACTGCACTAACATCTTGGTGGGTAGCTTGAGCTTCCTCAGCTGCCGCAGGAAGAACATCCTCTGCTGGGCTTTTTTGATGAGTGAGCTGATGGTCAGCTCCCATTTGAGGTCCCTGGTGATGGTAGTGCCTAGGAAGCGGAAGGAATCAGCAGTGGTGATGGGAGAGCCTGAGAGGGTGAGGGGGGGCAGAGGAGTAGTGACTTTCCTGAAGTCTACAATCATCTCCACTGTCTTCAGAGCGTTCAGCTGCAGGTTGTTATTGCTGCACCAGGACGCCAGCTGGGCCACCTCTCTCCTGTAGGCGGACTCGTCGCCGTTGGAGATGAGCCCGATGAGGGTGGTGTTGTCCGCAAACTTGATCAACTTGACAGACTGGTGGCTGGAGGTGCAGGAGTTGGTGTAAAGGGAGAAGAGTAGGGGGGAAAGTACACAGCCCTGGGGTGATCCGGTGCTGATGCTAGTATAGTCTGAGACAGTCTTTCCCAGCCGCACATGCTGCCTCCGGTCCGTCAGGAAGTCGATGATCCACCTGCAGAGGGAGTCAGGCACGTTGAGCAGGAACAGCTTGTCCCGGAGCAGAGCGGGGCGGATGGTGTTGAATGCGGAGCTGAAGTCCACAAACAGGATCCTGGCGTAGGTTCCCGGGGAGTCCAGGTGCTGCAGGATGGAGTGGAGGGCCAGGTTGACTGCATCGTCTACAGACCTGTTGGCTCGGTAGGCAAACTGCAGCGGGTCCAGGAGAGGGGTGGTGATGGACTTGAGGTGGGACAGGACCAGGCGCTCAAAGGACTTCATGACTACAGAGGTGAGCGCTACAGGTCTGTAGTCATTAAGTCCAGTGATCCGTGGCTTCTTGGGGACAGGGATGATAAGATAAGATAAGATAAGATAAGATAAGCCTTTATTAGTCCCACAACGGGGAAATTCCAGGATTGCAACAGCACAGGGATAGCAACACTCAGAGCAACAATCAGAAGGCAAGAAAAAAAACAAGCAAGCAAGAGCAGCTAATAAACATATGTACGTATTACTATAAAATATATATATATACACACACACACAGACACACAGTGCAGAGCATTGTAGCTGGATGGAATAAATATATGAATATATGAACACACAGTGCAGAGCATTGTAGCTAGATGGAATAAATATGTAAATATATAAACACCCACAGTACGGAGCATTGCAGCTAGGTGGAATAAATATGCAAGTATATAAACACACACAGTGCGGAGCAATGTAGCTAGATGGAATAATATGTAGATATATAAATATATAAACACCCACAGTACGGAGCATTGTAGCTAGATGGAATAAATATGCAAATATATAAACACACACAGTGCAGAGCATTGTTGCTAGATGGAATGAAACAGCATAACCGTCTACTTAGTTATCCTACATGGTATGATTATGTGCCCATACATATTCTCACCCTCCATAGCGACCGGTATGTTCCTAGTTGTATGCCGGAGAGGACCATTGTGTAAGTCTATTGCATCTTTTGCATTCAAAAAACTATTAGTTTGTTACGTCTTTTTGCTATCTCTGCGAGCAGCCCTGCTTAGGTTGTACAGTCTGACAGCCGTTGGTAGGAAGGACCTACGAAACCTCTCGGTTGTGCACCTGGGATGATGTAGTCTGCTGCTAAATGAGCTCCTCAGTGCATTCAGTATGTCCTGCATAGGGTGGAACTCGGACTCCAGCAGAGATGACAGTTTAGCCACCGTCCTTCTCTCTCCTATCTCCTCCATCGGATCAAGGCGCTGCCCCAGGACAGAGCTAGCTTTCTTAATCAGTTTGTTCAGTCTCTTCCTATCGGCTGCAGTAATGCCACTGCCCCAGCAGACCACTCCAAAAGTGATGGCTGATGCCACCACCGTGTCATAGAATGACTTCAGCAGCGCCCCTTGTACACCAAAAGACCTGAGTCTCCTCAGCAGGAACAGCCTGCGCTGTCCCTTCTTGTAGAGTGCATCAGTATTGTGTGACCAGTCTAGTTTATTGTTCAGATGAATACCCAGGTACTTATAGGATGTCACCATCTCGATGTCTGTTCCCTGTATATTTACTGGTACTGTGAGGGGCTGCCCATGCCTGCGGCAGTCCACCACCAGCTCCTTAGTTTTCCTCGCGTTGATCTGGAGGCAGTTCCGATGGCACCAGTCCACGAAGTCCTGGATAAGCCCTCTGTACTCAGCTTCATCTCCATTGGAGATGAGGCCAACGATCGCAGAGTCATCAGAGAACTTCTGTAGATGGCAGTGTGTTGTGTTGTGTGAGAAGTCCGCAGTATAAAGAGTGAACAGGAAGGGAGCCAGCACCGTTCCCTGGGGGGCCCCCGTGCTACTGATGATCGTGTCGGACACACAGTCCCGGGTTCTCACAAACTGAGGCCGGTTCGTGAGGTAGTCCAGGATCCATGATGACAGGTGCTGGTCCACCCCTGCGCGCAGCAGCTTGTCCTTCAGGATCATCGGTTGGATGGTGTTGAAAGCACTGGAGAAGTCAAAGAACATGATCCTCACCATATTCCCGGGCTTCTCCAGGTGGGACAGAGAACGGTGAAGGAGGAAGATCACCGCATCCTCCACCCCAATGCCATGCTGGTAGGCGAACTGGAGTGGATCCATCGCTGGTTCCACCAGGGGGCGGAGGTGAGCAAGGAGCAGTCTCTCCAGGGTCTTCATCAAGTGGGACGTCAAGGCCACCGGTCTGTAGCTGTTCAGGTCTTTGGGGTGGGAAGTTTTTGGTACAGGTACCACACAAGATGTTTTCCACAGCTGTGGTACCCTCCCCAGTTTCAGGCTCATGTTGAAGATATACGTCACAGTCCCACACAGCTGGTCTGCACAGGACTTGAGGAGCTTTGCGCTGATGCCGTCCGGTCCCGGCGCCTTCCTCGCCTTGATCTTCCTCAGCTCCGTCCTCACCTGGGTCCTGGTCAGGGTCAGGATGGGGGGCTGTGTGTTGGGAGTGGGGGGGTGTTGGTAGAGTGGGGAGTGGGCAGCAGGACTTGATTTCTTTAGAGGCAGCAGTGGTTGTTGTGCAGTCAGGGGGGAGGGCGGTTGGTCAAATCTATTGAAAAACAGATTCAGGTTGTTCGCCCACTCCCTGCCCCCTGTGGCCTGGGGGGAGGTATTCTGGAGCCCCGAGATGGTTTTGAGGTTTCTCCAGACCCCGCTGATGTCGCTCTGTTGCAGCTTGTCCTCCACGCTGATGGTGGAGGATTTGAGGCAGGACGTGCCGTCCTGCCTCAAAAGATCTGATACTACCGTATTATCCTAACAGAGCACTACGCTCCCAAAATGCAGGATTACTTGTAATACCTAGAATCTCCAAAAGTACAATGGGAGGCAGAGCCTTCAGTTATCAAGCTCCTCTCCTGTGGAATCAGCTGCCAATCTGGATTCGGGAGTCAGACTCGATCTCTGTTTTTAAGAATAGGGCTAAAACCTACCTTTTTGATATAGCCTACAATTAGGGAGGGATCATGTGTTTCTGAACCCTCCCTTAGTTATGCTGCTAATAGGTTTAGTCAGCCGGGGGACCTCCAGTAATGCGCTGGGCCTCACTCCTTTCCTCACTCTCTATGAAATATTTTTTTTGCTGGTCATTAACATTTGTTTGTTCTCTCCCATGGATTGAGTCCCCATCGTGCTGTTTGCTCTCTACATGTCTGTTCTTTTCTTCTTCTCTATCCCCTCACCCCCCAGCCAGTCGCAGCAGATGACTGCCCCTCCCTGAGCCTGGTTCTGCTGGAGGTTTCTTCCTGTTAAAAGGGAGTTTTTCCTCTCCACCGTCGCCAAGTGCTTGCTCACAGGGGATCGCCTGATTGCTGGGGTCTTTCTGCAACTGTGGGGGTTCCCCCCTACAGTTGATAGTGCTATGAGATGACTGTTGTTGTGAAATGGCACTATATAAATAAAGTTGAATTGAATTGAATTGAATTGAATTGATTTTAGACCTCCTGCAGTAGTTTACATGGCCAATTAAATATATGTCTATATTAATATTTCTGATCCAAGTAAGATGTTTTAGCTAACAAGAATGTGTATTTCCATCTGACAATAAGACAAATCCCACAGCTGCTTTAAAGTTATTCTGTAAGATAATAAAAGATTGTAAATGTCTTTAGCACATGCACAAACACATGCAGTTGCGGCCCGAGCACCTGATTCCTCATGCTAAGATTTCCCCTGCAGCCCATTGTTAGCGTCCCCTCTCTCCCACTGAAACAAGACGGATCACAGAGGTAGTTAATCTTTGCACATGTTGTTTGGACAGGCCTCAGACCTCACGCTGCTTTCTCCTTTGTGGACACCAGACAGCATTAATGCACAAAGTCTAGGAAATGTCAAGATCAAGCCAGACTATAGGGTTACGGGAAGCCGAGTATGCGTGGACGAGTGTGCATGAGCTCACATTAATTGGCAGGAATGGACAGACGAAAACTTAACACCATTAAGCGGGAGAAAAAGTGGATGTGAAAGCCAAAATAATGCAGTTAGTTATGAGAGGGTGTTCAGTTGTTAGTGATTGGATCAAGAAGTAAGGCATCGCCCCCAAATCAAGCTTGATTGCGCAGAGGAAGGACAATCAGACCCAGACAATGTGTCCAACACAGTCGCCACCATCAGCATCCTGAAGTGCTCGTCATGTCCCAGCAAGAACAGATTGGCAGGAGGAAACCGAGCACACTCACTTTCCAAGTACAGTGGGATAATAATCTGAATTGGCAGGCCGGTGACATGAGAAATAAGCCAGCGATCTGGAGTCAAGTGTTCCAGTTGGGGGAGACATAAGAATGACGCCGCAGTGCACCACGCTTCTCTGTGCTGTCGTTTTGCTTTTATGTCCCCTCCCCCTTCAGCCTGAACTTGTGTGCACAATCTGGGCGAAATAGGGGAAAAATGTGAAGTTGTGGGTTTCAACACCTCACGGCAGAGATGGGATGCGTCTGAAAAGAGTCAGTGAGACTGATCTGCTGCCATGTATGCGTGAGTGAGAGTGGGAACTGCCAAGGGCTCCAGTTTGGAGAGACATAAAGTACAAGCTACATCATACAAGGCTCCCAAACACTTCCTCCCCCCTCCTCTGCATCACCATCTGCTTCAATACACAGAAGCCCTTGCCCACACAGTGTAAAAAAAAAGAAAAAGAAAAAAAGGATTTAAATGCTTCACCTTCCTAGGTCTAAGCCATCACCGATGACAGAGGACTACCCCGGCGTCGTGGCTTGTACTATTAACTGTTTATTTCTGAGTGTCCAACTTCTTTTTCTCATACTCATAAATTGGCCACTTTTTACATGTAAATCTGTGTTTTTCCCTCATAAAATGCTGCCCTTTTCTCTTAAATTTGGGCCTTTTTACTCCCCATTTTTTTTACTTTGTAGTTGTAACTTTGTGACTTTTCTTGCAAGCTCTAATTTACAAACTTCTTTTTTTTTTAAAAATGCTATTTTTCATGTCTGAATGTTTTTTCTCAAAAATTTGTGTTTATTTAATCATTTATTTACTAAGGTACAGGTACATACCAGTCAGGGCCGAAAGAGCCCCATGACTCTGGTGCCATAGGTTGCAAACCCCTAAACTAGCATTTCAGATTAAGGCTCACCACTAATCTTTAAAAGCCTTAAAACTGAGAGAGATAAAAGAAACACTGTTTGTACTTGTGCCCGTACGTGGACTGAGTATGGCTGTAAATGACGTCCTCACAAACACAGTGGTTGTGTCTAATGCTATAAAGTCTGCTTATCAGCAGGATGCTGGAGCTTTTCTGCCAGGCCGTTGTCGCCAGCGCCATCTTCTTTGCTGCTGTCTGTTGGGGTAGCAGTATCAGGGCCAGAGACACCAACAGACTTGACAAGATTATCAAGAGGGCTGGCTCTGTAATTGGTCTCAGACCGGAGACCTTTGAGACAGTGGTGGAGAGGAGAACACTAAATAAACTGCCATCCATCATGGATAATCGTGATCACCCCCTCCACCACACACTAGACAGACAGCGAAGCATTTTCTCCAGTAGACTACTACAGCTTCGCTGTCGAACGGTCAGATACAGGAAATCTTTCCTGCCACATGCAATTTCACTGTACAATAACTCACTGTGATGTTGTATTCTGGTCATAGCTATGCTGCCACACTGCACCTTACAGATTAACTGGTACCTCACTTTTCACTCTGCTCCTGATAGTCCTCCTTTGTGCAATGGGATGATTCATGTGTTTATACGGGTCATCATATATTAAGCTATGATGTATATAGGTTTTATAGTTGTGTTAGTTTTACTTTCCACGGGTAATCCCTTTGTCTGTCATGTGTGTTTCTGTTCTTTGGTTGTCTACTGTCATGCTGCTGTTACACTGTAATTTCTCAGTTTGGGATCAATAAAGTACATCTATCCAACGATCTATCTATCTCTCTATCTATCTTATGCCCTTTAAATAGAGTGTTTTATGTTCCATCCTGTCAGGGTCAGAGCGCACAGAAATATGGGTTGTCACTATAACACGCCGTCCGTGTGCGTGTCTGTGTGGGCATGTGTGGGTGTGGACTGCTTTAATATTAGCCGTAGTGCTGATTCCCCTCATGGTGATGGATTGTAAAGACAAGCTGAGGGAAAGTCTGGCAGGGAGTATGTGCTTAAAGATAAAAAAAAAAAAAAAAATCAGAGAAAGAGAGGCTTATCTGACTGGAGTCAGGAACTTCTCCTGTTTGCACCTCACTGTCTGTTCATCCATCTGTCTGTGCGGTGTTCAATCAGCATCTCAGTGCTGCGACCATCCAAAGGGCCGGTGGACATCAACAAGGACAACGCGGAAATAATGAGTTGTACTCAGCAACGGCAGCCCCATGCTGAGCAAAGAGCTGCAATTACAAACTGAACTATCACAACAACAACAAAACATCAACCCTGTCTGGATGTGCCATTATTTGGTGCAAAAAAAGGGGGGGAAAAGGCTCTAATCACATAGGTGTTTTGGGCCCTCTGCTACAGTCACACTGACTCTCGGGAGCGAGCAAAGTGTGGAAGAGTCAGGCTGTGATTGCCCATCAGGAAGTAAAGCAGCAGAGACTTTCTCCTCATGGTTTCCTCCCTGAAGCCCTTTTTATAGAGGGTTTTATGGTGAAATTACCCCGTGTTATTGGGCAGTTTTTGTTGTGGGACCCTGCTTCACAGAGTCGTAACAAGCACACTGAATAAATGTCTGTTTGATCTTCGAGTCTGTCTTCACGTTTTGAGGACTTCTCTAATTACTGAAACAATACAGTAAATACTTTATGCCCTCCTCGTAATTTTTAAATGCTCTATGAAGGGTTTCCGTTCAGCTATTGGACAGACTGAAATTGTTGCACCATATGGAGGACTGGGAATGCATGTGTATTTTTCATTTTGTCTGAATAAGTGCCATATAGGAACATTTACATGTCTGCAAAATGGAGCAAGATATATAAGGACAAATATAGGACTGAAATATGGCAGGATTTTTTTTGTCATAAAAATTGTATATGCTAAGATACTTTAGATTCTCCATTGTAAATTTAGAAAAAAGAAAAGAAAAAAGAACGGCCCACTTGTTTCTTAATGTATTTGTTTCTAGGTTTGGAGGACTACTTCACAGAAAAAGAAAAGGGCTTATGGAGAAAGAATCATCCTACAACAACGGCTACTACCACTACCTTTAAAAAAATTATATAAAAAATGAAAATAGAAGCATTGCAATAAAAGACATTCAAACCAAAAACAAACACACAGACAACACAATTAACCTGGTTTACTAAAATCTATTCATTTTTATATCATAATTTCAAAGTATGTATTTTCATCAAGAGATAAGTCACTAAAAGTTAATTATTACATGTCAGAGCAACTCATTTAATCAGCATTAAAGAATACAGAAAACAGTGTGTCCTTGTAATCATTTTTACCGACTGATGAAAACGTTCAGTTTAGACTAAACCTGTAGCACTGCATGAAGGACATTGGCCACTAAGGGTTTTCTTTCTTTCAAAGGTCTTTTTATTATTACTAATTGAAGTATCAATACAATACAAAGTATTAGAAATTTTCATTTTTGTTTTAACCAAACAGTGCAAAACTAGAATTTAAAACTAACAAATGTGGATGCTTCAAAACACAAAAACCTTTAAATAAACAATAATAAAAAAAATACAAAAAAAAAGAAAAAAAAAGAAAAATTGTGTGTGTGAGGTGGGGGTGGGGTAAAGGGGACATGAGCTACTCAGAAACTATAATCGTGGGTGTTTCAAAGAAATCAAGAAACAGGCGCCATAATTTATAGAATTTGTTTTCAGAGCCACAAACTGTATATCTGATTTTTTCTAAATCCAAACAGGACATTATATCTTTTATCCACTGTAAATGTGAAGGGGGCGAAGAGTCTTTCCACTTCATTAATACAGCACGTCTAGCCAATAATAATGAAAATTTGAATACTTTTAATTTGGAATTTGGCAAGACAAGTTCTGGAGCCACACCAAAAATGGTGCATAATGGATCAGGTTTAATTTGATATTGCAGGACTTCAGACATAGTGATAAAAACAGAATGCCAAAAATTCATCAATGAAGGGCAGGACCAATACATGTGAAGCAAAGTGCCAGGAGCGCTACCACACTTTTCACAAGTTAAGGGTTTTAATTGATGTGCCTGCAAATAAGAGCAAAGTTGACATGTAAAATCCCATAAGGATTGTCATATCCAGTCTGTGTTGTGTTGTTGCTTAGTTTTTTTTGTCACATTTTGTCTTAGCTTTGTTCTGAATTGTAATCACTCTTGTTTATCTTTTGAATTCTTGGATGGAATGTTGGTGGACAATATAAGCTGCGGCTTCAGCCATCACCCATTTTGGATAACTTATGTTGAACTGTATAATCAGAGGAGTTAATCTTTACTTTTAATCTATCCGAAATAAAGATTCATTCATTCATTCAAAGTTCATGTGAAAAGGCTAGCATGCATCTGAAAATATACGACTGTGTTATCTGATAAAACACCTCTTAAAATCATGATTAACAAAGAAAGCAGAAACAACAAAAGACACATGTACAAATAAAAGGAATGTTTCCAGAAGAAATTAGTTTTAAAAATCCCATTGCTTCATATTTTCATGTTTGTCATGTTTACGATGAAGAAGTAGCAACAGCAATTCTCCTCATCTTTTTGGCTTGCCTTATTTACGCCCATGCTCCTCACTTGCAAATCTTGGGTTTGTCGCGGTACTTACATGCTATTTACTGAGTGTGTGTGTGCGTGCACACGCGTGTGTGCTCCACTCCGTGCCTGCTCGCTGTCCACCACATGCTCCAATTCTCTGTGCCTCCTTGCCTGCAGTTGTCTTTGGTTTTCTGTTCAGAAATGAAAGTATGTTCATTTCTATGCACTCAATGCTTGGTTGAGCCTCCTTTTGCATAAATTACTGCATCAATGTGGCGTAGCATGGAGGCGATCAGGTTGTGGCACTGCTCAGGTGTAATGGAAGCCCAAGTTGCTTTGATAGCGGCCTTCAGGTCATCTGCATTGTTGGGTCTGGTGTTTCTCATCTTCCTCTTGACAATGCCCCATAGATTTTCTATGGGGTTAAGGTCAGGCGAGTTTGCTGGCCAATCAAGCACAGTAACACCATGGTTATTGAACTAGCTTTTGGTACCTTTGGCAGTGTGGGCAGGTGCCAAGTCCTGTTGGAAAATGAAATCAGCATCTCCATAAAGCTTGTCAGCAGAAGGAAGCATGAAGTGCTCTAAAATTTCCTGGTAGATGGCTGCGTTGACTGTAGACTTCAGAAAACACAGTGGACCAACACCAGCAGATGACCTTTTTTTTTTTTTATTACTTATTTTGTACCCGTAGGTAGATTTGTTTTGCAGTCTGGTGACAAACCACCAGCTGCCGGTCGCTGCGTGCACAAGCACCCCTTAACTCCCTAACCTGCATGTTTTTGGCGTGTGGGAAGAAACCGGAGAAATCCCGGAGTAAACCCACGCAAACACTGGGAGAACATGCAAACTCCACACAGATCACTGATGGCCGGGGGCTGGGATCGAACCCACGATCTCACGGTCCCTGCGATCCCCCGGCCGAGGGTAAAACTGTGCTGCCACAGTGCTAACCACTGCGCCACCGTGCAGCCCATGGCAGCCCAAATCATCACTGACTGTGGAAACTTCACACTGGACTTCAAGCAACGTGGATTCTGTGCCTCTCCACTCTTCTTCCAGACTCTGGGACCTTGATTTCCAAATGACATGCAAAATTTACTTTCATCTGAAAAGAGGCCTTTGGACCACTGACCACCAGTCCAGTTCTTTTTCTCCACAGCCCAGGTATGACGCTTCTGACGTTGTCTCTGGTTCAGGAGTGGCTTGACACGAGGAATGTGATATTTGTAGCCCATGTCTAGGATTTGTCTGTGTGTAATGGCTCTTGATGCACTGACTCCAGCCTCCGTCCACTCTGAAGCTCCCCCAAATTCTTGAATAGATTTTGCTTGACAATCCTTTCAAGGCTGCGGTTATCCCTTTTGCTGATACACCTTTTCCTACTAGTTTTTCCTTCCACTCAACTTTCTATGAATGTGCTTGGGTACAGCACTCTGTGAACAACCAGCTTCTTTAGCAATGACCTTTTGTGGCTTACCCTCCTTGTGGAGGGTGTCAATGAGTGTTTTATGGACATCTGTCAAGTCAGCAGTCTTCCCCATGATTGTGTAGCTTACTGACCCAGACTGAGAGACCATTTAAAGGCTCAGGAAACATTTGCAGGTGTTTTGAGTTAATTAGCTGATTAGGGTGTGACACCATGACTTTCCAAAACTGAACTTTTTGAAAATATTCTAATTTTCTGAAACACTGAATTTTGGGTTTTCGTTATCTGTAAGCCATAATCATCAAAATTTCAAGAAATAAAGGCTTGAAATATTTCACTCTGTGTAATGAATCTATAGAATATATGGGTTTCACTTTCTGAAATGAGGGACAAAAAATATTGAACTTTTTCATGATATTCTAATTTTTTGAGATGTACAGCCGTGGACAAAATTGTTGGCACCCCTCTGTTAATGAAAGAAAAACCCACAATGGTCACAGAAATAACTTGAATCTGACAAAAGTGGTAATAAATAAAAATTCTATGAAAATTAACCAGTGAAAATCAGACAATGCTTTTGAATTGTGGTTCAACAGAATTACTTTAAAAAACAAACTCATGAAACAGGCCTGGACAAAAATGATGGTACCCCTACAAAAGATTGAAAATAATGTGACCATAGGGACATGTTCAACCAAGATGTGTCCTCTAATTAACATCACAGGTGTCTACAAACTTGTAATCAGTCAGTCGGCCTATTTAAAGGGTGACAAGTAGTCACTGTGCTGTTTGGTGACATGGTGTGTACCACACTAAACATGGACCAGAGGAAGCAAAGGAGAGAGTTGTCTCAGGAGATTAGAAAGAAAATTATAGACAAGCATGTTAAAGGTAAAGGCTATAAGACCATCTCCAAGCAGCTTGATGTTCCTGTGACTACAGTTGCACATATTATTCAGAAATTTAAGATCCACGGGACATGTAGACAACCTCCCTGGACGTGGCCGCAGGAGGAGACGGATAATACGAATGGTAACAAAAGAGCCCAGAACAACCTCTAAACACATTCATGGTGAACTCCAAGGTCAAGGTACATCAGCGTCAGATTGCACCATCCGTCGTTGTTTGAGCCAAAGTAGACTTCATGGGAGACGACCAAGGAGGACACCACTGTTGAAAACAAATCATAAAAAAGTCAGACTGGAATTTGCCGAACTGAATGTTGACAAGCCCCAAAGCTTCTGGGAGAATGTCCTATGGACAGACGAGACAAAACTGGAACTTTTTGGCAAGGCACATCAGCTCTATATTCACAGACTCAAAAATGAAGCATACCAAGAAAAGAACACTGTCCCTTCTGTGAAACATGGAGGAGGTTCTGTTATGTTCTGGGGCTGCTTTGCTGCATCTGGCACAGGGTGTCTTGAATTTGTGCAGGGGACAATGAAATCTCAAGACTATCAAGGTATTCTAGAGAGAAATGTGTTGCCCAGTGTCAGACAGCTTGGTCTCAGTCGCAGGTCATGGGTCTTGCAACAGGATAATTATAGCTATACACTCTATGTGCAACACATCAGATTGATTGTCTTTGATTAATTGTCTATGTTTATTGCACTGTCCCTGTCAAATAAACTAATCTACTACTACTACTACCCAAAACACACAGCTAAAAACACCCAAGAATGGCTTAGAGTGAAACATTGGACTATTCTAAAGTGGCCTTCTATGAGCCCTGATCTAAATCCTATTGAACATCTGTGGAAGGAGCTGAAACATGCTGTCTGGAGAAGGCACGCTTCAAACCTAAGACAACTGGAGCAGTTTGCTCATGAGGAGTGGGCCAAAATACCTGCTGAGAGGTGCAGAAGTCTCATTGACAGTTACAGAAGTCGTTTGATTGCAGTGATTGCCTCAAAAGGTTGTGCAACAAAATATTAAGTTAAGGGTACCATTATTTTTGTCCAGGCCTGTTTCATGAGTTTGTTTTTTAAAGTAATTCCGTTGAACCACAATTCAAAAGCATTGTCTGATTTTCATTGGTTAATTTTCATAGAATTTTTATTTATTACCACTTTTGTCAGATTCAAGTTATTTCTGTGACCATTGTGGGTTTTTCTTTCATTAACAGAGGGGTACCAACAATTTTGTCCACGTGTTATGTGGACAAAATGCTACAAGGCCATTTGTAGCTTTTTGTGGGCCCTGTGCAAGATTGTGTTTGGGAGCTCTTGTTTTTGTTATGTAGATGAACTTTAGACCCTTAGAAGACTAACCAGCATCCGGGTGAACACTACAAATTTACAAGAAAAAAGTTGCCAATTTTTATGAAAGTCACAAATTTGCAAGAAAAAAGGTACAAATTTACAAGAAAAAAAAGTGAAAATTTTGGAGAAAAAATTGCAAATTTATGAAGAAAAAAGTTACTAATTTGGGGGGAAAAAGTTACAAATTTATGAGAGAAGTCTTTGGCCTTCTGTAGCGTCTAAAGTAAAGGCACAGTTCTGTACCACAGGCAACAAGCAACACTGGTATATATGACATTAGGCATGCGCCTGCGTCTCAGTTGAATGCCTTCACAATCCATTTGCTGTGTGTGATTATTCTTCTCACATCTTGACATACTTGCCTGACATTACCTGAAATCTTCATTCCCCTCTTCTCTTCCCCTCATTAGAGCACCAAATTAAAATTTCCATTTTAAACTTGGAATTAAATACAGACACACAGACAGCCAGACAAAAAAAAAAAAAATCAGCAGAGGCTCAGTGGCAGTGCAAATGAAAAGGGAAAGAGAAGACGGTGTAAATGGATTAATAATGTGACTGGTGACCCTCAGGCTGAGTGAAGAAAGAAATCAAACACAGAGGGGCAGAAAGGGCAGCGAAAGAACTGAGGACCAAAAAAAAAATGGAGGAGGGTAAAATACGAAGGGGGCGAGGAAGAGAGAGATGACATGAATAAAGTTTCCATCATTTATTCCTCATTCACACTCCGGCACTGGACCCGGGCCTCAGACGGGGGAGGGCGAGCGACTCGACGATGGCGATGAAAAAGGTCGCTTCCCACAATCAGCGGCCAAGGAAAATAATCCTGCCAATTTGTTACCTGGCTCGCCGCTGGAACTCGGAGCCCTGCTTTTAAATGCACACTGCAAACTGCCTTTTAACAAGCCCACAGGGTGATGAAGTGAGAAGTGTGTGTGTGTGTAGGTGCATGTGTGGTGGTTAGTGTTCTTGCCGAGCCTGTCTGTGCATCTGGTTTTACTTTTTTAAAAAAAAAAAAACTAAAATCAGATTCAAGTGTAATCCACACACTGTATCAGTGAGCTGTTCATGTGCTTGCGTTTAAGTGTGTGTGTGTGTCTTTCTGTAATTGCAGGGGCTTGTCTTAAGGGAATGATAGTTGACCCTGTTGGCCATTTAATGCCACCGATCCTTTTACACTTCCTGGAACTGCTACAAAAACAAAAAAAACTCAACAGAACCACATCACACATGGATACACTCACACGTTAGGATCCCACTCATACCAAAAATGCAGCTCCCACAGCAGTTCTGAGATCTTTATCTGCACTTTGAATGAAGTGGGAGGCCGATTTGAAGGATGGCGAGATAAAGGAGGGGAGGAACAAAGAATTAAAAGAACACCACGAGGAGGAGGAGGAGGAGGGTGAAATCTCTATCTTACATATTACTCACAAGTGAAATATGCGTCGGCTGGCATGAGTGAAGTAGGGAGCTAACGAGGCAGATCGCTAGCCGGTGCCAGCACTCTGTCTTTTTGGTGCACATGAAATTGAATTACTCCCCTGTCTCTTTACTTTGTCTCGGTTCTCTGTTTCTTCTGTCTTTAATAGCGCTCTCACAGTCGGTGTGTAAACTCTGGAGGTGACGTGACACACTCGGACCGTATCTTGAATTTCAATCCGTTTAGCTTCAAGGCAGTAAACCTGAGATGATCATTGCTCTCCCATTATTTTTTTCTTTCCCTTTTCGTAGCAAGAGCAGTGCTGGCAGCTCTGATTAGTGTTGTGTGTGCCAAGACACTCTGTATTTCAATTTAACTTTATTTATATAGCACCAATTCCCAACAACAGTCGCCTCGTAGCACTTTTAACTGCAGGGCTCTGTTAGGATGATACAGTGCTATGAGATCTTTTGAATAACAAGAGGAATGATAATTTAGAGCTTTATACAGTATCTCACAAAAGTGAGTGCACCCCTCACATTTCTGTAAATATTTTATCTTTTCATGGGACAACACTGAAGATATGATTCTTTGATACAACGTAAAGTAGTCAATGTACAGCTTGTATAACAGTGTAAATTTCCTGTCCTCTCAAAATAACTCACACAGCCATTAATGTCTAAACAACTGGCAACAAAAGTGAGTACACCCCTAGTGAAAATGTCCAAATTGTGCCCACTTAGCCTTTTTCCCTCCCCGGTGTCACGTGACTCGTTAGTGTTACAAGGTCTCAGGTGTGAATGGGGGGCAGTTGTGTTAAATTTGGTGTTATCGCTCTCACACTCTCTCATACTGGTCACTGGAAGTTCAACATGGCACTTCATGGCAAAGAACTCTCTGAGGATCTGAAAAAAGAATTCTTGCTCAACATAAAGATGGCCTAGGCTATAAGAAGATTGCCAACACCCTGAAAGATGGTGACATCCTATAAGTACCTGGGTATTCATCTGAACAATAAACTAGACTGGTCACACAATACTGACGCACTCTACAAGAAGGGACAGCGCAGGCTGTTCCTGCTGAGGAGACTCAGGTCTTTTGGTGTACAAGGGGCACTGCTGAAGTCATTCTATGACACGGTGGTGGCATCAGCCATCACTTTTGGAGTGGTCTGCTGGGGCAGTGGCATTACTGCAGCCGATAGGAAGAGACTGAACAAACTGATTAAGAAAGCTAGCTCTGTCCTGGGGCAGCGCCTTGATCCGATGGAGGAGATAGGAGAGAGAAGGACGGTGGCTAAACTGTCATCTCTGCTGGAGTCCGAGTTCCACCCTATGCAGGACATACTGGATGCACTGAGGAGCTCATTTAGCAGCAGACTACATCATCCAAGGTGCACAACCGAGAGGTTTCGTAGGTCCTTCCTACCAACGGCTGTCAGACTGTACAACCTAAGCAGGGCTGCTCGCAGAGATAGCAAAAAGACGTAACAAACTAATAGTTTTTTTTGAATGCAAAAGATGCAATAGACTTACACAATGGTCCTCTCCGGCATACAACTAGGAACATACCGGTCGCTATGGAGGGTGAGAATATGTATGGGCACATAATCATACCATGTAGGATAACTAAATAGACGGTTATGCTGTTTCATCCCACCTAGCAACAATGCTCTGCACTGTGTGTGTTTATATATTTACATATTTATTCCATCTAGCTACAATGCTCAACACTGGGTGTGTTTATATTTATATATCTATATATTTATTCCATCTAGCTACAATGCTCCGCACTGTGTTTTTATATATCTAGATATTATTCCATCTAGCTACATTGCTCCGCACTGTGTGTGTTTATATACTTGCATATTTATTCCACCTAGCTGCAATGCTCCGTACTGTGGGTGTTTATATATTTCCATATTTATTCCATCTAGCTACAATGCTCTGCACTGTGTGTTCATATATTCATATATTTATTCCATCCAGCTACAATGCTCTGCACTGTGTGTGTGTGTGTGTGTGTGTGTGTGTGTATATATATTTTATAGTAATATGTACATATGTATATTAGCTGCTCTTGCTTGCTTGTTTTTTTTTCTTGCCTTCTGATTGTTGCTCTGAGTGTTGCTATCCCTGTGCTGTTGCAATCCTGGAATTTCCCCGTTGTGGTACTAATAAAGGCTTATCTTATCTTATCTTATCTTAAACTGAGCTGCAGCACGGTGGCCAAGACCATACAGTGGTTTAACAAGACAGGTTCCACTCAGAATAGACCTCGCCATGGTTGACCAAAGAAGGTCAGTGCACATGCTCAGCGTCATATCTGGAGGTTGTCTTTTGAAAATAGACGAATGAGTGCTGCCAGCGTTGCTGCAGAGGTTGAAGGGGTGGGGGTCAGCCTGTTAGTGCTCAGACCATATGCAACACACTGCATCAAATTGGTCTGCATGGCTGTCATCCCAGAAGGCAGCACCTTTTAAAGATGATGCACAAGAAAGCCCACAAACAGTTTGCTGAAGACAAGCAGACTAAAGACATGGATTACTGGAATCATGTCCTGTGGTCTTATGAGGCCAAGATAAACTTATTTGATTCAGATGGTTTCAAGCATGTGTGGTGGCAACCAGGTGAGGATTACAAAGACAAGTGTGTCTTGCCTACAGTCAAGCATGGTTGTGGGAGTATCATGGTTTTGGGCTGCATGAGTGCTTCCGGCACTGGGGAGCTACAGTTCATTGAGGGAACCATGAATGCCAACATGTACTGTGGCATACTGAAGCAGAGCATGATCCCCTCCCTTTGGAAACTGGGCCGCAGGGCAGTATTCCAACATGATAACAAACCCAAATGCACTTCCAAGACGACCGTTGCCTTGCTAAAGAAACTGAGGGTAAAGGTGATGGACTGGCCAAGCATGTCTCCAGACCTAAACCCTATTTAGCATTGTAGGGCATCCTCAAGCGGAAGGTGGAGGAGCGCAAGGTCTCTAACACCATGATGTTGTCATGGAGGAGTGGAAGAGGATTCCAGTGGGAACCTGTGAAGCTCTTGTGAACTCCATGCCCAAGAGACTTAAGGTAGTGCTGGAAATTAATGGTGGCCACACAACATATTGACACTTTGAGCACAATTTGGACATTTTCACTAGGGGCGTATTCACTTTTGTTGCTAGTGGTTTAGACATTAATGGTTGTGTGTATGGGTAACCCCCACAACAGCCACAGACAAGTAGAGCGCTCAGCGGGAGCAATTAACATAGCAGTGTGATCTATGGACTGATAACAATATGTAGATGTGCCTTGTAACCTCTTTTGTCCTACAGCTCCGGAGCAGAGGCGAATTCCGGCCAGTAATCTTCCTATTATTATGTGTGACTCTCAAATGCAAATGTCCATACCTACTGCTGTGAATTCATTGTCTGTAGTGGGGTATAAAAACTGCATATGCTCTGTAACTCACTCTCTCTGTCTGACCACTGCTTCTGACACACGCATTGACTGCTGCTCATGAGAGCCTCCGGGCTCGCTCCGGCGCGCATGCACGGCGCTGGAGTGAGTTCTCGTGATGGCGGTATGATTAAAAACCCACTTTAAACTCTCAGTTCGCTGCTTATTATTCCATCCACAGTGTGTTGAGTTATTTTGAGTGGACACCAAATTTACACTGTTATACAATCTGTACACTGACTACTTTACATTGTATCAAAGTGTCATATATTCAGTGTTGTCCCATGCAAAGATATAAAATATTTACAAAAATGTGAGGGGTGTACTCACTTTTGTGGGAAACTGTAAGTGAGATGAAGGATTTTAAATTTAATTCTAGAGAAGCCAATAAGGGAAGGCCAAAAAAGGAGAGCTATGATCTCTCTTGTATCTGTTAAACTCTAGCTCCAGCATTTTGGATCAACAGAAGACTTTTTTTTAGACATTTTAGGACAGCTTGTCAAGGTGGGGGTGATGGAGGACTCAGGCGTAGGCAGGGTCAGATGCAAAACGAATCATTTTATTAACACAAAACTGAAACAAAGAAACAGCACCACGACGGCTGAAAGCAAAACAAACTATGCAGGCAAAACATGAACAGGGCACAGCAAGAGTAATTCCAGCACTCAAGCAGAAACATTACTAGGCGGAAACATTAATGATGCCACACCAGACTGGGACAGAACACCAAATATATAGACAAGGGGATAACACAACACAAGACAGGTGGGCACAATCAATGGCAATCAGATAGCACAGGACGGGCGGAGCTGCACAGACAACACAGACAGGGAGTGCACATGAAACATGACAATGAACACGCATCACAACAATGTAGGAGTAATGCAGAGAGGGCAGTGGCTATTGGTACAGAAAACATGAGGACCTGCAACAATAGGTGAACAGGTACACACACAGACCCAAGACCAAACAGGGGATGACACAGAAGACAAAGATTAGGGGCTCAGGGGAGCACAGAGGGCAAGTGGTACAAATAATGATCATAAGAAGTCAAGGAAACACAACAATATGAACATAAATCATGGGCGTGATCCTGTAGTCAAGCCCGGATTCATGATACAGCCTGATGATAAAGAATTACAATAATCTAATCTGGAACCAACAAAAGTGTGGATTAGTTTTTGAGCATCACTCTGAGACAAGATGTTCCTAATATTAACAATATTCCGTCGGCCTCCGTCGGTCTATGATGACCATGGAAGAGAATCCTAAACGTCTACTCTGCTGGAACAGCACCGCCTGTGGCTGAACAGGCCAATGCGCACCGGTGTTCTACCTTCCAGCATTGGGCGTTGGTAGGATTCAAGCCTGGGCAGGAAGATATGGAGGACAAGATGTTGCCCATGCAGCATGTCCCCCCTCTCCACGTCACTGATGAATCCAAAGGAACAGCAGGGCTGCTATAGTTTGGCACCAGCGCCGTCGCAGGAGCTGCCAGAACGATGTTGAGCACAACAGAGAACTGCCTTAGGGGCTCCGACTCCGGATTTTTCCTCAGGGTTGACTCCCGAGGCCTTTCCCGTGACCGGGTGTGCCGCAAGGCAGCGGAGGTTTGAAATCAGGGTTTACCTTCCCCTAGATGGGCTACCTTCCCAGGTTGACGAGCCACCATCTACCCGAAGCATCTGGTTTTAAGGCGCCAGAGATCCGCCCTTGCCCCTTCTCCTATTAGTAAAAGCAGTTCCGCCGGGCTTAGAGACTAAACCACACGGGCAGGCTAGGAGTTGGACTTGGTTGTCAGAGGCTTTTCGAGACGCACGCCATAGGAGCATTTTATGAGCACTGGGAGCTTAACCCCAGTGCCGCTCCTGGCTATGACAACCTTGGAACCATAACAATATTATGTAAATGATAAAAAGCAGTCTTAGAAATAAGTTTAATATGTGAATTAAAGGACAAATCTTGATCAAAAATAACTCCAAGGTTCCTCACAGAACTGTTAGGGGATAGACTAATACTATCTAAACTAAGTGCCTGATTTGGGGAAAGTATTTCTAAGGTTTATTTGGGGCCAACTAGAACAACTTCAGTGTTATCTGAATTTAATAGTCAGAAATTTTACAGAAGTCATCCAAGCTCTGATTCCCATCAGATATATTTGTAAGCTTGGCAATATTACATAAATGAATAAAAAGCTTTCTTGGGAATAAGTTTGATATGCAAATTAAATGATAAATCCTCTGTAGCTATACATTGTTTGTCAAATAAGCAAGTAAGTTATAAGTCTTCATTTTGTTTTTCTTAAGCCATTCAGAGGTGGACTTGCTGATGTATTTTGGATCATTGTCCTGCTGCAAAACCCAAGTGCGCTTCAGCTTGAAGTCACAAACAGATGGCCGGACATTCTCCTTCAGGATTTTTTGGTAGACAGCAGAATTAATGATTCCATTTACCACAGCAAGTCTTCCAGGTCCTGAAGCAGCAAAACAGCCCCAGACCATCACACTACCACCACTATATTTTTTGGTTGGTATGATGTTCCTTTTCTGAAATGCTGTGTTACTTTTATGCCAGATGTAATGGGACACACACCTTCCAAAAAGTTCAACTTTAGTCTTGTCAGTCCACAGAGTATTTTTCCAAAAGTCTTGGGGATCATCAAGATGTTTTCTGGCAAAACTGAGACAAGCCTTTATGGGTTTTTTTGCTCAACAGTGGTTTTCGTCTTGGAACTCTGCCATGCAGGCCATTTTTGTCCAGTCTCTTTCTTATGGTGGAGTAATGAACACTGACCTTAACTGAGGCAAGTGAGGCCTGCAGTTCTTTGAATGTTGTTGTGGGGCCTTTTGTGACCTCTTGGATAAGTCGTCGCTGGGCTCTTGGTGTAATTTTGGTCGTCCGGCCACTCCTGGGACGGTTCACCACTGTTCTATGTTTTCACCATTTGTGGTTAATGGCTCTCACTGTTGTTCGCTAGAGTCCTAAAGCTTTAGAAATTGCTTTCTAACCTTTTCCAGACTAATAGCTCTCAATTACTTTGTTTCTCATTTGTTCCAGAATTTCTTTGGCTCACAGCATGATCTTTTGGTCTACTTCACTTTATCAGGCAGGTCCTATTGAAGTTTTTTCTTAATTTAGAACAGGTGTGGCAGTTATCAGGCCTGGGTGTGGTTAGAGAAATTGATCTCAGCTTTCCAAAGATGTGATAAACCACAGTTAATTAATGTTTTAACGGGGGGGGGATCATTTTTTCACACAGGGCCATGTTGGTTTGGATTATTTTTTAAACTTAATAATAAACACCTTCATTTAAAAACTGCATGTTGTGTTTACTTGTGTTGTCTTTGTCTAATATTTAAATTTGTTTGATGATCTGAAACATTTAAGCGTAACATACAAAAAAATGAGAAATCAGGAAGGGGGCAAACACTTTTTCACACCAATGTGTATATTATATATATATATAGTACTCCAACTGGTGCTCTGTAGATAGATAGATAAGACTTTATTAGTGAAGCACTCTGAGTGGTCTTTGAGACTAGAAAAGCGCTACATAAGTGCAGGCCTTTATCCTTTAATCCCATGCTGGAGAAATTCATTTGCCACAGCAGCACAAAGTCAGAAAAGAAGAACAGAAACCAAAAATTAAAAACAATAAAAAAAAAACTACATAAAACACAAGATCATTAATATTTAAAATACATACAAATTGTAGAAAATGCATCAATAAAAGTAATAGTAGGAACAATTGATTATAAGGTACAAATATTATTTAATTTATACCTAGAGGTGTATGTGGGAACACGGGTTTACTTCATGGCCACAAACACTCACAAACAAGAGGGAAAACATTCGTTTTTGGGGCGCAGTGCAAGACTTGGACAATTTATTAATACCTAATCTTTATACCATCAATCAATCAGTCTCAAATATTTGTGAATTCTACTGGGTGACTTCAGAAACAAACACAGCAAAAGAAATCAACAGAAACTTCTATATACCATCTACAGTTTTAATGATCAGACTCAGATTAAATGACATTACATTCAACGGCTTTGTTGTTAAAGTGAAATGATCATGTATCAAGCATCACATTCAACTTGTAACTGACTATTGAGCAACAGAGTGTAATCACATTTGTGGAACCAAGGAATCCTTAGTATGAATTTGGAACTGTGATGAAAATGAAGACTGAAAAAACTGTAACAAAAATATTCAATTTAATTCAACTTTATTTATATAGCGCCATTTCACAACAACAGTCATCTCATAGCACTATCAACTGTAGGGGGAACCCCCACAGTTGCAGAAAGACCCCAGCAATCAGGCGATCCCCTGTGAGCAAGCACTTGGCGACGGTGGAGAGGAAAAACTCCCTTTTAACAGGAAGAAACCTCCAGCAGAACCAGGCTCAGGGAGGGGCAGTCATCTGCTGTGACTGGCTGGAGGGTGAGGGGATAGAGAAGATGAAAAGAACAGACATGTAGAGAGCAAACAGCATGATGGGGACTCAATCTATGGGAGAGAACAAACAAATGTTAATGACCGGCAAAAAAAATATTTCATAGAGAGTGAGAAAAGGAGTGAGGCCCAGTGCATTACTGGAGGTCCCCCGGCTGACTAAACCTACTAGCAGCATAACTAAGGGAGGGTTCAGAAACACATAATCCCTCCCTAATTGTAGGCTATATCAAAAAGGTAGGTTTTAGCCCTATACTTAAAAACAGAGATTCAGTCTGACTCCCGAATCCAGATTGGCAGCTGGTTCCACAGGAGAGGAGCTTGATAACTGAAGGCTCTGCCTCCCATTGTACTTTTGGAGATTCTAGGTATTACAAGTAATCCTGCATTTTGGGAGTGTAGTGCTCTGTTAGGATAATACGGTAGTATCAGATCTTTTAAATAAAAAGGAGCCTGATTGTTTAGAGCTTTGTAAGTAAGAAGAAGGATTTTAAACTTAATTCTAAACTCTATGGGAAGCCAATGAAGGGAGGCCAGAACCGGAGAGATATGATCTCTCTTTCTAGTACCTGTTAAAACTCTTGCTGCAGCATTTTGGATCAGCTGAAGACTTTTTAAAGATGTTTTAGGACAGCCTGATAATAAAGAATTACAATAATCTAATCTCGAGCTAACAAAAGTGTGGATCAGTTTCTCAGCATCACTCTGAGACAAGATGCTCCTAATCTTGGCAATATTACGCAAATGATAGAAGGCAGTCTTAGAAACAAATTTAATATGTGAATTGAAGGACAGAGCTTGATCAAAAATAATTGATAAATATGAATATGAAGAAAATTGGATGCTAATTTTATGAAGAAAATTACAAATGCTAATTACATGGAAAAGAAATTGAGTTACTCTAAAAATAAAAATGGAATTTAATGAAAAGAGGAATATTATTTCTCTTTAATTCTACAGCTCCGATCAGAGTTATGAACTAGTTTTAAACCTGAGACAAATTATGACATACTTTTTAAGGTGATGGACATCGCATTACTCAGCAGATGAAACAAAGGAATCTTGCTCACGTAACCTTTGGTTTCTGTTGGCTTCTAGCTGGATCCAGGAGCCAAAGCTTTATTTGAAGATTATACTGGAGAATATCTGCCAGCAGATATTTCTTCCCAGGGACAAGCAGTCAGGAGCTGAGGTCCAGTGACGCTGATGGGGCTGTTGGCTGCGGAGTATGCCGTGTGGAAAGTCTAAGCTAACTTCAATGATTCATGACTAACTTTCAGTGAGCATGCACTTTTACAAACTTGTCCTTCTATAATTAACATGCATTAGAATAAGGTTCATTTAAGCATTTTCAAACATGCAACACATTTAAAATCAGTGATTTCAAACCCATCATTGTCCAACACAGAGTTGGTCATCTCTTCAAATAGTGTCCTGAGAATTATCCTGAGGAATGAAAACTTGAAGAGATGGTTAAAGTTCAGTCAAAAAAACAAACAGTCCAGCAGTTGACAGAAGTAATGCAAACATATTCTGCAGTTGTCCACCAGGGGGTAATGTTGAGCTGTGGATAATTCCTAGTGCCCTGTGGAATTCACTCAAGGGATCTGGAAGACTTCAAACAGTACTTAAAGCATAAAACTGTCTGGTTGGGAGGAAGTTCAGGGATTTATGATTGCAGACTAAATCCATCCCTGGCACCAAATGGGATTCTTACCGTCCTTTTTACCATGGAATGTGTTTTCAAACTATGGTCCTTAGGTGAAGGAAACAATTCTTGACCAGACTTTTGGGTGAAACAATTTCTTTAAGGTGAAGAGTGATTTTATAGATTGGAGCCACAGGGATTGATGCTACATATCCCCCCTGTATCAATGGTGAACTTTGGTCAGCATTGGTACACATCCTTGGTAGCTGATTCCAATTGGCGACTTTTGACATAACTGCTGAGCTAATGGTTCTGATGTCCATAAGCCCTAAGTTTATAAACAGTATCTATTCCTGAGTATAAATCTTTGAGTTTGGTTTAATAAAAAAAAAAAAAAAAAAAAAAAAACTTCTAGGAATCTTCAAAAATAATTTGAATATGGACAAATATAACAACTGTAAAACTGTCTAAAGTAAAGTCCTTAGGTGAAGGAAACAATTCTTGACCAGACTTTTGGGTGAAACAATTTCATTAAGGTGAAGAGTGATTTTATAGATTGGAGCCACAGGGATTGATGCTACATAATGTCAAAAATGTCTCTTATTTTATATGTGTGTAAGAGAAGTAGGGGGTGATGTATGTGCCTGTGTGTGTGTGTTTATGGGAAGGCTGGAAGGGGTGGGAATGTATTGTGTAAAATATGTAGCTAAATGTGTCTGTTTTTATCTATGTAAAGCACTTTGCACAGCATCTAATGTTTAAAAAGTGCTATACAAATAAAGATTGTTTGATTGATTGGTAATATGCATACATGTACACTACCGTTAAAAAGTTTGGGGTCACTTAGAAATTTCCTTATTTTTGAAAGAAAAGCACTTTTTTTCAATGAAGATAACTTTAAACTAATCAGAAATACACTCTATACATTGCTAATGTGGTAAATGGCTATTCTAGCTGCAAATATCTGGTTTTTGGTGCAATATCTACATAGGTGTATAGAGGCCCATTTCCAGCAACTATCCCTCCAGTGTTCTAATGGTACAATGTGTTTGCTCATTGCGTCAGAAGGCTAATGGATGATTAAAAAACCCTTGTGCAATCATGTTAGGTCTGCAATGCTGTAATTGCTGCAAATGGAGGATTCTTTGTCAAAAGCAAAGTTTGAAGGAAAAAATTATTATTTCAAATACAAATCATTATTTCTAACCTTGTCAATGTCTTGATTATATTTTCTATTCATTTTACAACTCATGGTGGTAAATAAGTGTGACTTTTCATGGAAAACACAAAATAATTGTCTGGGTGACCCCAAACTTTTGAACGTTAGTGTACGTTTATGGCAAGTATTTATCCTATGTGTATATTATACAGTTTAACTGCTGTGGGGATGAAGGACCTACGGTAATGTTAAGTCCTACACAGTGGCTGTAACAGTCTACTACTAAAGTAGCTGCTCAGGGCCTCCACAGACTCATGTAGAAGATGGTGGCCAGTGGCCTGTGCAAAAGATAAATAACAGCATCCTTCACTCCAATCCTGGGTTGATAAGCAAACTGCAGGGGATCCAGCAGTGTGCACACCAGGGGTTGGAGGTAGCCGAGGATGATCCTCTCCAGGGTCTTCATCAGATGGGAAGTTAAGGCCACAAGTCTATAATGGTTAGGCTTTCTAGGGTGCACAATCTTTGGCACTGGAACCACACAGGAGGTCTTCCACAAAACAGGAACCTTCCACAATCTAAGACTCAGATTAAACATGCACATGGCCACCCCACATAGCTAGTCTGCACATTCCCAAAGCAATCTGGAGCTAATGCCATCGGGGCCCATCGCTTTTCCTGCCTTGATCTTCCTTTGCTCTCTCCTCACCTGATGAACAGACAAGGAGAGAGGAGTGGGAGATATCCCCGGTGCAGGGAGCAGGCCCAGTCGGTATGAAGAAGAGGCAGGATGGCTGATATGGATAGGGATGGGAGTGAGACCTGAGTCAAACCTGTTAAAAAATAAATTCAGTTTATTTGCGCTGCACGGTGGCGCAATGGTTAGCACTGCGGCAGCACAGTTTACCCTTGGCCGGGGGATCGTGGGGATCGTGGGTTCGATCCCAGCCCCCGACCAACAGTGATCTGTGTGGAGTTTGCATGTTCTCCCCGTGTATGTGTGGGTTTACCCCGGGATTTCTCTGGTTTCCTCCCACATGCCAAAAACATGCAGGTTAGGTTAATTGGGGACTCTAAAGTGGCCCTAGGTGTGAATGTGTGTGTGAATGGTTAAGGGATAGCGCCGTATCGTGGCTGCTTCATCCATCGAGGTGGTGGATGACCCTCAATTTCCCCTCTGGGGATCAATAAAGTATACTAAATCTAAAAAAAAAAAAAAATACTCCTTACTGCCACTAACCCCACCACCACCTAAATCTTAGTTTATTGTTATATCAATACTTTTATTGCCCTTGTACAGAGCACAGTGCACTTTAGAGTTTCCTAATAAAAGTAAAACTTTTTTCCTTCAAATTTCTGACTCCTGTTATTTTTTTTTAAACCTTTTTCCACACAAACTTTTTTTTTTTCTAATGAATCTGCAGTGTTTTCTGTCAAATATTTGAACATTTTTCTTATGCATTTTCAACTATACTCACCACTTGGTGATATTTTCCTTTATTACTGTATATAAACAGGGCTTGACATTAACATGTACAACCTTTTGTCATTAACCTGAGCACGGTGGGTGCCGTGCTCAGTCTCCAGTTTGAGTTAAGTCCTTTTCTGTTTGTTTGCTTCTTTGTTTATGTGGCAGGTATTATGGTCTGCTGTATTTGGTTTCTGGTTATTTATGAGTTGTTTTGTATTCTTAGTTTTTCCTTATAGTCATGTCTATTTATTGTGTGTCATTTTGTATTTATGGTATTATTTACATCTTTTGGGGTTGTGTCATCTTATTCTTGTATTATTTAGTTTCTCGTTTGTGCTTTTATTTTGACAGCGCAGTGCAGACTCCGGCTGTCAAACTCTGTTTCGCGGGCTGCAAAGCTGTCACTTGTTGTTTTGATTATTTCCTCATTCATGTACCCACACCTGTCATACACTAATCATTTGTCCCATTCACCTATTTAAGGATGCAGCAATGTTAACCCCGTTGCCATGTCCTACTGTTTGCTTCCTCTGAGCATCAGCCTAGCTCTGAGTGAAAGTATTTTTCCACAGAGATGAACGGGTGAGCTCCGCCATGGATTTAATCCTCTTCCCATTTTCCTGAGCCGTGATCCCTGTTTCCTTTGGAGTGTGATGCCGGCTAGGGTTCGTCTCTTTTTCCCCCGGCATTCCCGCACGCCACAGACTGTGCTCCGTCCAGGCTGTTCTCTTTCCCCTCGGCGAGAGCCCCATTCTCCTCCAGTGCACCTCATCTCCTTCTAATGTGTAAATGTAGTGTTTTTGTACTGTGTTTGTGTCTATGTTAATAAATGTTGCAAATCACAAATGGCGTTTGGTGTCCTCTGTAGCCCTTGAAAAGGGTGTTTTATGACACCTTTTTAAATGTAAATGACCCTTGTACATAAATAAAAATAGCAAGAAAAATACTTTTTAATTTGTTAACAGCAGTAAATAGTGTAAAACAGCCAAGAAAAATAATTGCAATGTGAGAGTGAAGTACAGGCAGATTTGGTGTCCATCCCAATTCTCATTTGTAACCCTTCCACTTCGCCTACCCATTGGCCCTTGAAATCAATGGCCCCTTGTTCTCATCAGAAAAAAGAAGAAAAAGAAAACTGATGAGAAAAAAGTCTCATCTTATGTAGATAAATGTCTCAAATTTACACAAACTATTCTAATCAGTAGAAAAAGTCAGAAATTTGCTAGAAATAAAGCTGTAAATTCATAGAAAATTTGGACCCCTTGATGGGCCGTTTTTGGCCCGCGGGCCGTACGTTTGACATCTCTGGATGATCCCATTAAAAATACATATTTAGAGGATTTACTTCCATGAAACAGCTGCATATCACAACAGACTGTAAATGAGTAAGATAAAATCAAATAGAAAGCACGGATAAATGAAAGTTCATCTTAGAAGAAGCTTCATTCATTCTTTACAGCAACAAATCAAAGTACAGTCACTTTTTCCCTGTGTCATAAGAAAACTTAAATTTGCACAACTGCAGACATTAAACAGAAGCTTCTTGCTCTAAAAAAAACCTCCTGTTTAACCACAAAGGTAGGAGTTGATGTTGGGGGCTACTCCGCTCGAACAATGGGGGATCAGCCTCACTTGTCCCAATGATCTGATTGCTGTGAACGGGGACAGGTGTGTCCTGCCCGCTGATGTCTGTTCGTCCACAGTGAGTTCACTTTGCAGCTAGTCTGGAAAAACAACTACGGAGTCTGGCTGCGTTCTGGGCTTGGTATGAGAAGCCGCCACCCACCATGGCATTTCTTCCCACCGAGCTGCAGTGTAAACCGGGGTAGGACAGGAGACCAACCTGCGGAGGGGACTGTCCACAGCGTCTCCTTTTCTCCTTTACAGGGGTCCAGCCTGTCTCCGTCCACGGTGACAGTGGACCATTGAGCACACACTGTGTGCAGATAATGCTTCTGGGAGTTGTAGTTTCATAGTTTCACATTGCAGATAGATTTTATTTTAGATGCCGTCTAAGAAAACTATAACCCGCCAAAGTGGCTAGTGGTAGTCACTGTCTTACCGGCCACTGCCGAAATCTACCTGCCATTGGTGGGTTGGTGGGTGTTAATGTCAAACCCTGGATATAAATGATGTTTACTTTTTGTATTAAACTATGTAGGCTAAACTATGTAGGCTAAACCAACTTTTGGCTGCCTCTAGCTTCAGCTGGAATCTGGTCATGTAGCTCTTGGCTTAAGTGAAACAATGTATTTGCCTAATTATCAAGTCCAACTCAATCTAATGATATGTAATGGCCATGCTAGAACTGACAGCAGGGGCATGTTAGGATTTGGAGTCAGACACATGCACAACAATTTACATTCCCACTTCAAACCAAATATGGAGAGCATAATTACATGTCTTCCATTGTTCCAGCCAGATGCTGATAACCACAAAGACCCTTTTTTTGGAGAAAACTGGAAAACCCTCTCACATAGGGCCCATATATTTCCTGTGGATTGAACTGCAATTAGCATAGCACAAACAAACGTCTGTTTTTCATTCATCTGACCACCTCTTTCTTCTTCACTTCTTTCCTTTTCCAGAAAACTGCTATAAAATGTTATATTTACAGTATATGTCTCCTGTCTGTGTGGTCACATTCTGTTGGCTCAGTGTTTGAGTCAGTCGCTGACTGAGAAACTTGCTTGGAACCAGCTAAATGGGCAAGGTGAGGGGGTCAGCTCCAATAATAACTGTAAGGGAAAGAAATGAAAAAAGCATCAAGCCAATGAGGAAACATACTGTACTGCTATTGGGCTTTGTGGTTTTAGCTGCCTGCCATTTTAGAGAGCAGACAATTCCTTAGCAAAATGTCAGCTTAATTGAAATCTCTCAATGTTTAGCACTCAAAAGTCCCAAGACCTCACTGTGAGCAAGAAGACATGTGTTCATGGAAACCATCACTTCTGACAAACTAACATTCTCCTTTCTGCATAATATCTTTGGTTCCCATGAAAAGTCCTGATACCAAGCTTGTTTCTGACTGGACTTGATTGACGTTGGCTGAGTGAGTTGGACCCACTTTCCGCTGGGGTGCTTGTGGCTGGTAAGTAGTGATTACTGGACCTGGCCAGAGCAGCAGCTGTAGTGAAGTGAAATGCGGCAATGTGGCCTTGGAGAACCCGCACTTAATGGCATCAGGAAACACCGCCCAGGCTCACCCACAACGTTATGTCTGGCGGGTGTGTGAGTGTAAGGCAAAGAAAATGAAAGAAGTAAGACTGGCTGAAAATATAATATAAAGATACATCCCTGTGTGTTTCCACATGTTGACTACTATGACGTATTTACATAATGTACACGTAGTGTACCCTCTTTACATGTAGCTTTCTCTGGCAGGCAAAAATGGAACATTATGTATTGCTTGTGAACAAAGTGGGGTAGTGTGTCCAAAACAGCTAAAACATTATTTCTGTTAAAAGGTGCTATGAGTGCATAAACTTTCAGACCTTTTAGAAAATACTGTTGACTGAAAAAAGTTGACTAAAATGCAGCGGTGGGTAAAGTATCCAGAAATTGTACTCAAGCACGACCAGCATTGCCTGCTCATATTAAATACTCAAGCTCAAGTAAGAGTAGGCATCAGAAAATATACTTGAGTAAAAATTTAAAAAAAAAAAAAAATCTGCTAAAAAAAATTACTAAAGTATAACAACTTTCACTAGCGAGTTTTTTTTTTTGTGATACATTTGTGACTCTTATCAAAATTTAAATGTTTTTTTCTAATAAATTTGGGACTTTCCTGATATTTGCATTTTTTTATTTCAGGCTTGTGAGGTTTTTGACATTTGTCATAAATTTATACTATTTTTCTGATGAAATTATCAATTCACAGGAACCCACCCAACATCAGTAAAAGGATTAGATGAAGCTGGGAGGGCAGTATCATTCTATTGAGCTCCAGTTTTCATATCACAAATGGAGCAAAATCAGAACCGCTCATTTAGGAGGTAATGAGACAGAGGCTGACCCTAATAAAGTGATAAAGCATTTTTTAGTTTTTCCATTGAGATTAGATGCACAAATAGATGCTCAAAAGCAGAGAAAAAGTGACATTTTCACATGTTGCCTTTACAGTATAGCATGACAGTATGTGGAGGGAGTGTCTGAGTGCACTGTGATGACTGCAAACCAAAAAGAAACCGAACAAGGTGCCATGCAGCTAGCATAAACCATTAAGTGCTAGAGTTTTATGGTGGCAGCTTGTAATATTCTTTAGTCATACCCTGTAATGAGTGTGTGTTTCAGATGTGGGCAGTGAGCGACTTAGCATGTCTGGAGCTGTCATTCCTCTTTTCCCTTTGTGTTCCTTTAAGTCTGCCTGTTTTTTTTTTTTTTAATGAACGGAAAGAGGCACTTAAAAAGCAATATGAGCAAGCAATTACCATTAACAAAATATAATCCTAATGGTTTTGGGCTTCATTAAACTTTGCCGACAAGTCTGCCTTGTCACAAGTGTTTTATAGTGCCGCCACCCCCGCCCCCCAAAAAAGAAAAAAAAATACTTTGATACTTTATACAATTTAAATTAATTTCCCCCCCAACACTGAACTTCATTGTACACCATGACTTCTTGCCAAGGTTTTTCCGATTGTTCAAAGGGCGAGAAGCACCTTGAGTAAGCATTATCTGTATTGCTGTAAAGCAGATGCAATGCTAGCAAAAAAAAAAAAAAAAGAGCGAGCATGAAAAACGGAAGTAAGGGAATTAGAGGTACGTCATCCCTCTACACACGTCGTCGTTTCCCCTCCTGTCTTGCAGCATGTAGTGGAGCGGGCCTCTGGGAATATTGAGGCAGAGCAGGAGGAGGAGGAGTGTTCTCTTTTCAGGGAAGAAGAGGGGATCGATATCTCTCGTAATCGTCCTATCCACGTTGACATTTCTCTGCCTCTCCTCGGAGGCCGTTTAAGCGTCAGATGAATAAAGCTGTCACGGCCCATTCCACCCCTCGTCCTCTAAAACCCCTGCATGCCTGGCAGCCTGCCCTCGCCTCCCTCTGTCATGGAGTTGAGCCATTGGCTTGGATGGACGCAGACGGTGACTAATGGAGACGTGTGATTGGTTGCAGCCGACGTGAGGCCTGATGGATAGCAGCTGTTGATTGGCCCCTGCTAATTAGAGACCTTTTGTGAGACAGGGTTATGGATGGGTTAGCGCCGCCCAGTTTCCCCTCCCTTCCGCCCTCGGTTTCGAGCTGCTCCGGGTGATTTGTCTTAGGATGCTTTCTGTTTGTGTTTGCTGCTAATTAAAAGTACCTAATCAAATGATCAGCAATAGTAGTGTGGAGAGGGCAGTAGTGCTATAGTATCCTTGCCTTTCAGGCACTTCAGAGCAACCATACAACCTTAATTGGATTCGGTTAGCTGCAGTGTTAAGCAGTGACCACAGTCTGCACCCTCTGGGGTGCACTTAAACACACCCAGAACACAACAATCATAGAAACAACAACAGTGAAACATGCCCATAAAATATTTGAAACTTGTTCTCTAACCTTATCTCTTTTTCACAGCTAAGAAAAATTTGACGTTGTATTAAACTGTCCTTCTGGTCCATCATACTGTAGATAGTTTTATTATATTTGCTCTGGGCTGTACAGTCTCTGGTACTGAATGGATCAGAGGAGTGTTAGACACTATGGGCCCTACTATGAGAATCAACAGTGCATGAGTGTGCGCATTTTACTTTTTACTGTAACTTCCTGAAGAAACAGGAGGTGTGTCTACACCTGCCTCGGCCTCTGATCGGGTCTGGACAGACCTGTGGTTTGACACCTGCACCAGCCGGTGTTTACCATCTCTCTTCTCCGAATGGAAGAGAGAGAGAGAGAGGGTGACAAAGTGTTATGCAGGGTTACAAACTATGATGCAGTCCACATCTAATCTCTGTGTCCCTTCAGCCATCTCCTTCGATCAATCTTTTGTCCATTCGCACGCGTGCCCTGTACAGGGTAATAAAAAATGTGCACTGAGCTGCTGGTTTTCTGTTAGATGTATTAATCCGAGGACAATTAAATACAAATGGTCCACTTACACCTAGAATATAGATTATTCAAATTCATTTGAAGAAACAGAGTTTTTTACTGCACAGAGAAAAGAAAAATTGTTAATGAAATTTGTACCGGGTAAGGCACGGGCTTCCAACAGAGGCGTGATCTTCCGAGACAAAATCTTGGATAAACTGGGCTGCCCACAGCTCATCCCTGTTGGGACCACCCGCTGCCAACCTCCTCCTTCTGCCTGCTGAGCCCATTTGTGGTGGCGTCATTCTGTCATATCTACCTCCGGTAGGCGAGGTTGGTGGACTCAATGAGCAGGCAGGATTCCAGCAAAACATGGTTTATTAACAAAGAAATGAAGTGAAACAAAACAACAGCACAGGGGCTGAAAACCACTCAGGAGACAAAGCAAAAACTTCGACATGGAAACTCTGGACACAGGGATTACTGGCAGGGAATACTCAAACAATGACACCACAACAGAACACAAACTCAGACTGACATAATTAAGGTAACTGATGATTACAAACATGAGACAGCTGGGGTAACAATCAAGGGCCGAATGCTAACACACATGAGGAACAGTGGCTACAGGTTTGGAAAACATGAGGAGCTGGGAAGAATAGGAAAACCAATATGGACATGAAACCTTACAATGGACATACAGAACCCAGGGAAGCACATCAGGAAAATAATGCAGGAAAATAATCATAAGCACAGGGCAGGAACCAAAACTACAGAACATAATTAGAGGCATGATTATGAAAATAAACAATGATCAAATTAAGGCTGCAGTAGGGAAACACAGAAACATCATGGCTGAGAGTGAGGACATGGGATGATGAAAGACCGGGGAAAACAAAAGACAATTAATGCAAATAATCATAAATAATCACAGAACAACAATAACTGAACATAAAGTGTGGGCCTGATCCCCAGATCAGCCCAGACCATGACATCAGCTTTACTTGTTTCTTTTATTATGATTTTTTTTTCCCCTTGTCCGGTCAGGCAGCTAGGTAAGCAGAACAGAGATCTGTTACCCTTATTGTGTCAAAACAGATTTACTTTGCCAAAAGGAGCTTTATACAGTATCTATGCACTGTATATTGTTGTAAACTCCTCCTGTAATAGCTTTGAATACTTTAAATTATTTTACTCATGGAGGACCTGATAGGATGGGGACTAGGGAAAGGAAGTGTGTGGAGAGGGGACGAAAAGGGAGGGGACCAGAAAAAGACAAACAAACCAACAACTAAAACAAACAGAAGACAAACTGCTTCTTCCACCGAAGATGTCTCAACATGAGTCTGGTATCGGCACCTGTTAAAGGAGAGACATTTGTGTGTGCGCATCTGTGTGCGTATATAAGAGCGCATGCAAAATAAGTGTGTGCATGTGAGTGGTTTATCAGGAGACATACGAAGGGGGGGGGGGGGGTCGCAGCAGCTCTCCCCCCGGGAACCCCGAGCAGACAAGGCAGTGCCGCCAACCTCCACAGGGCACAAATGCCTGAGGTCAGCAAGCCCCAGGAAACCCAGGCATCCGG
The DNA here is from genome assembly GCA_020510985.1 of Pholidichthys leucotaenia. NCBI lineage: Eukaryota > Metazoa > Chordata > Actinopteri > Cichliformes > Pholidichthyidae > Pholidichthys > Pholidichthys leucotaenia. Next base: position 108,901,349 of record CM035847.1, on the reverse strand, counting down.
CCCCGGAGGGACAATCAAGGAACGCTAGGCCGCCAGGCGACCCCACCTTCCGGGCCGGACACCGGCCTGTGACCCCCAGCACAAGCCCCCCAAGGCACCCCCACAGCAGGTCCGCCCCTCACCAGCACCACTGCAGCACACCCCAGGGACCCCCATGCCTAAAGAACTCCTCCCGCCCAGGGAAGCCCACATAGCCGAGAGGCACTACCCCCCTCAATCCAGCACCTTCTGACTCACAGACAAACCCATCCCCACACCTTCACACCCTCATGATCTCATACGCACCCACATGCACTCACTCTCACACTCCCCGACCCACCCATTCTCTCTCACTCCTGTATCCATTCAATCTCACTCCCACTCACCCTCAGGGTCACCTACACCCACGCGCGCACTCTCACTCCCACTCTGACCTACTCACATCCATTCGTGCTCTCCCCCTCACACTCACCCACCCTCATTTCTTAGGGCGACCACGATGCAGATGCAGCGAACCTGAATGTACAGCAGAGGCCGGGGAGACCGCTGGCGCAGGCCAGTGGCAACCCCCCCGCTGACCCACCCCAGGGCGGCCGTGGCCACAGAAGCAGACCCCCACCCGAGCAACTGATCAGCAGATCACCGCAGGTGCCCCGAGATGTCACCTGACATGCAAAGTGCCACATAAAACCAACCCACCATCACCACCTCCATTCATCACTCCCTCACTCTCGCTTACTCTTATTCAGTCCTTCTCTCACTCCCTTGGTTGTATCTACACATTCAGCAGCACCCAGGGATTTTGACAACATGATGGGTCTCAAGCCCCCCCACCGGGCCCCCAAGCCCCCAGCAGGAGGAGGGCAACAGGGGTGGGGGAAAATCCCCACCCCCCTCCCCCTTGTACAAGATATGGTAAGTGTATGTCGGTTGTATGATGTGATTGTGTGTAAAAGTCTGGACTACCATAGTGCAGTTAAAATTGGGGGGATGGTGGTTGGAGCACCACTAGCCACTGCAATAGGCAAGGAGGCCCCCATCCTCCCAAGCCCTCAGTGTCAAAAATGCAATTAAAATTGAGGTGAGGGCAGCCCCACCGCCCAGCAGAGGTGTCCCCTTCACCAACACAGTGCGGCACCTCCCCCCGTCCCAAAGCCCTAAATGTATCCAAGAAGATGTATCTTCCACCAGAAACAGGGGGAGAGGGGGGTGGGAAATAAGACTGGGAGGGATGTGGTCCCAAAGCGAGCCCCCCCCCCCAGAAGCCAGCTTGCAAACTGGTTCATGAAGCCACCCACTGCCCCCAAATCCCAATTCAGGGCGAGGGCCGTTGGTCCTGGACCCACCAGCGTGGTGGGGCCAGGACCAGTGGCCCTGGCACTACCAGCACCACAAACATGATGGAGCAGCCACAACCATTCCCACTCATCTTGCACATACAAACATGCACAACAACAATAGTCACAGTAATGAACAATGGGCCGGACCCATACGGCGCCCCACATGCCAAGCGACACCCATGAGCACCCACACAAGCCCACCGACCACCCACTCCAGACGCACACTGACAGCAGCAGTCTGCCCCGCAGCCACAGCTACCCCAGAGCAGCCCGATGGCAACACGGCCACCAACCCGCGCCAACGTCCCCCCCAACCACCTCCGAGCGCCCACACACCTGTCGCTAATGACACCAGGGGCAATGCGACAAAGCGCCCCGCCCCTTGACACAACAGCAGGGCAGCCAGGACAAGCAGGCCCCAAATCGCCAACCCCCATGCCACTAGATTTACTGCTCCACCCCATCACCCAACAAAGTTCTCCTACCTATACACACATCCTCCACCCCCACACATCTACCCACAGGTAACCGCACCTCCACACACACACCCACCCTCATGTGCACCCATATACACACACTCACATCACACGAGCCCCAAATGCCAACACACAACACACACACCCATGCACCCACTTCTGCACCTGCTCACACACACGCCCCCTCTCACACCCACTCTCACACACGTACAAACACATACACACATGCACACCCACATCCACAGGCCCCAGAGGATGGGCAACCCCCCCAGGATGCAGGCACCTGCCCCAGGGCGCCACCAGGGCCCCAGGGAGGACACGACCCCGCCGTGCAAGGATGCACCATGGCCAGCCCGCACCACCGGTGCACACCCAACCCCGGCCCAGGGAGGGATGCCCTCTTATTATATGATTGTCATTTTTACCTGTCTTGTTTTTATACTTTTTTAGTTGTATTTTATTCTTTTATAAGATAAGATAAGATAAGCCTTTATTAGTCCCACAATGGGGAAATTCCAGGATTGCAACAGCACAGGGATAGCAACACTCAGAGCAATAATTAAGAAGATATGGAAAATATAAATAAGAGCAGTGGATATACATACATACACATATATATATATATATATATATATATATATATATATATATACATGTATACACGTATATATACTGTACAAAGTGCGGAGCACTGTAGCAAGATGGAATAAACAGCATAACTGTCTACTTAGTTATCCTACATAGTATGAATATGTACCCATACATATTGTCACTCTCCGTAGCGACTGATATTGTCCTAGTTGTATACTGGAGGGGACCATTTGTGTAAGTCTGTTGCGTCTTTTGCATTCAATACTATTAGGTCGTCACGTTTTTTGGTTGTTTTTTTTTTGCCATCTCTGCGAGCAGCCCTGCTTAGGTTATACAGTCTGACAGCTGTAGGTAGGAAGGACCTGCAAAACCTCTTGGTTAGGATGATGTAGTCTACTGCTAAATGAGCTCCTCAGTGCATTCAGTATGTCTTGCATAGGGTGGGACTCGGACTCCAGCAGAGATGACAGTTTAGCCACCATCCTTCTCTCTCCCATCTCCTCCACTGGGTCAAGGCGCTGCCCCAGGACAGAGCTAGCTTTCTTGATCAGTTTGTTCAGTCTCTTCCTATCGGCTGCTGTAATGCCGTTGCCCCAGCAGACCACTCCAAATGTGATGGCTGATGCCACCACCGTGTCGTAGAATGTCTTCAGCAGCGCCCCTTGTACACCAAAAGACCTGAGCCTCCTCAGTAGGAACAGCCTGCGCTGTCCCTTCTTGTAGAGTGCGTCGGTATTGTGTGACCAGTCTAGTTTATTGTTCAGATGAACACCAAGGTACTTGTAGGATGTCACCATCCCAATGTCTGTTCCCTGTATGTTTACTGGTGCTGTGAGGGGTTGTCCTTGCCTGTGGCAGTCCACCACCAGCTCCTTAGTTTTTCCTCACGTTGATCTGGAGGCAGTTACGATGGCACCAGTCCACGAAGTCTTGGATAAGTCCTCTGTACTCAGCTTCATCTCCATTGGAGATGAGGCCGACGATCTCAGAGTCGTCGGAGAACTTCTGTAGATGGCAGTGTGTTGTGTGAGAAGTCCACAGTATAAAGGGTGAACAGGAAGGGAGCCAAAACCGTTCCCTGGGGGGCCCCCGTGCTACCGATGATTGTGTCAGACACACAATCTTGGGTTCTCACAAACTGTGGCCAGTTAGTGAGGTAGTCCAGGATCCATGATGACAGGTGCTGGTCCACCCCTGCGCACAGCAGCTTGTCCTTCGGGATCATCGGTTGAATGGTGTTGAAAGCACTGGAGAAGTCAAAGAACATGATCCTCACCGCATTCTCGGGCTTCTCCAGGTGGGACAGAAAACGGTGAAGGAGGAAGATCACTGCACCCTCCACCCCAATGCCATGCTGGTAGGCGAACCGAAGTGGATCCATCGCTGGTCCCACCAGGGGGCGGAGGTGAGAAAGAACCTGAACCTGAGGAGTAGTCTCTACAGGGTCTTCATCATATGAGACGTCAGGGCCACTGTATGTAGCTGTTCAGATCTTTGGGGTGGGAAGTCTTTGGTACTGGTACCACACAAGATGTTTTCCACAACTGTGGTACCCTCCCCAGCTTCAGGCTCAGGTTGAAGATGTGCTCCATAATCCCACACAGCTGGTCTGCACAGGACTTGAGGAGCTTCACGCTGATGCCGTCCGGTCCCGAGGCCTTCCTCGCCTTGATCTTCCTCAGCTCCGTCCTCACCTGGGTCTTAGTGAGGGTCATGTTGGGGGGCTGTGTGTTGGGAGTGGGGGGGTGTTGGTGGAGTGGGGTGTGGACAGAAGGTCTCAATGACTTCAGAGGCGGCGGTGGTTGTTGTGCAGTTGGGGGGAGGGCGATTGGTCAAACCTATTAAAAAACAGGTTCAGATTGTTTGCCCACTCCCTGCCCCCGTGGCCTGGGGGGAGGTATTCTGGAGCACAGAGATAGTTTGAAGGTTTCTCCAGACCCCGCCGATGTCGCTCTGTTGCAGCTTGTGCTCCATCTTCTTCCTGAAGCTGTCCTTGCCTTCTCTGATCTTCCTCCTCAGCTCCCTCTGTACAGACTTCAGCATCTCCCTGTTCCCCGACCTGAAGATCCTCTTCTCTCTCAGATGTGTTTTTATCTCAGGGTTGATCCAGGGTTTATTGTTCGAGCAACACCGTATGGTCTTGGTGGGTACGGTGTTGTCCACACAGAAGCCGATGTAGTCTGTGATGGTGTGAGTGAGGCCATCAATGTCCTCACCATGTGGATCACAGAGCTGCTCCCAGGCAGTGATTTCAAAACAGTCCTTTAGCACGTCCATTGCCTCCTCAGACCATAACTTCATCGTGCACATGACCGGAGGTTGTCTGTGTACTAGGGGTTTGTACACCGGCCGGAGATGAACCAAGTTGTGATCCGATCTCCCAAGTGGGGGGAGTGGTGATGAGGTGTACACCTCCTTAGTATTTGCATAAAATAAGTCCAGTGTTTTATTGTCTCTAGTGTGGCATGTGACATACTGGGTGATCGTGGGTAGAATGGGGGACAGTGAAATATGGTTGAAATCACCTGAGATGAGGAGAAGAGCATCTGGGTGTTCTGTCTGCAGCCTGCCAGTTACTGAGTGGATGACGTCACGCGCTGTCCCGGTGCTCGCCGTCGGATTTGCATAAATAACAATGCAGATCACGTGTGATTATTCCTTTGGGAGATACTGTATGTAGGCCGCATGTTAACAACTAGCAACTCGATGTCTTTGCTACAGTGCCTGTTCCTTAACCGTGATATGTCCCGGTCTGCACCAGTTGTTATTGACATACATACATTGTCACTCCTCCGCCCCTCGTCTTCCCACTGTCTGGTGTTCGGTCTGCCCGTATTGCATGGAAACCCTCCAGTTCGATGTTAGCATCCGTTGCTAGTTCTGTTAGCCACGTCTTGGTATTCAACATCAAACTACTCTCCCTGAAGACGCTCTCGTAGCGGGAGATAGCCGCTAGCTCAGTCTTACTGAGTAGCGATTGAACATTCCCCATAATAAACGGATGGGAGGACGGGTCTGTACCTTATATTCCTCGCCCGCCGTCTTGCTCCAGCTTGACACCCACGCCATTTCCGTCTTATTTCTCCCGGTATGTCGAGTTTTTGCGTTAGCATCGTAGGCCGGTTAAGTGCTAACAGCTGGTCTCTATTGTACTGCCTCCTGCTATAAACAGTGGCTCCGTCCGCTGGCACAGGAGACATTTGGGCGATCTACGTGTTCGGATGGAATAAAGGTGACGCTGGATCATAAAGATTGGCAAGAGAGCCAGATAGTAAATAGAAATAGGCAGAAATTGATCCGCTGTTGCAAAAAGGCAGCCTACTCGTGTGGCGCTGGTATGTCTTACATGTCTTCCACATTTTATTTATTCCTGATGTACAGCACTTTGTGTCAGCTGTAGTTGTTTTTAAAGTGCTTTAGAAATAAAGTTGGATTGGAATCAGTCCAACATTATCTTTCCCCATTTGTCCTTTCTAAAATAACTAACTGGGCATCAACCGTGATCAGTGCCTACTTAATGCCAAACAGTGTTAATATCGCATGCATTTTCACTCATGTGCATGCCCTTTGGCTAGCGTAAAACCCCGTCTTAACCCTTTGAGTGTGTAGGGTGCACTTCTGCGCCTGTCAGCTGATCAGTCCAAACAAAGCCTGTACAGCTGAATAGAGTGTGAAATGTACAAACCATTTAACACCACTTGGTGACTGAGAGGTGTGGCTTTTCACTTACTGTGAGAACTGGAAACGGTCCAATGCAATAAGTAGGTCAAATCAGTGTTTGAAGCCTGCCCCCCTTTCATTCTGCCGTTTAACATGGAGGAAACAGGATGGCGAGGAAAACGCTCTCAGCTGAAGATGTATTAGCACTGGTATTCGCCGCTCCTGGGTCAGAGGAAGAGCTTAGCCCTAGTTCGTCATCTGAATTAAAGTCCAGCTCTGATTATGTGCCTTAGGACAATGGTGCAAGCAGTTCTTGTGAAAGTGGAGACGGACATCTTGCGCGTGACGCTGCAGCTGCGTTTTCTGTGTCCAGCCGTGCCCAAAATGGCACAGGAGCCTCATCTGCAGATTGTTCTGCTTTGCCAAACCACGGTCACGTAACGAAAAGGTCCAGAGCAGCCCGTGGGCAAGAGTGCACTGCCGGTGCGTATCGATGTGTGCCACGTGTGCGCGGTGGCAGGACAACGGGTAGTGGCGATGCGGCGGGAGGTTTGGACATTGACGGCTGGGAGCTTCTTAGAGATGAAAAAGTTCATCAGCCGTGGCTGAAAGCATTTGAACAGCCAGCTGGATATCGTGGAGAGAAGGACCTGTCATCTGTACCCACCACTGATTTTGTGTCGCTTTTTTGGACTTGGGAATTCTGGATGCTTGTAACCTACGAAACGAAGAGGTATATGTTTGTTGCATAAACTGTGTTCCATTTGCTTCATTTTAGTTTAGTGTGAAACAATATGTGCCATGAGATTTGTGTTTTTTTAATGATTTTTAGTAATTTTGTCAGTGATGGGACAAAAGGCCATGTGGTGACATTGTGTGAACCAAAAACTGTCCATCCATCCATTTTCTACTGCTTTTCCGGAGCGGTAGAAGATGAAAGAACAAATGAAGAGACAAAAGTACCATGTGTTGACAAAGTGTGAAACAAAAATTGTTCATCCATCCATCTTCTACCGCTTTTTCGGATCGGTAGAAGATGAAGTGGCAAATGAAGGGACAAAAGGCCATGTTGACAGTGACACTAAAATTGTTTTTGTTTTGAATGATTTTTAGTAATTTGGTCAATGATGGGACAAAAGGACCATGTGGTGACAGTGTGTGAAACAAAAATTGTCCATCCATCCATCTTCTACCACTTTTCCGGAGGGGTAATTAGGTCCAATTATGCACAATGCATGGATGCAAGTTCACCTGGCAGAGTCTTGGGTACCTCTGCAACACTTTTATAATTGGGACTTTGCATTTAGCTGTAATTCTGAAGCTACAGTGTTATAATAAAATCTGGATTGTTGCAATATGCAAATTAGGTCCAATGATCTACAATGCATGGATGCAAGTTCACTTGGCAGACAATTGTGTTCCTCTGCAACATTTTTGTAATTGGGACTTTGCATCTAACTATTACTGTTCTGGAGCTGTAGTGTTGTAAAATTTGGATTGTAGCAATTTGCAAATTAAGTCCAATTATGCACAATGCATGGATGCAAGTTCACCTGGCAGACACTTTGGTTCGTCTGCAACATTTTTGTAATTGGTCAAACAAGTTCATTTTGTCTTCTTTCAATTATTTATCTTTTGTTCTTATAAAAGACAAAAATAAAATAGAAAGGAGATGTCTTTACCTTCTTAACATGTTTCGACTGTATGCTGCAGCCTTCGTCAGAAGAGTCAGCTGATTGCTGCCAGGTGACATTTTTTCACCTGGTGAAAAAAATGTCAGTACAGTCGAAACATGTTAAGAAGGTAAAGACATCTCCTATTTTATTTTTGTCTTTTATAAGAACAAAAGATAAATTTTTGTAATTGGGACTTTGTCCGTAACTATTACGGTTCTGAAGCTATTGTCATTTGAAAATTTGAGTTCAAACTCTGCGTTTTCCTGACAAAAATTCTACACGCTCAAAGGGTTAAGCAAGCCATCATGCTCAGAATTCACTTTAGATAATATTCCTCTGTACATTAAAGGGATGGACAGGGACACTTTGGATTGAATTATCCAAAACACCTCTGAATAATTAGACCAGCCTCTTTGCACTTTTCACTGGCACATAGACCATTTTTCCCCAACACCTGTAATAACAAAATGGACTGGACCACACCCACAAATGCGCTATGCACATTTGACAGCTGACAAGTGAATAGACAGTCATACTATGGCCCTATATATGTCACGCTGTTTTGAGACCAAATGACTTCTGAACTCATGTTTAATAGGGTATTTTGTATGTGAGACAGCCATGGTTAGCACACCCTTTAATAGTTTTGTGTGCTGTTTTTTGGTCATACTGCACATGCAAATTAATTGATGATTTGAAATTACCCATAGTTCTGGGTGTATGATTATGTTGTACCCTGCCTCTTGCTTTTTGATAGACTGCAATGATGACTTGTAAAAGTGTTGAAGAAATGACTACATCATGGTTATGCATAAAAAAGTACGTGGCAAATTTATGATTGAAAACTTACAAATTTGCAGGAAAAAAATGTTGCAAATTTATCACAAAAAAAAGCTGTGAATTTAAAAGAAAAACTCAAATTAATGAGAAAAAAATCAATTTTTAATTAAAAAAAAGTCTTAAATCCAAAAGAAACTGGTGAGACTAAGTCATAACTCACTGACCAAGTAACTAACTTTTTTTTTTTTTTTTTATTTTAGCAGATGCTGTTTAGTGGTTGCCTAGTGGTAGACTGTCCGCGTTCACACCCCAGTGACATTATACCAAAGGCCACATAAAATTGGTACTTTCTGCCTTCTAGTTTGGTGCTCTGTGTAATAGAATGGGAACAGGAAAGTTGGTTATCCATCCACAGAGGAAAACAAGCTGTCTAGTGCCGGTCACAAATCCAGGAAAACTGTGGAGGGAAGGGAAGGACATCCTGCATAACATCCTGGTCAAATCAAATACCGTATGTGCATCCAGCCGATGTGCCGACCCCAAAACTGGGAGCAGCCAAAAGAAGATGAAGACTGATGTCATTTCTGGGGAGTGACTGCACTAAAAATAACTTCTTTTTTTTTTAGTTTTAAAAAGTGATTGCCAACTGAACATGAGAAGCTGAAATCATTGCATGTTCCGTCAATTTAAAACTTTAAGGCAACTTGTAAACTAACTTTTTGTTTTTACAGCAGACTCTTATTTGAGCAATTAATATCATGAGGTAATGTTACTTTTACTTGAATACAATTTCTGGCTCCTTCATACGTGTGACATTATTTTGGGGATTTACCCCTAACTCCCGATGCCCCAATTAGCGTCCTCAGATCCAGAACCTATACCTAAAAGTCAAAACGTGTTTCTCTAATTGAAACCAGAGTGTTTTTCTTCTATATGATTTTGGTTATTAGCAGATCATAGAGCTCGGATGACATAATGTGGTCAGCCTGGTGGCCCTCTGGTTTACCAGCCTCTCCCTCTTGCCGTCTTTTCCCTTTTCTGCCCCTCGCTCTTTGGTCACAGCAGCCAGCGGTTGCATTCCTGAGCCGCCCGTTGCAATAACAGCTCAGCGCTTTAAGCAAACTCTCCTTACCGCAAAACTCCCTCCTCCTCCTGTCCACCCTCAAAGTGCCTCCTTCCCTTCTCCTTCCTCCTCTTTCACCATCTCAAATGCTCGTTCCATCATCTCATCTGAGGGCATTTTTTTTATTATAGCCCAATAAGAAGAAACCAGTGTTGGCTGCGGTCCAGGGGCTAATGCCTCGTTTCCGACACACAGATAGGAAAGACGGGCACAAGTTAGACAAGTGCAGTTATTTCTTCTCCGTCTTTCCATCTTGCAGCAAGAGCTCCACATTCATGGGTCTGAAACCTGTGGCTCCTGATGGCTCCAAAATGTAAATTAAAACAAAATAGGGAAAAAAGGTCTCATATTTACATGAAAAAGTTGTAAAATCACAAGAAAGCAGAAAAATTTTAAAGACTAAAAACTTAAGAGAAAAGCTTTACAAATTTACAAATAAAAAAAAGCAAATTCATTAAAAAGACCAAATTCATGGATTTGTCAATTAACAACTTCCTTCCTTCCTTCTTTCTCCCTTTTTCTTTTTATGCTGTGTGTGTTTCTGTCATTTTGGTTGTCTACCGTTATGAGATGAGATGAGATTCAACTTTATTGTCATTATACACGTAATGACAATAAAGAACATGTAGAGGAACAATAGAGAACATGTATGCTGCTGTTACACTGTAATTTCCCAGTTTGTGACCAATAAAGTACATCTATCTATCTATAGTCCTTCCCAAAAAAGTCCCAAATTTAGAGGAAAAAAAATTTGGAAGGAAAAAAAAAACAAAAAAAACACGTCTCACAAATTAACAAAAAATACAGCAAAAAGTTGTAAATTTAAGAGGATTAAGCATTTAAAAGAAAAACGTAGAAATGTGCAGGCGAGGCAGTGAGCTGGATCAGTGTGGACTTTATTTCTCTCTATCCTGAAGTCAACAAGAAGAATCCCAGGTCGCGGGGCATCTCTTATATGTTACATGCCTTGCCTAGCGACCTGGGGGCTCACACCACAATGCACATTATCACAATGCCTGCCGGCGCATTACCATACAGTCCTTCAGCGCCTTCACCTCCGCTGTTCCGTCTCGACCCCCCCGTCGGCTTCTCCTCCTGCGCCCTTCAGTGTGAGTGGGGAATGTGACGTCCAAGTCCCCCACAATGTTACCAAATTATTGTATACCATTCAAAGATTGAGAGAAAATTTAAGATAAGCTCACCATTTCACATTAAGTAGTCATAAAAGTCATAATTTTAAGAGTAAAAAATGTATAAAGAAAAAAAGTCTCTTTTTACCAAAGTTTACAAGCCATTTTACTGTATACTTTTTAGGTGCCTGGCCCTTTATTTCAAAGCTCAAATAGTTTTTGTAGCTCCAGAGACTTCTGGCCAAAATTTGGAAAAAAAAAAAATTGGCATTTTCCATTGATTGCCAACCACCGTCCTATGCCATCTCCTAAAAAAGACAAAAAGAAAAGCTCTTATGTGTAAGGAAACTGGACTATGAAAGAGGGAAAGCCTGTCAGAGGATGAAGGGACCTGGGTCACACACACATTTGGTGTACTAGAAAATGAGCAGAGCCTCCAGTGTCTAGCCTGTAGAGTGGCATCTCTTCAAAGACCCCCGCAGCTTTCCCAGAAGACATCATCCGCCAGACTAACTCCCTCCAGCCCTCACAAACACTGGTGCTGCTGGGGTGTGTGTCTGTATGCACATACTTCAATAGTGTGATTAAGCTCCCAAAATTGGGGACAAATTGCTCTCAGGTGTAGATACTTTGGGATGATTTTTCTTCACCACTCTCTGTAACCCCCCCACCCCCCACCACCACCACCACCATCTCTTCTCCCGCTCCCTCTCGATCTCCTCACCACAATTCCTCTTTCCCAGCTCCTTTCTCCTCATATCCTCTTACTTCCTTAGCCCGTGCTCCCCCTTTTCATTCCATCACACTCTCTGTTGTTTTTCTGGAGAGTTCCTCCACCATATAGACTATGTGCAGGGCAGGGAAATGGCTCTGTGTCTTTATATGTGCAGAACAGATTGCTTCCAACTGAGCTTGGAGAGAACTTCAGCAATATCAAAGCCTGTTTGCTTCTTTTGTAGGAGACACTAGAGTTGCTCTCTCCTCCCTCTGTCTGTCTGGCTGACATAAGCGCTCCTTTATCCACTAAGTATGTGTGTGTGTGTGTGTTCCTGAAGTGGTGCTCATAAGGCATTAAAAGTGCATTGTGAGTGCAGCATAATTATAATCAGAGCATGATATAATAAGCATAATATGAAGAAAAACATGCATTGTTCAGCTTAAAGCAGTGAAGAAATGTGAGGACATTAGTATCCATCAATCCTGTAAATGTTACCAGACACTGAGTGAGAGTGATAACTAATTGTCGTTAAGGGAACCATTTGTCATTTCCTAACTGATGTGGTTTCAATTATGACTCCACCCATTAAGCAATTTTGCAAAAAGTGCTTGTTTTTCCTTTATCCTGCAGAAAAAAAAGACTGTGGCAGAAGACTTTTTTTTTCCCCCCAGTCTATTACATTACAGATATTTACTATATGGAAGGCTTTCCTGTTCAAATCATTCATGGCTAAATGAGTCGTAAGCTGTTACGTTTTCGCTTGTAAAGACTCATGGCTTTTATGAGCGCTTGGCCTTTATTTGTAAGATACAACAGCAACATCAAGGCCTTTATGCTACCGAATCTAATGTAGCACCACTTCTTCCTGTCAACAGGCCTCAGCTTATTTTCTATGGAACATGAATTAGCATATGCAACACTAACAGAGTTGTAAATTAAGTGCAAAAAGCTCAAAGAATTTTTATCGCATTACCTTGTGATAATACTCACTCAAGTACAGGTAGTCATGAAAAAAGTTATTTGAGTAAGAAAGTATCTGCTAAAAAAAAAATAAATAAAAAGGTGATATAAACAGCATTCTGACTTACGTCAAACAGGTTCATTTTGTCTTCTTTTAATTATTTATCCTTTTTTTTTTCCTTTGAAAGACAAAAGTAAAATAGAAAGATGTCTTTACCTGCAGCCTTCATCATGAAGGCTGCAGTGCAGTTGAAACATGTAAAGAAGGTAAAGACATCTTTCTATTTTACTTTTGTCTTTCAAAGGAAAAAAAAAAAAAAAAAAGGAGCATTCTGACTTCCTAGGCAGTAGGTGTCACACTTAGTCTGGCACCAACTGTGTGGTAGAGACACATGACAACCCACTTATGCTATTGGCTTAACAACCATAGATATATAAACACCAGTGTTGGGAGTAACACATTACAAAGTAACGCATTACTGTAACGCTACTACTTTTGCAGTAACGTGCTGTGTAACGAAATTACTGTTTAAAAATTCAGTAATGTGTTACAGTTGCTGAAATTTGATCAGATGCGTTACTGGTGTTAATTGTTTTATTAATATGGATGGATATTTTTAGCGCAAATAAACTGACCCTACCATAGATGGTGCAGCAGTCATTCTCCTCCGCGGGTCAGTTCCCTGTCCTGCCCCAGTTTACACTGCAACCCGGTGGTGACTTCTCATATCGAGCCCTGATCACCTGTTGTCCAAGCAGTAAGTAGCCCCCAACAGCTCCTACCTCTGTGGTTAAACATGAGTATTTTTGAGCAAGAAGCTCACATTTAATGTCCACAGTTGTGTAAATGTGCAAGTTGTGTGAGTAACTGTGTAAGTTTTCTTATGCACAGAAAAAAAGTGACTGATTTTTTTTTTTTTTTTTTTTTTTTTTCTCTCGGCGCCACTCGAGTAGGCTGCCTTTTGCAACAGCGGCTGGATTCCGAGTCTTTTTCCCTTCCTCTCTCTTTTGATCCGTCTTTTTTTTTCACCCCACTTATATCACGGACACACAGATCGTCCTAAATGTCTCCTGAGCCGGTGGACGGAGCCACTGTTTATAGCAGGATACGATACAGCAGAGAACAGCTGCTAGCATTCAACCGCCACCCGGTCCCATTGGAAAAACTCGACATACCGAGAGAACTGAGGCGAAAACGCCGCGGCTGCCGGGCTGGAGTAAGGCGGAGGACAAAAAATATAAGGTACAGACCCTCCCTTCCATCTGTTGTCATGGGAAATGTACGGTCGATACTGGGAAAGTTAGATGAGCTAGCGGCTATCTCCCGTTATGATAGCACATACCGGGAGTGCTCTCTCCTTTTGTTTACTGAGACGTGGCTAACTGAACTAGCAGCAGATGCTAACATTGAGCTGGAGGGTTTTCACATGATACGAGCTGACCGAACACCAGACAGTGGCAAGGCTAGGGGCGGTGGAGTGATAATGTATGTTAACAACAACTGGTGCAGTCCGGGACATATCACTGTTAAACAACGACACTGCAGCAAAGACATTGAGTTGCTAGCTGTTAGCATGAGGCCTACATATCTCCCGAGAGAACACTCACACGTGATCTGCATTGTTGTTTATGCAAATCCGACGGCGAACGCTGGGACAGCACGTGACGTCATCCATTCAGTAACCAGCAGGCTGCAGACAGAACACCCAGATGCTCTTCTCCTCATCTCAGGCGATTTCAACCATGTTTCACTGTCTCCCATTCTACCCACGTTCACCCAGTATGTCACATGCCACACTAGAGACAATAAAACACTGGATTTATTCTACGCAAACACTAAGGAGGCGTACACCTCATCACAACTCCCCCCACTCGGGAGATCGGATCACAACTTGGTTCATCTCCGGCCGGTGTACAAACCCCTAGTGCACAGACAACCTCCGGCCATGCACACTGTGGAGTTATGGTCTGAGGAGACAATGGACACCCTAAAGGGCTGTTTTGAAGCCACCGCCTGGAAGCAGCTCTGCGATCCACATGGTGAGGACATCGATGGCCTCATTCACACCTTCACGGGCTACCTCAGCTTCTGTGTGGACAAATCCGTTCCCACCAAGACCATACGGCGTCACTCAAACAACAAACCCTGGATCAACCCTGAGATAAAAACACTTCTGAGAGAGAAGAAGAGGATCTTCAGGTCAGGGAACAGGGAGATGCTGAAGTCCGTACAGAGGGAGCTGAGGAGAAAGATCAGAGAAGGCAAGGACAGCTTCAGGAAGAAGATGGAGGACAAGCTGCAACAGAGCGACATCAGCGGGGTCTGGAGAAACCTCAAAACCATCTCGGGGCTCCAGAATACCTCCCCCCAGGCCACGGGGGCAGGGAGTGGGCGAACAACCTGAATCTGTTTTTCAATAGATTTGACCAACCGCCCTCCCCCCTGACTGCACAACAACCACTGCTGCCTCTAAAGAAATCAAGTCCTGCTGCCCACTCCCCACTCCACCAACACCCCCCCACTCCCAACACACAGCCCCCCATCCTGACCCTGACCAGGACCCAGGTGAGGACGGAGCTGAGGAAGATCAAGGCGAGGAAGGCGCCGGGACCGGACGGCATCAGCGCAAAGCTCCTCAAGTCCTGTGCAGACCAGCTGTGTGGGATTGTGACGTATATCTTCAACATGCGCCTGAAACTGGGGAGGGTACCACAGCTGTGGAAAACATCTTGTGTGGTACCTGTACCAAAAACTTCCCACCCCAAAGACCTGAACAGCTACAGACCGGTGGCCTTGACGTCCCACTTGATGAAGACCCTGGAGAGACTGCTCCTTGCTCACCTCCGCCCCCTGGTGGAACCAGCGATGGATCCACTCCAGTTCGCCTACCAGCATGGCATTGGGGTGGAGGATGCGGTGATCTTCCTCCTTCACCGTTCTCTGTCCCACCTGGAGAAGCCCGGGAATATGGTGAGGATCATGTTCTTTGACTTCTCCAGTGCTTTCAACACCATCCAACCGATGATCCTGAAGGACAAGCTGCTGCGCGCAGGGGTGGACCAGCACCTGTCATCATGGATCCTGGACTACCTCACGAACCGGCCTCAGTTTGTGAGAACCCGGGACTGTGTGTCCGACACGATCATCAGTAGCACGGGGGCCCCCCAGGGAACGGTGCTGGCTCCCTTCCTGTTCACTCTTTATACTGCGGACTTCTCACACAACACAACACACTGCCATCTACAGAAGTTCTCTGATGACTCTGCGATCGTTGGCCTCATCTCCAATGGAGATGAAGCTGAGTACAGAGGGCTTATCCAGGACTTCGTGGACTGGTGCCATCGGAACTGCCTCCAGATCAACGCGAGGAAAACTAAGGAGCTGGTGGTGGACTGCCGCAGGCATGGGCAGCCCCTCACAGTACCAGTAAATATACAGGGAACAGACATCGAGATGGTGACATCCTATAAGTACCTGGGTATTCATCTGAACAATAAACTAGACTGGTCACACAATACTGATGCACTCTACAAGAAGGGACAGCGCAGGCTGTTCCTGCTGAGGAGACTCAGGTCTTTTGGTATACAAGGGGCGCTGCTGAAGTCATTCTATGACACGGTGGTGGCATCAGCCATCACTTTTGGAGTGGTCTGCTGGGGCAGTGGCATTACTGCAGCCGATAGGAAGAGACTGAACAAACTGATTAAGAAAGCTAGCTCTGTCCTGGGGCAGCGCCTTGATCCGATGGAGGAGATAGGAGAGAGAAGGACGGTGGCTAAACTGTCATCTCTGCTGGAGTCCGAGTTCCACCCTATGCAGGACATACTGAATGCACTGAGGAGCTCATTTAGCAGCAGACTACATCATCCCAGGTGCACAACCGAGAGGTTTCGTAGGTCCTTCCTACCAACGGCTGTCAGACTGTACAACCTAAGCAGGGCTGCTCGCAGAGATAGCAAAAAGACGTAACAAACTAATAGTTTTTTTTGAATGCAAAAGATGCAATAGACTTACACAATGGTCCCCTCCGGCATACAACTAGGAAAATACCGGTCGCTATGGAGGGTGAGAATATGTATGGGCACATAATCATACCATGTAGGATAACTAAGTAGACGGTTATGCTGTTTCATTCCATCTAGCAACAATGCTCTGCACTGTGTGTGTTTATATATTTACATATTTATTCCATCTAGCTACAATGCTCAGCACTGGGTGTGTTTATATATTTATATATCTACATATTATTCCATCTAGCTACATTGCTCCGCACTGTGTGTGTTTATATACTTGCATATTTATTCCACCTAGCTGCAATGCTCCGTACTGTGGGTGTTTATATATTTACATATTTATTCCATCTAGCTACAATGCTCTGCACTGTGTGTTCATATATTCATATATTTATTCCATCCAGCTACAATGCTCCGCACTGTGTGTCTGTGTGTGTGTGTGTATATATATATATTTTATAGTAATACGTACATATGTATATTAGCTGCTCTTGCTTGCTTGTTTTTTTCTTGCCTTCTGATTGTTGCTCTGAGTGTTGCTATCCCTGTGCTGTTGCAATCCTGGAATTTCCCCGTTGTGGGACTAATAAAGGCTTATCTTATCTTATCTTATCTTATGATTTGTTGCAGTAAAGAACAGCTTCTTCTAAGCAGTGAACTTTCATTTATCTGTGCTTTCTGTTTTATTTTATCTTATTCATTTACATGCTGTTGTGATCTGCAACTATTTCATGGAAGTAAATCCTCTAAATATGGATTTTTAATGGGCTGGTCCAGGGGTGTCAAATATATAGCTTGTGGGCCAAAAACGGCCCACCAGGGGGTCCAAAATTTTCTTTGTGAATTTATAGTTTTATTTCTAGTAAATTTCTGACTTTCTACTGATTACTATAGTTTATGTAAATCAGACATTTTCTCTGCAAGATAAGACTTTTTTCTTATCAGTTTTCTTGCTCTTTTTTCTGATGAGAACAAGGGGCCCTTGATCTTGCTATGTGTGCAAGATGATTTAAGTATGCATTTAAAAGTAACGTGAAAGTTACTTTTCCAAGTAACAAGTTACTTTAATCATGCAGCAACTAATAACTGTAAGTAGTCAGTATTTTTTTAGTAACTTGGCCAACACTGGTAAATACTAAGTAGAACATTGCTAGCCACTAGGCTAGTCATGTTTCATATACATAGCTTACTTATGTGATTGAAAAATAGATACAGTGAACAATTGTTTGTGTATCTTATCACAATGTTGAAGGTGCTGTCAAACATAATTACCAACAGAAAATGGCACCTCCATTTGCCATGAAAACGTTAGCCATATCCTATCTAGTGTATCATATATCTAGGTTACCGGCAACAAGAGTCTCATCATCCAGCTACTCAGATGTAAATATTGTTTGTCCTGTATAAATTTTTAATTTAATTTTTAAGTAATTTTTCATCAATACATTAATGCTTTAATTCTGCACCTTTTGGTTCCCCTTTCACCAAGTAAAGACTTTTGAGGTTTTTCTTTTTAAATGTATAAATGGACAGCCTGTTGAAATGAAATGATTTTTGAGAAGGTCGAAAAAAGTTAGACAGTCATAAAACAGTCAAACGTATGGTCTCATTTAACCCCCCCTCCCAGACACACACATGCATCAATACCAGTGGCCTTCTACACCATTGTATTTTACAAAGTAGTAATTATGAATTTATGACTCTTCTGACATTTTTATAATTTTGTGAACTTTACTCATAGATTTGCTGCTCTGCTCTTGTGAATTTTAAACTCATTCAGTAATTCATTCATCTTGAACCACTCAATCCTTTCAGGTCACGGGAGAACTGAAGCCTCTCCCAGTGTCTTTTGGGTGAGAGGCAGGGTACACCCTGGACAGATCGCCACCACAGAAAAACAGACTGTGATTCACTGTCACATTCAGACGTAAGGCCAATTTGGAATCCCCAGTTGATGCTTATCAACCGAACTTGCATGTTTTTGGAATGTGGGAGGAGACCAGACCACTTGGACTAAACCCACCTAAGTGTAGGGAGAACCTGCCAATTCCATACAGATAGACCCTGCTGGCTGGTGGATTTAAACCCACAACGTCCTGTGAGAATAGTGCTACACCACCATGCTGACCCTTTTCTCATAAGTTTGAATTTTTAATCTAGGTTTTTTTCGTGTATACAGTGGTGTGAAAAAGTGTTTGGCCCATTCCTGATTTCACTTTTTTTTTTTTGTACTTTTGTCACATTTAAATGTTTCGGATCAAACAAATTTAAATATTAGACAAAGATAACATAAGTAAACACAAAATGCAGTATTTAAATGAAGGTGTTTATTAAGGAAAAAAAAATCCAAAGTTACATTGACCCTTGTGAAAAAGTGATACCCCCCCCCCCCGCCACCCCGCCCCCCGTTTAAAACATAAATTAACTGGTTTATGACATCTTGGAAAGCTGGGTTCAACTTCTCTAACCACATCCAGTCCTGATTACTGCCACGCCTGTTTTCAATCAAGAAATCACTTAAAAAGGATCTGCCTGACAAAGTGAAGTTGACTAAAAGATTCTCAAAAGCTACACATCATACTGGGATCCAAAGAAATTCAGGAACAAATGAGAAAAAGTAATTGAGATCTACCAGTTTGGAAAAAGGTTATAAAGCAATTTCTAAAGCTTTGGGATTCCAGCAAACCACAGTGAGAGCCATTATCCACAAATGGCAAAAACACAGAACAGTGGTGAACCTTCCCAGGAGCGGCCGGGAACAACATCCAAAGAACTGCAGGTCTCACTTGCCTCACTTAAGGTCAGTGTTCATGACTCCACCATAACAAAAAGACTGGGCAAAAATGGCCTGCATGGCAGAGTTCAAAGAAAAAAAAACCCAAAACACTGCAAATGTACAAGAAACGTCAATTTTACAAAAAGAAATTACAAATTTGAGGAAAATGTTTTCAAATTTAGATAAATTTACAGAGAAAAGTAGAAAACTATGAGAAAATGGTTATAAATTTTAGAGAAAAATCTCAAACCTTTCAAGACTGAAGTCATTACTCAAATTTTTAAATGGGTGGTTTTTGCATCCTTAACTATACTAGAAATTTTTGGTTACTATGTGTGTGTAATTGAATGTGTAGTTATAAAAAGGAGGTTCCTACTCACATGTGGTGATTTAAAACAAAACAACCCACAATAGTGGATATGCAATGTTTGTAAATGTTATCAGTCTTTTCTTGGGGGGGAGGGGGCACTGAAGTGTTTGACAGTTCATTTTTTATTCAGCTAAATGCACTTTTTGTAGTACATTTTATTTCAAAAGAGAAACAAATGTTAATGATACCAACAGTACATACTGCGTTTTTATGCACTTGGAGATATGCCTGAGTAAGATGTGACCAAAATGATTATTTACAGATTTTTTTTTCCAATTCTATTTAATTGTTGTTCAAGAGGAAAAATATTTCTACTACTTCAAGTTCTGCTCAACCCCAACACTGTTATTGTGTTTTATGCACTTTTGATGTGCCTTTGTCATGTGCCAAGCGCACATTTAAAACCAAGACAATGACTAAAAAGTGCATATTTTTCATCATATTGATTTGTGTTGGTCTGATATTTGTCATTCAAAAGATCGCTGAACATGTGCGGCACAGTTACATGTCTTGATTTCAAATTGTGGCCCAACTGATTTTGTAATTGAATAGCCCTGGTGTAAAGTAACTATACTAGGGAAAAAAATAGTTTTAACCTTTGAAAATACATGCATGGCTCACATACCATTAAAATGTTCACTTCTCTTGCCTGAAGCCCCTCAACTGCTCCACATGGAAGTGTCTTCTCCCAAATGCCGGCATCATGGTGGTCCTGGCCGTTACTGTTCCTTCTCCTCAGTCATGCCCTCCTTCTGCCATTTTCCTTGGACCAGCAGCCTCCTCTCATCAGCAGAGCTCTCATCTGGCCGGCTGTCCTGGCAGGGCTTTCCTCCGGCCGGGGCCTCTTCTCAGGTAGGGCTCTATTCCAAGCAGGCCCTCCCCTCATCCGGCTGGGCCTTCCCTCAGGCAGGGCTCTCCTCCCCAGGTAGGGCTCCTTCCTCCTGGCAAAAAAGCTTTCCTCTGGACTGCCAGAGCACCTCTTATGTGTAGCCGCAGGTGCTGCACATCCCCATTCAACACAGGTGCTGCTGATTAGTAAGTAGGGGAAGCACAGGGTAGAAGAAGACAACATTTCCAATTTAAAAACACACTGATTAAATATAAAAACAATAAAACATGCAAACTATAAATAAACATGCAACATAAACTTAAAACCACATACCCCCCCCCCAAAAAAAACACAATAAAATACTTCCACCCAGTGACACTTCACTTAAAAATTTTCTTCTTCTTCTTCTTCTTCTTCTTCTTCTTCTTCTTCTTCTTCTTCTTCTTCTTCTTCTTCTTCTTTCAACTGCTCATTCAAGGGGTTGCTCTGTAAAACGATATTAAATTAGTTTTTACAACAAGTTACTGTATATATGTCCTTGAGATGTCAAAATGTAAATTGTATGCCTAGAAATACACAATGAGATCTTTAAAGTGGCTATGTCATTGATTATTTTTTAACACAAGGGCAGTTATATTTTATGTATACCTTTAGAAGAATACATTTTAGAAATGTAATGAATATTTAAAAGGGTTTTTTTTAATTGTTTTTCATTTTTTTCATAAAACAACCCTTAGTCTTAGTATTGCATGAACTTTGACTTCTTAAAGATTGACTGCAGTGAATATAAATCCCCTTAAAACAAATGTACATTGTCTACAATAGTATATTATGCCCTATTTCCCCCCAAAAAAACTTAGTGTCTTACAGTTGCTGATGAAAATCTTTGCCCTTTTTCTCCTCCATCAAACACCAGGATCTAATTAACCCCACCCACATCGGGCCCTCCTCCAGAACATCAGCACACAAAAGTCTGCAAGCTGGCAAATTTGTGCAGCCAGTGCTTAGTCCCGATTGGTTCACCTGTTACAGTAACGTCACAAAAACGCTTTATCTAAACTTGCCTTTTTCCAAGGGGAGGAGCAGGAGCTTAGCTGAACTTTCACAAATGCAAACAACCACAGTCATGACATATAAGGGCTATTTCACTCTATATATGTCTTGTAAGTCATAAAAAAACATGTTACAGACATGTTAACAGGAAAAAAAAATCTTTATTGATGTGCCACTTTAATCAGCAATTCACAGGGGACAGAGGCCACTTAACATTCTTCATGAAAAAGCAATTGAGTATACATGAAGTATTCTGGTGTTTACTCTTAGGCTATATATGATAGGAAAATCAGTTGCTGCCAATGAAGAATCTATAGAAAATGTCAAAATTTTGATTTGCTCTTGCAGTAGCATTAAAAAACAATTTTAAGGTGATTCCTACTCCGATTGCTCATGTGTTCATAGCATTTTTCTCAGTGGACCATATATCACAGTCATCCTCCTCAGCCTTGCACTGATACCCCTGTTGCTGTCTTTGTCCCCGGCTGACCTCTGACCCACAATGCTGATCTGCTACAGAGAGGACAAGGACAGCTATCGACTGAGTGAGCTGGTGGTGTGTTTCCCAGAAGAACTCACCATCATCTTCAAAGAGACACTCTGTCTCCTTACCTTTAACCTCTCTATCTCTGTACCCTCCATTTATCTGCACTTTTATCACCATACGTCTGCCTTTTTCCTTAGCATACAGGAGCTGGAGTGGTGGTTTTAGACAACATATGAGTGCTCAGCGAGAGACCTCCAGAGTGTATATATTTCTATACCACATCAGAGGACTGGTGGCTCTCATTCTTCAGAGTGTGGAGTCTTAGTTTGATGTGCAAAGCCTCATGCTGATATTTTTGCCAACTAAAGATTCTGGCAAATCTTACCGGAGTGGTGGCTCAGTTGGTAGAGCATCTGCCCCACACCCAGGAGGCAGGGGTTCAAATCCTGGCCAGGTCATGCCGAAGACCATATAAAAGCGGAACTTCCTGTTGTCCAGCTTGGTGCTCAGCAATAATGGAATGGAGGAGGGAAATCTGTGGTGGCGCCTTGCATGGCAGCGACCCCTCTGATTCTGTGTGTGTGTGATTAACACTGTAGATAAGAGAAACACAATTTCATTCTACTGTACATGATTGGCTGTATGAATTGAATGACAATAAAATTTAATTCAGAGTTTTTTTTTAACTTTTCTTTTGGGATTTCCTTTGTACTGAAAGTCTTAAAATGTAACTGTGGCTTTACTGTATCCCATTGTGTATGAGCCAGGTGTGCCTGGGAGTCTCTCACTTTGTAGGCCAATGGTTCAGAGGTCAGAAACCTTCCATGAACTTCTTGACGGGACCAGACCTCTTGTTGGTGAGCAAGATAAAGGTCCCATCTGATCTTTGGGGCCGTTCGGCCCCTGAACTCTGGCCCTGATTGAAAGCAGAGGAGCTCGTTGAAAATGACTTTCTTGTCGCTGCTTCAACTTTTAATTTCCTTAATTGATTTTCTCTTCCCGCAGAGGTAAGGGTTTGCAGACACAGAACTAATTGATTTCAAATTTTAATCCCTCTTACCGCTGAGCAATCGAGGGGCCTCTCCACCATCGATCTCCAATCCATCCAAACTCAATTAATGTGCCAGAGACCGATGGGAAGAGGAGGAGGAGGAGGAAGACTCCTCTCTTCTTAGGTTTCATTTTCTCTGATTTTCTCCTCTTCTATCACTCAAATATGATGTTCATTCCTCTCAAGCATTTGGTAACACTTTCATTATAGCCGTGATGGATGATGCTGTACACTGAGCACATTTTCACCAACAACAGTCAGAGACAGAGACAGCAGACTTTGCCACAATGTGCTGGACCCTTATTATTAAAAAAAACAAACAAAAAAAAAAAAACAATCCTTTTACAGCAGGGGTTGCAGAAACACAAACACACAGATAAGGACAGGGTGATCACAATATTTCACCCTCTCCTCTAGGGAGATGATGATACTGCTATCCGTTGAGCTAATTTAAGTATGTTTTAGAACGTATTCTTCTGAGTAGTGACTGAATTGAAAAAAAAAAAATCTCTTTCTTTCTTCTTTCTTTCTTTCTTTCTTTAATAATGGGTTCCAGAAAGATATCTCATATTTACAAATCTCAAACCATGCTGACTTTCTAATTGTTGTCAGTCATTTTAATGGGAATTTCATCTAATTCATACTGAACTGAAAATTCACGAAAGGATACACTTATGCTATGCTTTGCTATGCTATGCTGTGCTATGAGACCAAAAGTGAAAGTTACTGTAACAAGTACTAGTAAGAGAGCTGGTATAATTGCCACTGAGCCATTATTATAAAATGGTTAGCTCCCACCTGTGTTTTGGTACTAATAAGATGAGTTGTGGGCAGCTTGGTGACATAGTGGGTGACACTGTTGCCTCACAGCAAGAAGGTGGTGGATTTGAACCTAAGAGCTGGCCAGCAGTGACCTTTCCTTGTGGAGTTTGCAGGTTTTTCTTGTGTCTGTGTGGGCTTTCCCGGGTACTCCTGTTTCTTTCCACAGGCATGCAGGTTAGGCTAATTGGCACCAAGCAGGGATTCTAAATTTTCCTGAGGTATGCATGTGAATCAGAATCAGAATCAGAATGAGATTTATTGCCATTGTTCATGTAGTACACAAACTAGGAATTTGTCTCGGTGCAATGCTGCAACATTAAACATGGAATGCTGGTTGCCTGTTGGCCCTGCAATGGACAAGTAATCTATGCAGGTTGTACCCCACCTCTTGCCCAAAGACGCTGGGACAGCGCCCCCCACCCCACCCCACCCCCGCCGTGATCTGAAAAAGATTAACCCTCCTGTTATATTACGGGTCAAATTGACCCGTTTTAAAGTTTGAACATCTAGGAAAAATAGTTAAAAGTATTTTTTCAGTACGAAACTTCTTCTGCTTGCCTTAATTAGTGTAATCAACATATAATATGAAAATGGTTCATCTCACATATTTGCAATCACCCCCTGCATGTTTATATCACATAGATAGCAGTCAAACTGGAGGTAAAAGGGTGTCAGAAATGTCAGACTATTTCTTTCTTTGCACCTTATTGCAACATATTTCACACACACACACACACACACACACACACACACACACACACAGGTGCAGGTGTTATGACTTTTGACAGGAACCATTTATGTTCTCGCGGGAAAACTCCACCCATATTCAGTGGACACTCAACAGGGGAGGGGCAAAACATATAAAAGCTTCTCTGCATGGGAGTCCTACCAACATTACACTGTCAGGCAGACCTTTACAAAATGAGCAGCAGAAGCAAAAGGATGACAGTCCAGGAGGCTCTGGAAGCCATCTTTGATCATGACAGTGAAATAGAGGAGGATGTGTCTGAAGATGAAGACTATCTTGAGCTAAATTCTGATTCTAATGATTCTGATTTTGAACCAGATGAGGGAATAGCTATTCCTGTTCCTCCAAGCAAGACATGTGCGTCAGGCAAAACTGTCTGCAGAAAACATAATAAAGACAGTGCCAGGGCCCACTAGGATGGCAGTGACTCGTGTGACTGACATCAAGTCAGCTTTTGAGCTGGTCATGCCAGATTCAATACAGAAAATCATTCTGGAAATGACTAATCTAGAAGGGAGGCGTGTTTTTGGGGAGAAGTGGAAGGAGCTGGACAAAACACATTTAGATGCGTATTTGGGGCTCCTCATCCTGGCTGGGGTCTATAAATCGAAGGATGAATCAACAGCCAGTCTGTGGGATGCAGAGACAGGGAGGCCGATATTTCGAGCCACTTTTTGCATTTTCTTCAGAGTAATCCAATTTGATAATCGAGAGACAAGGGCTGGTAGACAGGAGAGAGACAAGCTGGCAGCTATTAGGACAGTGTGGGACAAGTGGGTAGAGCAACTTCCACTACTCTATAACCCAGGCCCTAATATCACAGTAGATGAAAGGCTGGTGGCATTCAGAGGTCGCTGCCCATTTAGGCAATATATGCCTTCCAAACCAGCTAAATATGGAATAAAAATCTGGGCAGCATGTGATGCAAACACCATCTATGCATTGAACATGCAGGTTTACACTGGAAAGCCGGTTGGAGGAGCCCCAGAGAAGAATCAGGGCACAAAGGTAGTGCTCGACATGGCACAGGGTCTCAAGGGGCACAACATAACCTGTGACAATTTTTTTACAAACTACAACTTGGGTCAGGAGCTTCTGAAGAGAAAGCTCACAATGGTCGGAACTATCCGAAAGAACAGGGCTGAACTCCCTGCTGAGCTGCTGGTAATCAAGAACAGGACCCCTCAATCTTCCATGTTTGCCTTCACAGACACCACAGCCCTAGTGTCTTACTGCCCCCAAAAGGGAAAAAATGTGCTCATGAGCACTCTGCACAAAAATGCTGAAATAAGCACAAGAGAGGACCAGAAACCAAGCATGATCCTGGATTACAATGCCACCAAAGGGGGGGTAGACAACTTGGACAAAGTAACAGGGTCCTACAGCACCAAATGAATGACTGCGTGCTGGCCATTGGTCATCTTTTATAACATGATTGATGTATTGGCCTACAACGCATTTGTCATTTGGACTGAGATCTTTCTTGACTGGAATGTATCAAAGCTGTACAAGAGGTGCATCTTTCTCGAAGATCTGGGGAAGGCGCTTGTGACACCGCATATCCAACGGAGGGAGCACCTGCCAAGGACCCCAGCCACTGCAGCCACGGTGAGGGAGATCCAGGAGAGGACTGCACCAAGTACATCAGTGCGTGAGGTAAGTAAGTGTTCGTGTGTATATATAAGAGTATGAGAGTGCGTTGTGTGTGTCTTGGGATCAGCAAAAAGACAGTACAGTGGTACCTCTACTTACGAAATTAATTCGTTCCGGAAGTATTTTCGTAACGTGAAAATTCCGTAAGTAGAGACGCGTTTTACATGTAAATGCCCTAATCCGTTCCAAGCCCCCCAAAATTCGGACATAAATTTTTTATAAATCATAAAAATGCATCAAAACATGTAACAAATACATGTTACAATTAGATTATTGCACAATAAACATGAAATGAGAGTTGTACATAATTTAAAAAAACAAAGAATAAAGTAAAGAATAATAAAAATTATGTTCATTTACTGTTTAACTGCTATCGTCGTCGTCGTCACCTTTTGCCTTCTTTGGTTCATGTTCTCTCTCATCAGTGGTTTTTGCCTGACGTTTTGTGAAGAACCGATCCAAGGACGTTTGCTTTTGTCGGCTTTTAACAATCCTTCGGCTTCCTTTTGTTTTAATACCGTGCCGATCGTAGATGTATTACGGCCATATTCTTTGGCGAGATCAACCAAACGCATCCCTTTTTCATACCTTTCTATTATCTTTTGCTTTGTTTGTATGGACAAAAAAACTCTCTTCTTCTTCTTTTCTCCTTTTCCACTTATCTCCATCACTTTCTTGGGGCCCATAGTGAATAAAAGTTAATACTGTACTGTACACACACGTAAAACTGCCCGAACTTCCCGAACACTTTGTGGCCAATGGAATACCAGGAAGATGCTAGGCGATAGCCAATGGCAGAGCAGCTACAAGTATGTTTACGTTCGGTAAACTACGGGAGCTGCGAGGAGCGCATACTTTTTTTGCCTTTCGTATCCTGAAATTTCTTTCGTAACAAGAGGCAACATTTTCCCGTTGAGGCGTGTCGTAACCTGAAAATTCCGTATGTAGAGACGTTCGTAAGTAGAGGTACCACTGTATAGTAAAGTAATCATGGTCCTCTTGGTTCTAGGTTGCTGCTGAGGGGAAAAGAAAGATAAAAGAGGTGCCAGGTCTGCAGGCCATCTGATGATGTCAAGACAAGCATGACCTGTGCGAAATGTGGAAAATTAATTTGCACAAAGCACAGTGTGATGACATGTCACTCATGTGCTGTGTCGACGTAAAGAAAGACACACACACCTTGTTCATAATGTGTTATTTTGTTCATTAGTGGTTCACAAACAGTGCATGTATGTAAAACAAAATTTAAATGTTATGTTTCAATGTTATGCTTTATATGTTGGTCTTTCAAAAGTAATAAAGTGGTGAAACATTAAAAAAAAGTTTCAACATGTTTTTTTTTTTTTTTATGAAAAACGAATGAATTATCCTAATTGAACCATTACCTATTAGAGGTAAGGAACACCAATGCACTAAATATTGTAAATATTGATAGAATAGTTAGTAATGGAATTAGTAATGAAATATTAACAATGTTTGTTAGGATTTTTTTGGTTTCGGACATCTTTTGGATAATTAAACATGCACCGGGTCAAATTGACCCGGGAACACCATTGTTGATCCTGACAAATGAACATAACAGGAAGGTGGTTAAAAAGATGATTTAATTGAAAAAAGGATGAGTTGCCATACAGTTCCTATTAGAATCTCACAGTGAATTCATTAAAGAGAATCAAAGGGAAGGTGGGGCTGCACACCCACACAAAAGGGAGACAGACAAGCAACAGATCCACAGGAATGGCAAGACCAAAATAACATAGTATACACTACCGTTCAAAAGTTTGGGGTCACCCAGACAATTATTTTGTGTTTTCCATGAAAAGTCACACTTATTTACCACCATGAGTTGTAAAATGAATAGAAAATATAGTCAAGACATTGACAAGGTTAGAAATAATGATTTGTATTTGAAATAATAATTTTTTCCTTCAAACTTTGCTTTTGACAAAGAATCCTCCATTTGCAGCAATTACAGCATTGCAGACCTAACATGATTGCACAAGGGTTTTCTAATCATCCATTAGCCTTCTGAGGCAATGAGCAAACACATTGTACCATTAGAACAATTCAATTCAATTCAATTCAATTCAATTCAATTCAACTTTATTTATATAGCGCCATTTCACAACAACAGTCATCTCATAGCACTATCAACTGTAGGGGGGGACCCCCACAGTTGCAGAAAGACCCCAGCAATCAGGCGATCCCCTGTGAGCAAGCACTTGGCGACGGTGGAGAGGAAAAACTCCCTTTTAACAGGAAGAAACCTCCAGCAGAACCAGGCTCAGGGAGGGGCAGTCATCTGCTGCGACTGGCTGGGGGGTGAGGGGATAGAGAAGAAGAAAAGAACAGACATGTAGAGAGCAAACAGCATGATGGGGACTCAATCTATGGGAGAGAACAAACAAATGTTAATGACCGGCAAAAAAAATATTTCATAGAGAGTGAAGAAAGGAGTGAGGCCCAGTGCATTACTGGAGGTCCCCCGGCTGACTAAACCTATTAGCAGCATAACTAAGGGAGGGTTCAGAAACACATGATCCCTCCCTAATTGTAGGCTATATCAAAAAGGTAGGTTTTAGCCCTATTCTTAAAAACAGAGATCGAGTCTGACTCCCGAATCCAGATTGGCAGCTGATTCCACAGGAGAGGAGCTTGATAACTGAAGGCTCTGCCTCCCATTGTACTTTTGGAGATTCTAGGTATTACAAGTAATCCTGCATTTTGGGAGCGTAGTGCTCTGTTAGGATAATACGGTAGTATCAGATCTTTTAAATAAAAAGGAGCCTGATTGTTTAGAGCTTTGTAAGTAAGAAGAAGGATTTAAAACTTAATTCTAAACTCTATGGGAAGCCAATGAAGGGAGGCCAGAACCGGAGAGATATGATCTCTCTTTCTAGTACCTGTTAAAACTCTTGCTGCAGCATTTTGGATCAGCTGAAGACTTTTTAAAGATGTTTTAGGACAGCCTGATAATAAAGAATTACAATAATCTAATCTCGAGCTAACAAAATCGTGGATCAGCTTCTCAGCATCACTCTGAGACAAGATGCTCCTAATCTTGGCAATATTACGCAAATGATAGAAGGCAGTCTTAGAAACAAATTTAATATGTGAATTGAAGGACAAATCCTGATCAAAAATAACTCCAAGGTTCCTCACAGAGCTATTAAGAGAAAGAGTAACTGCATCCAAACTGAAAGTTTGATTTGGAAAGGAATTTCTAAGGTTTTTTGGACCAACAAGAATGACTTCAGTCTTATCTGAATTTAATAGCAGGAAATTACAAGTCATCCAAGCTTTGATTTCCTTAAGACAGGCTTCTAACTTGGCTAATTGATTACTATCATCTGGCTTCATTGACAGGTATAATTGTGTGTCATCTGCATAACAATGAAAATGTATACAGTGCTTTCTAATAATGTTGCTTAACGGAAGCATATATAAACTAAAAAGAGTAGGGCCTAGCACAGATCCCTGTGGAACTCCATGACTAAGCTTTGAGTTGAAAGAAAACTCATTATTTACATGAACAAACTGGAACCTATCAGATAAATAAGATCTAAACCACTGCAATGAAGTTCCATTAAGTCCAACATAGTGTTCTAATCTATCAAGTAGAATATTATGATCGATAGTATCAAAAGCTGCACTAAGGTCTAAAAGGACAAGTACAGAAACTAGTCCATTATCAGATGCAATGAGGAGGTCGTTAGTGACCTTCGCTAAGGCTGTTTCAGTACTATGATGGATTCTAAACCCAGATTGAAATTCTTCAAGTAAACCATTTCCCTGCAGGTGGTCAAATAATTGCGTAGCTACAACTATTTCTAAGATTTTTGAAATGAAAGGGAGATTAGAGATTGGTCTATAGTTAGCTAAAGCTCCTGGATCTAGCGTTGGCTTTTTGAGTAAGGGTTTAATTACAGCTGTTTTAAAAGCCTGCGGTACATGGCCTAAAGTTAATGAAGAATTGATTATATGAAGAATAAGGCTACCAATAAGTGGGAAGACTTCTTTAAATAACCTGGTAGGAATAGGGTCTAAAAGACAAGTTGAAGGTTTACACTGGACACTGGAGGGATAGTTGCTGGAAATGGGCCTCTATACACCTATGTAGATATTGCACCAAAAACCAGATATTTGCTGCTAGAATAGCCATTTACCACATTAGCAATGTATAGAGTGTATTTCTGATTAGTTTAAAGTTATCTTCATTGAAAAAAAGTGCTTTTCTTTCAAAAATAAGGAAATTTCTAAGTGACCCCAAACTTTTGAACGGTAGTGTAAATCATGAGAGACCTCAAAACACAACAGACCTCATAAGGACAATAACAGTAACAAAATGATTGTCAGACTAGAACCAAAATACAAATAGCAAAAAACAAAGAAACAGAAATAAATTCCAGAGTAGGAAAGACCCTCCGGTCATTCCTGGCAGAGCCCCCTCCCCCCTTTAAGAGGTGGATTCCAGACACCCCATAACATAACATAAAAAGAGACCCACCCCCCAGGGTGGATGGTGGGGGTCCAAGGCCAGGTGGGCCAAGACAGACCCCCTTCCCCCACAGAGCCAAAAACCAGGAGTACAAATCATGGGGCATACCCAAAGACCACAGCTCCAAAACAAAAAGCAGGTCAGGTGGCCTGCCAAAATCCCAGGGCCACCGGACCAGAAAACAAGGCGGGTTGGGCAGTCTGCAAGAGTCCCAGGGCCGCCGGACTGATAAACATGACTGGCCAGGGGGCCTACCTGAATCCATCAGCCACTTGAGGGGGGAACATGATACATTGGGTGGCCTACCAAAATCCCTGAGCCACCAGACAGGAGAAAACACAGGCATTCCGCCCTCTGAAGGAGACAACACAAACATTTTACCCTCTAGAGGTGATAACATAGACATTTTACCCTCCAGAGGAGACAACACAGACATTCCACTCTCTGGAGGAGACAACATAGACATTTTACCCCCTAGAGGTGATAACTTGGGAAAATAAACCTCAGAAGGTGAAAACTTTGCAACCTTAACCTCTGGACCAGAACCCACAAATGGGGATATTTCAGAATTTTCAGATTCAGGACTCAGTATTGCAGAATTTTCAGATTCTGGGCATATTTCTGCAGAAACCACAGACTCTGGACACATTTCTGCAGAAATTACAGGCTCTGGGCACATTTCTGCAGAAATTTTGGATTCAGAACATATTATTGCAGAAATTTCTGTTTTAGAATACATTACAGCAGAAATTTCTGACTCAGGGCACACAACAATAGAAATTTCTGACTCAGAGCACCCAGGTGTAGAAATTTCCGGTGTAGGGTACACAACAGTGGAAATCTCTGGCTCAGGGGATGCACATACAGGAAACTGTAAATCACAGCCAGATGGCAGGAGAGCTGTCAGGTCCATAACAGCTGGCTGAGACACACAGTCCACAGGAACAGCCGACAGGTGCGCACTGAACTCCAAATCGGCAGGTGGAGGTGCGCCATCCTCTGGAGTGGAGGCTGAAAGTCTCCTGACCTCTGGAACGATGGCTGAAACATGGTCCTCCTGTGACCCCCTCCTCGACACGACCACCTTGGATGAAGGAGCAAGGCAGGGTGAGGCGTCACCAAACACATCAGGAGCTAGGCAAGACTTAAACTAATATTAATGTTAAGAAAGTGAAGAAAAGTACTTGCCTGAGCTCCTGATCCTCTGCTGCAAGGGTGAC
Organism: Pholidichthys leucotaenia; assembly: GCA_020510985.1. Taxonomy (NCBI): domain Eukaryota; kingdom Metazoa; phylum Chordata; class Actinopteri; order Cichliformes; family Pholidichthyidae; genus Pholidichthys; species Pholidichthys leucotaenia. The sequence continues at coordinate 108,869,395 of CM035847.1, read as the reverse complement.
CTCCTCAAGATGAGCTGCAGGTGCTGCGACATGGACCTCGGGCTGAACAGGAACATGCTCCTCCACCAAAGCAGGAATAGGAGTGCCTACTGTGGGAACAGCTGGAGCTATGTCGTGTGCCTCATGGACAGCGGAAGCCATTACGTGCACCTCAGGGACAACTGGAGCCACTGTGTCCACCTCGGAGACAGCTGGAGTTATTATGCGCACCTCTGGGACGGCCGGCACCATTATGTGCACCTCAGGGGTTGCTGGAGCTGTAGTGTGCACCTCAGGAGTGGATGGAGCTGTAATGTGGAGCTCATGAGCAGCAGAAGCAGGCAGGAAAGGAGCGAGAGTAGATGGTGGAGTTTGGTTGGCACCGTGGAGCAGGTTCAGGAGCTAGCACAGTCTGCCAATGCTCCTCCTGTTCCTCCTCATCGTCCTGCGGCATCCATGTGGAGACAGCTGCTGCTTGTGGGCTCTCTGAAACAACCCCCTCCTCCCAATCAATCTGGTCTCCACCCAGGATGGCCAAACTCTTGGAAAAAACAGAAGAAGGCACAGGGGATGCAGGTGAAGATTGGGGGATGGAGCAGGCAGCAGAGTGAATGGCAGAGGCAGGTGGAGAGAGCTCACCAGCTGCAGATGGCTGGCCCCTCCTACTGGGAGCCCAGCAAGACCTATCATTTATTGATGTTAAAAAATGAACAGGTACTTGCCTGAATTCCTCCTCTGCTGTCGCTAATAGTCCAGACTTCTCCCTATGGGTGGCCCTGAAGATCATCTGGCTGAGAGCAGTGGGTGAAGAGGCAGAGTGACGAGAGGAGCAGCATCTCCTTGAATCTTCTCTCCACTCGGGGCCCCCGGACACCAACTTGCAGCCGAGAGAGAACAGGCAGCCGGGAAGCTGGCTGTGGCGAGGAGAAGTGTGTTGGTAAGGGAGGTAGTGGAGGAAGTGCCAGTCTCCAAATCTGGGAATGAGAGTACAAACTCGGTCTAACTGCTAGATAGTTCGCTACTCCCCCCAGTAATCCCAAGCGTCCCCTGGGGAAGAGCTGCTTTGAATGGCAGCTGGCAGGTCCTCCACCTCAGCCACCATCCGTTGCTCGTTGCGGCTCCATTTCCTCCTCCTCTTGCCAAGCTCGCTAGCGGAATCCAAAACTGGCTGCATCATTCTGTCATGACTTGTGCCCTGGCAGGGCAGAAAACAGGATTCCAACGCATAACGAACATTCAACATAATTTAATACAACACAAAATAAGCAGTATGGGAACTGCAAGGCAAAACCAGACTACAGAACAGGATACAGAATGAATCAGGTCTGACGGGACAGACCGTGCAAAAACAGGTCAGATAGACTAATGATGCAGCACCAAACCGAGGAGCTGCATCCTATAAATAAGGCACAACATAATCATGAAATCAAGAACAGGTGAGGAAATCAATAAAGTTAGACAGCTGAGACATATGGGAATTACAGGAGAAGGTGGGGCTGCACATCCACACAGAAGGGAGACAGACAAGAAACAGATCCACAGGAAGGACAAGACCAAAAAAATATAATATAAATCACGAGAGACCTCAAAATACAACAGACCTCATAATGACAATAACAGTAACAAAATGATTGTCAGACTAGAACCAAAATACAAATAGCAAAAAACAAAGAAACAGAAATAAATTCCAGAGTGGAATTTATTTAATAATCCCAGGAGCTATATTGTCAGAGGTAGCTTGCCCCTGGTAGGGTATCCAAAGACAAATTGGATTTGGGTGAAGGGCCAGGCCAAGAGCGGTCCAGCTGATCCACATGTAAAAGTTACAATGACCCAGTGTACCTCACCTGATATGGGCTACCGGGGCTCTAGGGCAAGTGCCCGTTGATGAGGTTTCTGCCCATAGGACCTGGCTGAGTTCCGTCTGAACAAACCACATAGGTCCACCTTCCAGAGAGCTCACCACCTGGAAGAGGGATCATGGGCACCACCAGCTCTATGTGATCCAGGCAGCAGTCTGGGCTACTCTGCTTGGACTGCTGTCTGGATAAGCGGTAGAGGATGGATGGTAGAATGTTCTTATCATTTATGAAAAATATACATTGTCACAAGCCTGGCTCACTGGCGTAGACAAAGACGGGAGACCACATGGCGGTGCCAATTTAACCACAAGTTTATTGTTTAAAGAAAAAAGCAATAAAAAAAAGTGTCTGTAAAATCAGTGGTGTGTGTGTGTGAATGGATGCGTGAAGCAAACAATAAAAAGTAATCACTGGTCAGTTCAGCGATCACACACCTCTGTCAGGGGCTGCAGTTAACCCAGCGGCAACCCAAACCAGAAAGCCTCCAAGCTACAGACAACAACCAGGGGGTCACCAGTACAACTCCGACCAAGCAACAGACAGAGTAAATCCACGCAGACACGGGGATAACAAACAAACTTCACACAGATCACCATTGGTCAGGGGGTAGGATTGAACCTGGGATCCCATGGCCAAGGGTGAGTTGCTGTGCTGCCACAGTGCTAACCACTGCGCCACCCCACCACTCCCTCTTTAGGCAAGACTTTCTCAGTCTAACACCTATGAACTCTGTATTCGCAGGACAAGGCCGCCACCAAAACATCCTGAGCCCCTGATTTGGTGGATGTCCAAATAGCAGGTCTGCAAAAAAACAAAACAAACGCATCAATTTGACACAGCACCCTATAGTGCATGGACAAAAAGGAAATAAGCGTCTCTCAGGAGGGTGACCAAAATCCAGGATCAACTGAACAGGGAGGAAAAACCTATCAAGAGGCTGATTCAAGTCCATAGCCAGCCAGAAAAAATAAAGGTGTCCATCAGGAGGACAACCATTGTAAAAACGCCACCAGATAAACAGCAGTCTCAATCCAGGAGCAAGCCACGGTTCATGTAGGTTTTGTAGTGACTCAGACTTTACCAGCTCACCTTGCAACCTACACTGATCAGGAGGCACCATGACATCATCATCTGCCACAGGTGCATTCACAGACCCTGCAGCAGTTGAACCAACTGGCAGTTGAGACACACTGCCCCCACCCCCCACCCCCGGTTCAAAACCCAGCTCTTCCTGTGAGTAATCTGATTTCAACAGATTATTCTGACAAAGCTGCATTTCCTCCTTCTGCTCCGGTGTAACCAAACCAACCTCATCAGGAACCAGACTGACAGGCACTCCAACGATGTCACCCAGAGACAACTGACTGTCAGAAGCAGCTGAAGAAATTAACGGTTCTTGCTGAGGCACTTTAACAGTACCGCCCAGACCCACATGACCGTCAGAGATAACAGCCGGACAAACTGACTGTTCTAGCTGACCATTTGTCACAGAATCTGCATCCTCTGACACACTAACCGGTGTTACTGCTGAGTCACAGTCAGAAAGCACGAGAGGAGGCTTCACACACAGATTTTCCAAATCAGCACAATCAAATGGCACCACTGGCACATCACAGCCAGACGGCACAGGAGGAGGTTCCACACACACACATTTCCCGAATCAGCACAATTAATTGGCCCAGACAGCACCACAGGTGTCACCGTGCACGCTGGAACTAATTCACAGATTAGCTGATTGTGCATCTCTGAAACAGAAGAAACTGAGCACAAATCAGGAGAAACATTACTTGAGCGTGCACACCCAGGAACACTGCTTGGACCTGAATCAGCGTCACTGGCTGCACCCACAGTCAGTTCATGACCCTCCAGCCTCGCCAACCGTGCCCGATGCAATGCCAACTCCCACAGCAAAAATGCCTTCCCTGGTTCATAATACGACATGGCAGCATTATGAGTCAAACTCGTTACGGACATCGTAACAGATGCCATATACGCCCAACACAGACGATGGACGAGCCCCCATTTGTCACAAGCCTGGCTCACTGGCTTAGACAAAGAAGGAAGACCACACGGAAGTGCCAATTTAAACACAAGTTTATTGTTTAAAGAAAAAAGCAATAAAAGAAAGTGTCTGTAAAATCAATGGTGTGTGTGTGTGTGTGTGTGTGTGTGTGTGTGTGTGTGTGTGTGTGTGTGTGTGTGTGTGTGTGTGTGTGGATGCATGAAGCAAAGAAAACTAATCACTGGCCAGGCCAGTGATCACAAGCCTGTCAGGGGATGCAGTTAACCTAATGGCAACCCAAACCAGAAAGCCTCCAGGCTACAGACAACAACCAGGGGGCCACCAGCACAACCCCAACCAAGCGACAGACAGCAGAGCCAAAACAGGCAGACAGAGAAAAGCACAGAGGGTGACCGGTGACCGGCCTCCAGCGGGAGCAGAAGCAGGAGCAGAAGTGCTCACAGCAGAGAGGCAACTGGCCTCCATGGGAGCAGAACACTACTGACAGGTATGCAGAGATGGTTTTTATAGCCACCTCTCAACCAGGGACGGTCCTTCGCAGCTCCACCTACAGCACAGGAAAGAAAACATAGAAAGGTCCGACTCCAAAAAGGAGCGGACCATAACAACATATACCGTTCACATAAGGTTAATCTGAATTTAATTCATATTATAGCGTCAGTTTGAGAAACTTCAATCATATCTACAGTATATTTTACTCGTGTTGTGGTCTGAAGGTGAAATCATCGTTCACACTCTGCTCTAATTGATTGAATCATGACCTGCAGCTGCTGCTGATTATGCAGCTGTGTTGATTGCTGCTTCCCCTATATATACTGCTGAGTTTCTCCTCGTCAATCATTGGTTTGTCTCAGCATTTTCACTGCCGAGAGCACTGGTTTTCCTGCCTTCCCTGTGACCTTTGTTAAAGCTCTGTTCTCACCTTTTTTGGACCATACCCCCACCCCCCCCCCCGATCACAAGTAAGCTTTCTGATCAACTTGTACTTACCTTGAATTAATACATTTCTTTGTGTGCACACAGTCCATTGATGGTATGATGAACCCCCTTGAATGTGTCAAATCTTCCTGGCCAATTGCTTCACCAAAAGGCTGATTACACGAAACCTCATTTAACAGCTCATTTGGGAGTACTGACATCTGCTGGTCATTTGATGTACAGCAGTCCTACTGTGATATTACATGTGGGCTACATACCATCCATCCATCCATCCATCCATCTTCTTCCGCTTAATCCTTTTCGGGTCGTGGGGGGGCTGGAGCCTATCCCAGCATCTTTGGGCGAGAGGCAGGTACACTCTGTGTTGGGCTACATACCAGTGGATCTGTAAACATAATAATTCAATTGCATCATTATTTTATAATAATAATGATAATAATAATAATACTTAAGTATGATGTTAGAATCCCCAGATGAGGGCTTGCATGCCAGATGAATTCATGTTGAACATGGGATATCAATAAAGTATCAATATATCACAAATATCAGTCATGGTATATTAATAAGGTATATCAATGTGTTTGTATTATGTGGCATAATTGAAATTGACATGACAAGAATTCATGTCTTGTGAACACACACACACACACACACACACACACACACACACACACACACACACACACTATATAATATAAAACCATCCTCCATGTGAGTGATTTCAGCAGATATACATTTTTCCTTATTTGAGGATATCAAGTCAAAATGTTCCAAATCAGCAGATGTTCTTCGCCATTTTTGATGGCTCCATTTTCTAAGAAATACTGTCCGTCTCCTGGATGTAATGATCCTCAGCATCATTTATCAAGCAGAACACTTCCTGTTAAAAAAGAACAATTCCTGTGTTTCCAGAGCCTTTTTCAACAAGTGAGTCACACAATGAGGCAGTCATGAGATTTATAGAGAAATGGGGCCTTGTTTGTCTTGGGTCACATGATCTTCTGAAACATGATAGGGGCCTTGACACAAGCCTCATTTAACCACGCTCCCTTTGCTCAAGACGGACCTCGGGAATTCAGTGTCAGACGTAGCATCACTACTTGACGACCTGCTCCTTGTCTCCCTCATTCTACCCTGAAAAGAAATGAAAGTGATTTTTTTGCAATATAATAGCATTCATTCAACTAACCCACCAGTAGGGTCCCGGGCCCGGGACCATCAGCATTCACTGAGAATAAAGGCTGGAATCATCTTCAATACTCCATACTCCCCTTGCAATAATCCTCATTATCCGTCATTGTCATTGCTCCATTACCTGTAAGTGAGAAAAGAAACAATCATCTTGTCTTCATACCCTGGCTACAACTACAGAAGAGATGGCTGCTGTTCCCTCTTCATCTTTAAGATTTCATTATTTTTGATTATTTCACGTTTGCTACTCCTGAATACACTCATCTCCTTCTCTTCTCCAGGTCAGCCCTTGTCCAAATCTAGTCAATAACCTTTGTAACAAAAATACAAAACTTGCAATCAGTCTGTGAATCTGTTTCTGCAACTGCCATTGGGTTCTGTACAAAAACATGTCAACTCGACAACCAAATTTTCCTCCCATTTCAGCATTTCTGTAGTTATCATATTACAAGTAACTTCAATTGGTTCCATGTACTTGTGTTTAAAACCAGCAAAGTCCCTTCAAAGTCCTTAAATGTCAAATTCATTACTGGTCAGCAAAATTTGGTCTCAATAATACTTGGTAGATTGTGGCATCCCCTATGACTCTACTTGGTGGATGGCTGGTCTTGGCAAAAACTAAATTTGTATCATATAGGCTGTATAGTTTAAAACAATGTTAGCATTGTTGGCTCACATTTAAGATTCCAGGTTCAAATCCCTGGCTAAGAGCTTTTGTGTAAAGTGCATGTGCCTCTGGGGATTAATTCTGGATACTCTGATTTCCTCAGTCTAAACAAGTTAGCTTAATTGGCTATTCTAAATAGGCCCTACATATCTCCCTCTGATCAGCCCATAAAATGGAAGGTTGATACAGTTACTAGTTAAGAACTTTATTTGGTTTTTGGAATTAGAAATGCCCGATATAAATGCAGGTTCTTACCTAAGGCTCACTGGTGCAACACTACAAATTGTCTCCCTCAAGTCTGAATTTGTGAATTTCTTTCTTGTAAATGTGTAAACTTTTTTTTTTTTCAATTTATTCTCTTGCCCTCTTATCAATGGCTTAATACACTATCTTATGGGAAAATGGTTATCTTGATGCTAGAAATGGAAATGCCATAGACTTGCAATTCTTTGTGGTAAGTGTAAACTCACCCTGTGTTGCCTTTGTTGCAATAGTGTGACTCATTACTGGTAAAAATGATAGAAAGCCTTGGGGAAAGAGCTCTATTCCAACTTCTTAATAGATCAGTGGTCTGTTTTCAGGTCTCATGATGTAATTGGACAACTGTTGATGGGATTAGTAAATGGTCACATCTCATGAGTATTCGTTAAGAGTGAAGACATAGAATGAGCATCCCAAGTGTGTGTCATTGTAATCAAATCTAATGCAGAATGTGATTCAAAGGTTAGTATTTCTCAGCAGCAATAACAGCCTTTCACATATCTTTCATTATCCCGTAATGGATCAAACATTAAGACAAGCAAATGATCGTCTCAGATACCTTAATGTAGATTTGATTCCCCTTCTTTGGCAATCATACTTTACTTTCTCTTTCTTTCTTTATTCATCTCTTTGTCCATCAGTCACAGCACTTCCTACATTTCATATCCTGTTCCCCTGACCTTTCATTTCTCAAAGCTTGAAGAGAGAGCAAAGTAGAAACAGAGAGGGTGATTGGATATTGTTTCAAAGCAATTTAACTTCAATTTATGCCTAAATTGTAAATCTCCAAAGTCCAGCTTTCCTGTCAGTTTGTCCCATATTGCTCTTTGCATTGGATCTGTTCCTCATTTCACAAACTGCACAACACAATCTTGTATCCTCACAGACACTGTAAACAGATGAATGCATATCATGAAACAGATTTGATAAATGCTTCGAAACGGTATCCTTGTGCCTCCTGTTAACATTCTTTTTAACTTTGCATGTAGAAATGTCTGATCTTTTCTTCACCCTTCCCTGTTTTGTGGACTGCTTAATTTTATAACGGTCTGAATGCCTTTTGAAAGTCCTCGTGAACCTTGGCAGCCTTTCCAGTATAGCAAAATTAAACCAGTGCTCTCTTGCACTTCCACTCAAACATCAAAGGCCCCAAACTTTGGCACTGTTAAGGCATTGAAATGAATTGTTAAAAATATCCTCCTGCGGTAGTTTATGAAAAACCCTGTGTGTGTGTTTCAGAGGATATAGCTGACATCACAGCCTAGGGGAAAGATTTATGACTGTGTGAATTAGTGTGTGATTATGGCCCAGATTTAGTGATGTGCTTGGGAATGGTGGTCTCCATATGGAAGATTTGGGTCAGTGTGACCAGGTTTCAGATTGTTGCTATAGACATTCTTAAAAACACGACACATAAACAAACGTGATGAATTCACACATTAGTCTAATTATAATATCAAGGATGGGTTTTTTTAATCTCTTTGTATCTATGTGAAACGTCTCGATCTAATAATATATATGAAACTAAAACTCTCAATGACAGTTTCTTCCATCTTTATATAGACATCACAGATAATTTGAAGGACCTGAATCCTATATATGCAAGCGATGATAATGAATCCTCCTCTTTTGAAATGACATGTGATACTCATGGTCATGAAATTTTGCATCGTACATGTTACTGTGCTTATGCAGGCTTGTGACGAGATCCTAGGAAATCAAAAACATTTCTGCTTTTCATTGCTTTCACTTGACTATGACCAGAGGTGGTTTCACTTAAGAACCTGTTAGCCAATCCTATATTTTCACTTCCCCAGGACATAATCTTGTATAAGAATTTAATAATCCTTGCAGTCTCTGATTTTCCCAAACAAACCCCCCTCAAACAAACAAAAAAAACACTTGTTGGCACCAAAGTGGCTATTTCAGGCAAGTTTACATTCATTTAGCTGTTTTTAAATTAACTGTACTAAACACACAAAAAACAACAGGGTAGTTTTATTTAACAAAAAACACTTAACATGCACATGAAGGTATCATGATCAGTTTCTGATCTGCTTTTGTCTTTTTTTGTGGTAACGGTCAGTCACCACACTCCTCACCAGCGGCGATCTGGAACCACTACCATCTCCAGCAAGCTGTGTTTGAAATGCTCACTTGTTATCCACATAGCAGTCTTAATAATGGATCAGCCATTTTGAAGTGCTGTGCAAAATCTTAAATAATTCCACTCAGTATATAGTGCAATGGAAATGCATTCTAAAAAGTGGTGTTCAACTAACTGATGGTCACTACAATAGCCAATGTATTCCATAATGCACAGCACAGCCAATGGAACAGTGAGAAAGGGAGCTTCACATCACAACATAAATAACCTTAAGGTATTTTTATCTATTAATACAGTAAAGTATTTTTTTATTATATATTTACAACAAGGCATGTGTAGGTGTTCACATTTTAACTGCATTAATCTGTTACATTTACTATGTCACCACGATGACATTATTAACAGGGGCATGAGTATTATATGTTTTTTTGATTATTCCCCCTGCATTAGTAAATTTAGGCAACATTAATAAATAAAATATTGGGCTGGGATACTGTGTACAGTAAGCCACACTACATCAGTGTTGCCACTGACAACTCTGTCTCACACCACAAACCTTATTTGTCACTACATGTAAGTATATGGAAATACTGCCAATATCATGTTGACATCCTTCAGATTTTTACACAATAAGAGTTCTCAAGGCGGCACTGTCAAGGTATTGTCAAGGCTGAATGGCATGGCAAGCACACTAAACATGTTGCCAAGCTTATTCTGAGATAAAAATGTGTATGTGTTGGAAAAAAAAAAGTTTATGTGTATTGTGCATATGACGCTCACTCCACCCCTACCCCACAGTTTCCCCTGCAATTAATGGAAGTTAACCCATTAAAAAATTAATCATGATTAATTTTGGGAAATGTGTGCAATTAGTTACATTTTTTTAATTGATTCCGACCACTAATACAGTTAGGCCAATATATATTTGGACACTCACAGAAGGTTTTTTTTTTTTTTTTTTAGCTGTTTGCCAAAATATTTTCTAGCTAGAGTTAAGTAATCAATATTGGCTTAAAGTGCAGCCTCTTAGCTTTAATTTATTCACATCCAAATTGGAGTAACAGTTTAGGAATTGCAACCCTTTTTATACAAAGTCTCCTTATTTCAGGGGCTCATAAGTAACTGGACAATTGATTCAGAGGCTATTTTGTAGACTGTATGGGCTGTCCCTTCATTAATCCATCATCAATCAAGCACGTAAAAGTTCTGGAGTTGATTTCCATTGTGGCATTTGCATTTAGAAGCTGTTGCTGTGAACACACGTCATGCAGTCAATGGAGCTCTCAGTGGTCGTGAAACACACCATCCTTAGACTAAACAAAAGAAGAAATCCATCAGAGAGATGATGGAAATGCTAGGTGTTGCCAGATCAACAGTTTGGTACATACTGAGAAAAAAAAGAGAACACTGGTAAGCTTGGAAAATCAAAAAGCCCAGATGGCCACAGAAGACAACAGTGGCAGACGATCGCAGGATCCTTTCCATGATGAAGAAAAACCATTTCACAATATCCACCCAAGTCATGAACACTCTACAGGAAGTAGGTGTGTCAGTATCTCAGTCTATCATCAAGAGAAGGCTTCATGAGAGCAAATACAGACAGTTCACCACAAGGGTCAAACCATTAATCAACCTCAAAAATAAAAAGGCCAGGTTAGACTTTGCCTGAAAACATCTAACAAAGCCACCCCAGTTCTGGAACAGCATTCGATGGACTGGTGAAATGAAGATCAACCTGGACCAGAATGATGGGAAGAAGAAAATATGGAGAAGTCTGGGAATGGCTTATCATCCAAAGCACACCACATCATCTGTAAAACACGGTGGAGGCTGTGTGATGAATGAGCATGCATGCACTGTAAAATAACAAAAGTTGTCTAAGCTTAAAAGGGGTTTTTTTCCCCCTTGTCCTCTCAAGCAGCAAGGTAAGCAGAACATAAATCTGCTTCCCTTATTGTGCCAAACAGATTTACTTTTCCAAATGGTGCTTTATACAGCACATATCTATATACTGTATTTTATTTATAGACTTCTCTTGTAATAATTTTTAATGCTTTATTACCTCCGCCAAGGAGGTTATGTGATCATCGGCGTTGGTTTGTCTGTCTGTCTGTTTGTTTGTCTGTTTGTTTGTCTGTTTGTTTGTTTGTTAGCAAGATAACTCCAAAAGTTATGGACGGATTTTCGTGAAATTTTCACAGATTGTCTGAAATGGGGTATCCTACAGATGATTAGATTTTGGTGGTGATCCGGATCACCGTCCACAAGAAAACCGCCATTACGCAAAATGCCATTTTCGTGAATAACTACTAAACCACTAATCCTATCATTGTCAATCCAATTGCTTGTCATATGTTTTCATGGTCAAGGAATCTGAAAACGTACACACAAACACTGTATGGGGGGAACTGTGGCGCTAAACTGCCATTACGGAAAATGCCATTTTCGTCAATAACTACTGAACCCACTAATCCTATCATTGTGAATCCAATTGCTAGTCATATGTTTTCATGGTCAAGGAATCTGAAAACATACAGACAAACACTGTATGGGGGGAACTGTGGCACTAAACCGCCATTACGGAAAATGCCATTTTTGTCAATAACTACTGAACCACTAATCCTATCATTGTGAATCCAATGGCTAGTCATATGTTTTCATGGTCAAGGAATCTGAAAACGTACACACAAACACTGTATGGGGGGAACTGTGGCGCTAAATCGCCATTACAGAAAATACCATTTTCATCAATAACTACTGAACCACTAATCCTATCATTGTGAATCCAATTGCTAGTCATATGCTTTCATGGTCAAGGAATCTGAAAACGTACACACAAACACTGTATGGGGGGAACTGTGGCGCTTGGCGGAGGTCTGCGCTCTCCGAGTACTTTTCTAGTTTAAATTGTTTTACCCATGATAGACCTGATGGGGGGAATTGGGAAGGGAGGACTGGGGAGGGCAAAAGAAAAGAACAAACAAACTGACACAATTGAAACAAACAGAAGACAAACTGTTTCTTCTTCTGAAAAAGTCTCGTGACAACTCTGGTAACTGTACCTGTAAAAGAACATATGTATATGTGCATGTGTGTGCATGCATGTGTATGAGAGTGTGGTCAGAGTGAGAGTGTGCATGTGAGTGGTTTGCCAGGAATGCTGAGCAAGCAAGACAGCGCCACCAGCCCCCACAGAGCACAAATGCCCCGAAGCCAGCAAGCCTCAGGACAGCCATGCAACCACCCCAGGAGGGATGGCTGAAGGAGGCCGGCCCTCAAAACAGCCGGTGTGGTGTGTCCCTGCCCCTGGAACCTGTCCTGTTAAACCGCTGTATGGTCTTGGCCACCGTGCTGCAGCTCAGTTTCAGGGTGTTGGCAATCTCCTTATAGCCTCGGTCATCTTTATGTAGAGAAACAATTCTTTTTTTTTAGATCCTCAGAGAGTTCTTTGCCGTGAGGTGCCATGTTGAACTTCCAGTAACCAGTATGAGAGAGTGTGAGAGCGACAACACCAAATTTAACACACCTGCTCCCCATTCACACTTGAGACCTTGTAACACTAACGAGTCACATGACATCAGGGAGGGAAAATGGCTAATTGGGCACAATTTGGACATTTTCACTTCAGGGTGTACTCACTTTTGTGAGATACTGTATCTATACAGGTCACCATCTATTCCTCTATGATGTATAAGTTATTTAGGCAGTTTTACTTTCCATGGGCAATCCCTTTTTCTTTTATGCTGTTTGTGTTCATGTTGTTTTGGTCGTCTACTGTCATGCTGCTGTTGAACTGTAATTTCCCAGTTTGGGATCAGTAAAGTACATCTATCCATCTACAGTGGTGTGAAAAAAGTGTTTGCCCCCTTCCTGATTTCTCATTTTATGTTTGCCACACTTAAGGGCAGCACAGTGTTGGAGTGGTTAGCACTGCGGCAGCAAAGCAACTCACCCTTGGGATCCTGGGTTCGATCCCAGCCCCTGACCGACAGTGATCTGTGTGGAGTTTGCATGTTCTCCCCGTGTCTGCGTGGGTTTATGCTGGAATTTCTCCGGTATCCTCCCAAGTGCCAAAAGCATGCAAGTTAGGTTAATTGGCATCAACTAGGGATTCTAAATTGTACTTAGGTATGACTGTGAGAGTGAATAGTTGTCTGTCTCTCTGTGTTGGCCCTGCGATGGACTGGCAATCTGTCCAGGGTGAACCCTTCTTCTTGCCCAAAGATGCTAGGATAGGCTCCAGCCCCCCGCGACCCCAAAAGGATTAAGCGGAAGAAGATGGATGGATGTCACACTTAAATGTTTCAGATCATCAAACAAATTTAAATATTAGACAAAGATAACACAAGTAAACACAAAATGCAGTTTTTAAATGAAGGTGTCTATTATTAAGAGTAAAAAAAAAAAAATCCAAACCTACATGGCCCTGTGTGAAAAAGTGATTGCCCCCTAAACCTAATAACTAGTTGGGCCACCCTTAGCAGCAACAACTGCAATCAAGCATTTGGGATAACTGGCAATGAGGCTTTCACAGCACTGTGGAGGAAATTAGGCCCATTAATCTTTGCAGAATTGTTGTAATTCAGCCACATTGGAGGGTTTTCAAGCATGAACTGCCTTTTTAAGGCCATGCCACAGCATCTCAATCAGATTCAGGTCAGGACTTTGACAAGGCCACTCCAGAGTCTTCATTTTGTTTTTTCTTAAGCCATTCAGTGGTGGACTTGCTAGTGTGTTTTGGATCATTGTCCTGCTGCAGAACACAAGTGCTCTTCAGGTTGAGGTCATGAATAGATGGCTGGACATTCTCCTTCAGGATTTTTTGGTAGACAGCAGAATTCATGGGTCCATTTACCACAGAAAGTCTTCCAGGTCCTGAAGCAGCAAAACAGCCCAAGACCATCACACTACCACCACCATATTTTATTGTTGGTATGATGTTCCTTTTCTGAAATGCTGTGGTAATTTTACGCCAGATGTAATGGGACACACACCTTCCAAAAAGTTCAACTTTTGTCTCATCAGTCCACAGAGTATTTCCCCAAAAGTCTTGAGGATCATGAAGATGCTTTCTGGCGAAACTGAGACGAACCTTTATGTTCTTTTTGCTCAGCAGTAATTTGCAGCACTCCTCAGAGGCTATAATCCAAGGATTCTGCTCGTTTTGGCTTGTTTTTGATTTGGGTGACCTCTGACCTTTAGGGCGAGGGCAGAGGACAGTTTTTCCCTTCATCTTGTAAATGTGATAACTACAGAAAGATCATAACATCGCCTGTCATGTGCCTATGATTGCTACATGATGTCTATATGTCATATAGACACCATAGTATAGAGTGATTCAAGAAAATCTGTATGTGTGTCTGTGTGTGATCAAAGTGTCAGGTGTCAGGTCAGACATTGGTTTGCTTGCTACTGGATAACCACAAAAAACGGTACTATGTCTCATGGGTCGGGCCGTCGGCAACTCAACTGGCAACCCTACCCTTCCGAGGGTGTGGAGGGTGAAACTGGGCATCCTGGCAGAACTAAAAACAATATCTGTCACAGGTCTGTGGTGGACCACTCCCAGTTACACGGGGTGAGACTGGACATCCTGGCAGATAAGAACATCTGTCGCAAGGTGTGTGGTGGACTTTTGTCAGTCAGTGCATGGTGACATGCACTACACAAAGAGCAGAGATAAACAAACCTATCATCTGGTCAGTCACTGCAACAGATACTGGAGTCAGTTTGTCTTGGCCTGTCCTTGCCACTGATAATATTTCTATCTGCCAAGAATGTGCCGCTAGTCCAGCAAATACTTTGCAAGCAGTTTCATGAAATGGTCAGTCAGAGAGCAACTCATACCGTCTCGGACGTCGCCCAGGTTAACAAGGTCAGGAGTTCCTGGCAGCGGAAGGCGAAGGACAGAGCTGCATAAAGGAATCTGATCAGACCTAAATGAAACAGTCATTGTCGCCCCCGACAGACTGTTATGATGATGATGATGATGATGGTTTTTGCCTTGGAACTCTGCCATGCAGGTCACTTTTGCCCAGTCTCTTTCTTATGGTGGAGTCATAAACAATGACCTTAACTGAGGCAAATGAGGCCTGCAGTTCTTTGGATGTTGTTGTGGGGTCTTTTGTAACCTGTCGTTGGGCTCTTGGGGTAATTTTGGTCAGCCAGCCACTCCTGGGAAGGTTCACCACTGTTCCATGTTTTTGCCATTTGTGGACAATGGGTCTCACTGTGGTTTACTGGAGTCCCAACGCTTTAGAAATGGCTTTATAACTTTTACCAGACTGATAGATCTTAATTGCTTTGTTTCCTGAATTTCTTTGGATCACAGCATAATGTCTAGCTTTGAAGATCTTTTGGTCTACTTCACTTTGTCAGGCAGGTCCTATTTAAGTGATTTCTTGATTGAGAACAGGTGTGGCAGTAATCAGGCCTGGGTGTGGCTAGAGCAATTGAACTCAGCTTTCCAAAGATGTGCTAAACCACAGTTAATTTATGTTTTAATGGGGGGGGGGGGGGTCACTTTGTCACACAGGGCCAGGTAGGTTTGGATTTTTTTTTTTACCCTTAATAATAAACACCTTCATTTAAAAACTGCATTTTGAGTTTACTTGTGTTATATTGGGCTCATATTTAAATTTGTTTGATGATCTGAAACATTTAAGTGTGACAAACATACAAAAAAAAAGAGAAATCATGAAGGGGGCAAACACTTTTTCAAACCACTGTATCTATCTACACTCATTCGCGCTCTGATTCACATTTACTCATGCTCTCTCTTACACACTCACACTTACAGTACTCACAAAAAATTAGGGATTTTTGGCTTTCAGGTGAAATTTATGGAAAATGTAAAAAATTCACGCTACAGTGATATTATATCATGAAAGTAGGGCATTTAAGTAGAAGCATGTGATTTCCTCATCTCAAGCAATTTATTGAAACAAAAGCCAACAACGGTGGTAGGTATACCACAACAAAATATGTTGCTGTCTCAATAATTTGTCATGTGCCCTTGAGCATCCAAGACAGCTTGACAATCACGTCTCATGCTGTTCACAAGTCAACTTATTGTCTGCTGAGGCATGGCATTCCACTCTTCTTGAAGGGCAGCCTTCAGGTCATTGAGGTTGTGGGGTGTAGGGTTACGAGCCTCTACACGGCAACTCAGATGATCCCATAGGTTTTCTATGAGATTCAGGTCTAGACAAAGTGCAGGCCACTCCATTTGAGGTACCCCAGCCTCCAGCAGCCATTCCCTAATGATGTGACCTCGATGAGCTGGAGCATTGTTGTCCATGAAGATGAAATTAGGCCTATGTTGTTCATGCAGGGGTACAATGACTGGATTAATGATGTTATTCAGGTAGAATTGGCTTGTCACTGTACCATTCACAAGTTGTAGGGCAGTTCTGTATTGACTAGACACACCTGCCCAGAATGGAAGATCACCACCACCAAAGGCTCGTCTGGTGACAACAGTGGTTGATGCATAGTGATGCGTTCTCCATGCGTGAATCGTGATGAGTGAGTGTTATTTGTGTGGTGTCATTGGGTGTAGGTGTGTGAACTACCAAAGTGCAGTTAAAACTGGGGGGATAGTGTGAACGGGCATTGCTATCCATTGGTATTGGCAGCAGAGCTCCCATCCCTCCAAGCCCTCAGTGTCTACCGTGCAATTAAAATTGAGGTAAGGGGGGGCCCCATGGTGTGGTAGTAGACAGATGTATCCTCTTCATCGACACCATACGGCACACCCCCACCCCAAACCCCTAAGTGCATCCAACAAGATGTATGATCCACCCAGAATTGGGGCGGGGAGGAAAGACCGGGAGGAGGGCAATCCCAGAGAGAGCCCCCCCACACACACACGCCAGCTCCCAAACTTGCTCTGGAAGCCACCCACTGGCCCCAGATCCCATCCCAGGGCAAGGGGTGCCAGGGCGTGAAACCCGCCAGTGTCGTATCCCAGTGCTCTCCAGCACCACAGGCATGATGGGGCAGCCACACACCACACTCACACTTACTCTCACGGGTCTTGTACACACCCTGTATGCATGGACACAGACATTTATAATAATACGGCAATCCACATGTTACGTGAAACCCCAAAACGCTCCCCACGAACCCATCCACCATCCAACCCAGACAGACATCGCCGGCAGTAGGCTATCCCTGCAATCACAGCTGCCCCCGGGCAAACTGATGGAAATGCAGCCGCCAACCCACGCCAAGGCACCCCCCCCAACCACCACCGAACACCCACACACACCCATACCCAGTGCCATGGACACTGGAGGCAGTGTGGGCAAAGTGCCTCGCCCGGGGACAGAACAGCAAGATGGCCAGGGAGAGCAGAAACCAAACTGCTATCTCCCCAGCCACTAGATGGCCCACCCCACCCCCCGATCCCCCGTGGCCCAACAAGGTCTTCCCCTCACATACACACCCTCCACAACCACGCATCCACCTGCAGGTGCTTGCCCCCCACCACCACAAACACACAGGCCCACCCTCACATGTACACACACATACATACCATCACATATGTCCACCTACACCCACACACACCCACACATACCATACATATACACACAAACCAACACACACCCACACTCCTGCACACCTGCACATATGTTTGCGTATACACACTCACACACACCCATGCGCACGCATGCACACACACCCACAGGCCTCAGAGGATGGGGGCGCAAACCCCCGCAATCCCCCCCAAGCCTGGGATGCAGGCAGGATGGGTCTCTGGCCAGCCCAGAGAGGGCGATGGCCCCCCAGAACCAGGGGCCCGAGGCCAGCCCCAGCCCCACCTGGGTGACAAGGCTGGCCATCCTGGGGCCACCCCTTCCCCCCCAGGCCAGGTTAGACTTTGCCTAAAACATCTATCGAAGCCAGCCCAGTTCTGGAACAGCATTCTATGGACAGGTGAATTGAAGATCAACCTTGACCAGAATGTTGGGAAGAAGAAAATACAGAGGTCTTTGAATGGCTTATCATCCAAAGCACACCACATCATCTGTAAAACATGGTGGAGGCTGTATGATAAAATAGCCTGCATGCACTGTAAAAAAAAAAGTCCTCTCAATTTAAAAAAGCTAGTGTTCAGGATGCCTTAAAATTTTAAGTTTACTGAACTTGAGGAGATAAGCGGTAAAGACACATAAAACACAAACAGATAAACTCAAGTTAAGTCAACTTAAAAGTTTAAGGTAGCCCGAACACAAACTTTTTTTTAAACTAGAAAAACCCTAGTTATTTTTTTTACAGTGTGGTTGACAGTGGCACTGGGTCACTAGTGTTTATTGATGATGTGACAGAAGACAGAAACAGCAGGATGAATTCTGAAGTGTATAGGGATATACTGTCTGCTCAGATTCAGTCAAATGCAGCAAAGCTGATTGGATGGTGCTTCCCAATACAGATGGACAATGACCCAAAACATACTGCAAAAGCAACCAAGGAATTTCTTAAGTCAAATAAGTGTAACATTCTGCAATGGTTAAGTCACTCAGCAGATCTCAACCTGATTGAGTGTGCATTTCACTTACTTCAGACAAAACTTTAGACAGAAAGACCGACAAACAAGCACTGGCACAAGCCAGTGACTATGCACTGGCAGACCCATAAACAAGCAATAAACAAGAATTTATTTTCTTGCATTATTTGATCTAAAAGCACATCTTAAAGCAATATCTTTTTTGTTGTTTTGGCCAGTTGTCATTTTCTGTAAATAAATACTCTAAATGACGATATTTTGACTTGCAATTTGGGTGAGTTGCTTTTAGTTAGATAGAAAATAAAACAACATTCTTCATTTTACTCAAACACATACATATAAGTAGTAAAACCAGATACAGTGATGATTTTGCAGTGGTCTCTTTGGTCTCTTGCTCTGGAGGAGAGAGAGGGCAGAGGCAGTGGCTGGCACCGAACCACCAGTCTGTCCAGACCATATAGTCCAGACCCCGATCACAGAGGCCGCACCAGCAGAGGCAGATGCACCTCCTGTCTTTGCACCTCTCCTGGAAGTTACAGGCTGTTGTGAAAAGCAAAACATGCACACTACACTCCCTGTTCATTCATTCATTCATTCATTCATTCCCCTAAAAATAAACTCATTAATGTCTGTGATTAAAATGAATATGTGGATAGAATGAAAGACTATTAAGTCTATCATCATTATCATTGATAAAATATGGGTGTTAGATTATAACTTAGGACTGTTTATTAAAATAACTGAAAATCCCAGCATATGCTGTTTCCTCATGTGCTCCTGTCAGTAGGAGCTGTGTGATTTTTAAAACATACCGCTGAAATATCATTAAAAATGAGCTTCTGACGACAGACCGTCTTTTTCCTCATCAAAAACACATTGTCATAAAATACACCAAAATACCAATGTGCTGAGATGACTTTACTGTCACGCCTCTTTTAAATGATGCCCCTTCTGGGAGCACAAAGTGGGTGCACTGTCCACAGGTAATTAAATGGTGTGACACAAAGCATGGAGAACTGACTATGCACTGGCAGGAACAAACAAAAGCACTGGCACAAGGCATGAAGCATGGCACTCTTGACTGCCATAATAAAGCCCACAGTACCTGTATACAAATCCTGCCCACTGGTATGTGATTGATACGCCATCAGAAAGGGTGGCCTTTCTAATGGTGTAATATGGTTTGTCTCAGGACATCTTTGTGTACAATCTTAGTGATGTAGGCAACTGAGAGGCACTAATTGACCAGATTTGAAACTCAGGTGTTCATATTAAATCCCTTATTTTATTCTGTGAGTACAGTATATGCTTTTGTTTCTTTATAATACACAGTTCACCTCTCCCAGTGCAGTTTATATAGTTACTGTTTAGTAATTTTACTACTGCAATGTTGTAATAACCCACCAAGATTTGAGCTTTTCCATGCCCGTAATGTAGTAATACTTTTCATGATGCTCCCATTAGCCATCTATTTATGGCTTTCTTTCTTCAGTATTGTACTGTTAAGAAGTCTACTTTTGGAATGCTATTTGGTCCCTGTGTATTTCAAAACCATTTGTGGGTACTTGCCAAGTTGATCATCATCCTACCTTCTTGGTTTCTTTTTGGTGACAGGAGTGAAGGAGCTGGATGGATTAGAGTTGGGATTGGGAGCGGCAGGGCATTTTTAGATCACCATGAAAATGCTGTCTCAGAGCTATCCCTGTCCCGAAGGCTGAAACCACAGCTTATGCTTTACGAATGATATGAGATGAAGAATGACAACAGCAGAACTGGCTGTGTGAAACTATTGTCTAAAAGTGCAAGGACATGCATGTATTCACAGGTTTTCATTGTGTGCATCTGTGCATGCCAGTGCCTGTAAGAGTCTGTTCTACCATGCTTTATGGCAGCATGTCAGCCACCATTCTCATACTGCTCCTCATTGCAGTTCCCATTATATTATAAGAGGATAGCCACTCACATGGAGACCATCAGATCACAGCCAGGTTGAGCAATTGGCCAGGACAAGGTTTACTGACATTGATGGATCTATTATGGCTCAAACTGGAATTGAATGAGGGGATTTTTTTTTTTTTTATTTTAGATTTTTTGTCTCAAGTTCCAAACTTTAAAAAGGATGTCATTTGTTTTTCATGGCTGTATTTTGGAGAGAGCGTAACTCTAGCTCTGCCTACAGCAGACAGACAAGGGCACACAGGGAAAGTGTGTTCAATCCAGCTTGGACGCCCTGTTGACAGAACTCCTGGGAACTCAAAGAAAAGGACCATAGACGTCCAGGCATGAACAAGCACTTGCATGTGAATGATGATGGATCTTGGCCGAGTACATCACAGCTCTCCATGGATGATGCTGTTGGCAGTTTGAGGCATGCTTAACAGGAGAGGATGACAACACAGCCTTTTAAATTTACTGATTAAGTTTGACAGTTTATTTTGTGTTCCTGGAAAAGGCTGTATGCAGCATTTACAAGTAATATGTGATGCATGGGATATCAGCATCAGTACATATTAATGAATGAATGAATGAATGAATCTTTATTTAGGACAGATCAAATGTAAAGATTAAAAGAAAAGAACAGAATAATATAACAAACGGGGGAAAAAATCTAACAAGATCAAATTAAACAATAACTCCTCAGATTATACAGTTCCACATAAGTTATCCGAATTGGGTGATGGCTGAAGCCATAGCTTATATTGCCCACCCATGTCCCATCTAAGAATTCAAAAGGAAAATAAAATAAGTGATTACAATTCAGAACAAAGCTAAGACAAAATGTGACAAAAAACTAAGTAGCAGCTAGGAGTGGTGGCTCAGTTGGTAGAGCATCTGCCCCACACCTGAGAGGCAGGGGCTCAAATCCCGGCTGGGTCATGATGAAGACCATGTAGACCGGCTCTGAGAGAGAGCAGTCGCATTTTTTCCCTCCTCCTGTCTGCCTTCCTGACCTATTCCCAGCTTTGTAATGTTGCATTTTTGTCTGTGTTTAGTCGCTCTTCTTTGGCTGAATCTTAATCTAAACGGAAATTATGGATTTGGAAGCACCTTAAACGTGCTATTGTCACTATTTTTTCAACAAGAATCGGGCCAAGGGGGAGCCCAAGAATTGGAACCTACTGAGTGTATGATTCGACTGGAGATGCAGAAGACATCTATTGGCTACGACACAGGATTCTATTTTTGGCTCTGGAGTTTCCTGGTGTTTGTTTCAGAAATTGAGGAAGGTGGAGAGCTGTTCAAAATGCGGATCCAGGCAAGCTTCTTCACCAATTCGACCAGTTGGGGAGTGCACGAGGCGGCATGGTGAACTGAATGGAGATTCAGATGGTGGAATACATCTTGAAGTCACCAGTGCTCTCCAGAGTATGTTAAAGTTTAAGCCTGCACATGGAAATTCTGAAGCACAGAATTGCAAGGGTGAGGAAATTCTATTCTCTGAGTGCACTGTGCAGATTTGACCTTCTTTGGTGCCCTGTATTTGCATTCCTCCCGATGAAGATAAGCGGAAGAAGCGGCTCTCTAACCCAAACAATCGACAGACAGCTGCTGTTTTCAGCGGATGAACTTCTCAAGGACAGTCCATGTGCCTTCATCTGCAAGCGAAGAGACAGACTCCGGACTTGTTTATAAGTCACATGACTATAACATCTATCTACTGCCTGGAGGCGCCCTCTGCTGTTCACTAGCAACTGTCACACCTACACTACACAAATGCACACAACATTACACGAACTGACACATATATACTGACTCATACATACACTGCCTCTCTCAACTCTTGTTTGTGTGATCTATATTGTCTGCTAATTGTGCATAGAGGGTTTTTTTCTGTGTAGTCAACATTTTGCTCATTTGAGCTTTATATGAGCTTATACGAGCGTTATTCTGATTAACTATGTTTTCTCTCTCTCCTATTGTGTTTTCCTCCCCCTCCCTTCCCTTCTTTACCTCCACTGTATGACAGGTGCCTTGCATGGCTGCCGCATCATTGGATGCGCCTAACGTGCGCGTCCAATGTCAAGTCAAATTCCTCGTATGTTTACTTGTAAATATACTTGGCAATAAAGCTAATTCTGATTCTGATTCTGATTCTGAAAAGCGGAACTTCCTGCCGTCCAGCTTGGTGCTCAGCAATAATGGAATGGAGGAGGGAAAGCTGTGACGGCACCTTGCATGGCAGCAGCCCTTCTGATTCTATATATGGGGTGTCTGTGATTAACACTGTAGATAGGATAAAACACAATTTCGCTCTACCGTACATGATTGGTTGAATGACAATAAAGGGTGATTTATTTTAACAAAGACTGAATATGGTAATTCTTATGTGATTTTCATCTTGTTTATGTTTGGAGTCTTTCTTCGTTTAATTTTTGTTTAAATTGTCCAAGCATTGTATATGATTTTAATTCAGGTCCAAAAGCGTTCCACAATCTGACCCTTTGCACTGAGACAGTTTTTCTTGGTGGTAGTTCTCACTGAAAGTTTTTGAAATATACATGTTCCTCTGAAATGATACTGTTTCTCCCTTATTTGGAAAAACTTTTGGATATTTGCGGGCAGTGATAGATTCTTCACTTTAAACATTATTACTGCAGTTTTAAAATCAACCAGATCTTTCAACTTGAGAGCTTTTAATTTGAGGAAAAGTGGGTTTGTTGGTTCCCGGTAAGCAGCTTTGTTTATTATTCTAATAGCTCTCTTCTGAAGCATAAAGACTGTATATATGTTTGTTTTATATGTATTGCCCCATTCTTCAGTACAGTATGTCATGTATGGGAGTATTAATCAATGATACAAAGTATACAGTGTGGGTTGATTCAGCAACCCATACTATATACTTATTAAAATAATATACTATAAAATGATTATTACACTGAATTGCTTTTCAGTGTACTAATCACAGTGATTATGAATATTATTGAAGGAGTGGTTATCAGGATCAATATCATTCTCCATCTCTTGTAGTTTGTGTTCAGCATAATGAGATATTTTCAAAGTCTGGATTTCCTCACTCTGTGTCAAATGGCTTCCTCCAACTGGGGATGATTGATGTCTACTAAAGTCAGTCATAAGTTTTTTGTTTTGTTTTTTAAAGTACATTTTCATGGTATGTCACAAAAGGACTGTTCTTGCCGTGTATGTGGATATGGAATATCGTAGTTTCTTAATTTTCTTAATCAGTGTTCATCTATATTTATTTAAGTCAGTGAGATCTCTAATTATTATGGCCTTTGCTTCCTCAGGTGTTCCATTTAGTTTATTCGAAACTCTTCAGTTTCTTGTCCATGTTGCCTGTATCTTGTTTTGTCTTTTCAGCATCCGTGCTTGCCATGCTATTTCAGCATTAGTCTTTGTTAAATGTTCATTGAGGTAAACTTCTGTTCCCCGTAGCTTTCTGGCCTGCCTCAGTATGTCATTTTTTACCCTTCTGTTCACAAAGTGCATCACAATTGATTTCTTTGTTTTATTATCCTTTCTGGGTAAAGTATGGCAGGCTGAAATTCCATTTACTTCAACCTTTATGTTTCTGCTTTCAAGGAACTGAAGCACCTGTTTTTCCAAAGAGACTGATTCACTTGGGGGAGCCTCCTCACCTCTCATTCCTGCTGTAGCATGAGCATATGATTGATATTTGATGTCTAGTCCACTAATGATTAAATCATCCATACGAGGATATTGTTCAAGGTCCTCGATGCGTCACTCCAAGTCTGCAATTTTTTTGTCTCTTTCCTTAATTGTTAATTTCAATTCTCGGACTTCCTCCATTAGCCCTAATAATTTAGACTGTTGATTGGCCACTTTGGTCAGTTCTTCTGACATGAAGTTCAGAGATTTTTTAATCTCTTCCATTTCCTTCTTCTTTGGTGGTATTTTTTACTGACCTGATGATAGTATAACAATCTCTGCTGGTTTCACTGGTATCTGATCCAGCTGACCTCGAATCCAGCTGGGGCCTTAGCTAGCCCCCTCCACTGCTAGCCCCGCTGCTAGTCTTGCTGCTTACCGCCGCCATAGTTGAGCTCTGATTCGGCTCCTGTCCAGCTGGGGCCTCGGTAGCAATTCCGCCGAGCTCCGCCACCCACCGCCGCTGTAGTTGATCTCCGATCCAGTTCCTGTCCAGCTGGGGTCTCAGTAGTTCCTCTGCTGAGCCCCGCCGCCTACCACCACTGTAGTTGAACTCCGATCCGGCTCCTGTCCAGCTACGGCCTCGGTTAGCTCTTCCACCGAGCCCCAGTCACAAGATTCTAAGAATCTGTGCGGGAGGCTCAGCCGTCATCCACCGGGCTGATGCCGGGTCAGTGAGAACCGGGGACAGAGTCGCTCCTTTGTATCGGTGTTAGCTACGACTAGCTGTAGCGTTAGCATAGCATTAGCTTAGCACATTAATATTAATAGAAAGAGTGGACACCATGTTATTTAATAACAAACTCTCGCTTTGTAAGTCTTGCTTTTCTGATCTTGGCAAAAAAAAAAAAAAATAAGTCCGCAGGATTGTTTATCAGAATCCATCATGCAGAAAGATGCAGTGGTATCTTTGTGTGTATACATCTATCTATGGTAAATGGCAGTGATGGGAAGGCAGGCACCGGTGCTTCGAACGGTGCTCCGATCTTATCCAGAAAATATTTGGCGAGGCATGTTTTGAGGCATGCATCGCGACGTATGTGTTGATGTCGGACCACGTGACTGAGTCAGGAAGCCGTTCATGATTTTGCACACAACATGAAATAAAGAGAGCAGCGATACCCAATGGAAATCCCCGTCCCTCACATTTTGTGTAGTCATGTTTGAGTGTGTAAGGGATTTGTCGCAGCCAATTTTCAAATGGAGCCAGCACCAAAAACATGGACTTCTCCCATATGGGAAAAGTTTGAGCACATTTCTCCTATTGATGTATTTTTAACAAATAATGGCTCCTTTGTCTATCTGAGATGATGGCTGAGTGGTAATGTGTTTATTTTTGCAAGTGGGAGACCTGGGTTCAAATCCCAGCAGTGTCATTCTTTTAATTTAATTTTTATTTGCAAGGTGAAGTGTCTTGCTGTGTTTCAAAGAGCTTGGGTCATTATTACACATCATTATGTTGAGGCACTATTGCCATTGTGCCCTGCATGAGAATAAGGTCAGAGTTGAATATACTGGGACAGTATGAGACTGTTGAAAATTTATTATTTCTTAATAAAAATGGATAAGTAGTACAAGAACACCAACTAACACAGGCACATTCACTGTAGTCACCTCAGTTTTATTTATTTTTTTTTGCCTTATGATCATTGATATTTCTTAAAAGACAGTGCATTTATTGAAATAAAAAAACACATTAAACCAATAATAATCTTGTAAAAATCAGCATGTTGTATACGTTTTGTTCACTAGATGGCCTGGTAGAGAAAATGGAGTCCTACATGAGCCATTTTGATGAAAGGCTTCAAGTCCTCCAGAAAGCCTCAATTGTCCATCACTAGTAAATGCGTGGTGTTCACTAATATAACATTTTTTCCTCATCTCCAGATGATGATCAAGGCACTTTACAGATCCTGCTATCCACCCATTCAGACACGGATGGTGGCGGAGCTGCCATGCACAGGTGCTGGCCTCATCCACGAGGAGCAACTGGGAGTTCAGTGTCTTGCTTTAAGACACTTCAACATGCAGAGTGCAGCCAGAGTGGGAATCAAACCCCTGACCCTCTGATCAGTAGTCGGCCACACTACACCTGTGCCACAGCCGCTCCCAGCTAGCTAGCTATCTAGCTAGCTAGCATGCATTTTAATACCTTTATTTAAACAGTTATATGTATTCACATATATATAAGAAGAAAAGGGTACAGGGAAATTTTAAAAAATAAATTAATATTCATTCATCTTCTTCCGCTTAATCCTTTTCGGGTCGCGGGGGGCTGGAGCCTATCCCAGCATCTTTGGGCGTGAATAAATATGTGTCATGTTTAAGTCAAGGAGGAAGCAAAGGCATGACCCAATCACAAGCATTTCAGAAGGGAGTGGGGATTTAAAGTATTAAAAAAACAAAAAGCAGAGGAACTAACTAAACTGAAATACTAAATAACTATAAAGTAAAACTGGCACAATGGCTGAAAAAATAGTGCTAAACATAAACACAATAAATATAAACAAAACTGCAAGGAGAAATGGAAAACTATAAACCAGTTGGGAGTGGAAACAAGGAGCTATTAGGTACAGGAGGTGAATGCTCGGGAGGCGCACAGGAGAAGAACATCAATGGCGAGAAAGGGAGATGAGAGACAAGACAGAATTTAAAGGGGACAAGATAATCAAGGCAACAGATAGGACCATCAACACAGGTGAGGGGAATAACACTATTGAGCGGAAAGTTGCTGTTGCTTCTGCCTACACCCTTTCTGTTTGAAATATGTTGCCTTTTTTTCCTTTTCTTTTTTGTCTTGTTATGATCTGACAGAATTAAAAAAAAAAAAAAATGAAATGAAACACAAACAGACATGGACCACACCTATGGTGGAAAAGGAGACAGCAACTGGGAGAATGGGACCTAAAATTAAAAAAAACAGAAATTAAGGCATGATAAAGAAGAAACCACAAGACAAGAACCCATAAAACCAAGCATAAGATATAGCTAAGGGAAATTACCAGAAACTAAACTTAGAAGTAAAGTGGAACTCATAACAAAGGACTAATAGGAAATACTTTACAAAATAAAGCAGGAAATGAGGTAAACTAAACCAAACAAGAAGAAGACAGGAAATACTTTCAAATATATATATATATATATATATATATATATATATATATATATATATATATATACAGTATATACTGATTAAAAAAATAAAGGGAACACTTTCAAAACACATCAGATTTTAATGGGAAAAAATAAGCTGGATATTGAAATTGTGGCAGGCTAGTCCAGCTTACTCAGATTAAAAAGTGTTCCTTTAATCTGAGTTAAAAAGTTAATTAAATGAAAAAGTGTTCCTTTAATCCTTTATCTTCATTGAAAAAAACAGTGCTTTTCTTTCAAAAATAAGGACATTTCTAAGTGACCCCAAACTTTTGAATGGTAGTACACACACACACACACACACACACACACACACACACATATATATATATATATATAATTTATGAATGTTTAAGACTCTGCTCCAAGTCTCATCATCCCCACAGGATCCAAGCAGTGTTACTGGGTGCAGTTCCATGGCCCCCTCCCTTTTTTCCCTCAGCAACATAGACTTTTCCTACCAAGGCATTCCCAGGCCAGCTGAGAGACAGTCTGCAGCATGTCCTATGTCTGCCCTGGGGTCTCTTCCCAGTGGGACATGCTGAAGCACCTTACGTCAGAGGCATCCTGGTTAGTAACCCAAACTACTTCAGTGGCTCTTTTCAATGTGG
The DNA here is from genome assembly GCA_020510985.1 of Pholidichthys leucotaenia. Lineage (NCBI taxonomy): Eukaryota > Metazoa > Chordata > Actinopteri > Cichliformes > Pholidichthyidae > Pholidichthys > Pholidichthys leucotaenia. The sequence continues at coordinate 108,841,463 of CM035847.1, read as the reverse complement.
AGCAGCAGTGGCTCTACACTGAGCCTATCCCAGATAACTGAGCTCCTCACCCTACCTTTAAAGGTGAATCTAACCACCCTACAAAGAAAGCTCATTTAAGCCACTTGTATACAGGATCTCATTCTTTCGGTCATGACTCAAAGTTCATGGATAGGATAGGAACATAGTTTGACCAGTATATCAACAGCTTTGCTTTGGACCTCAGTTGGCTTCACAGCTTACATGACATTGCTTAGTGACTTTGGGAGTCACACGAAAGAAGAAGAAGAATTCATTCATTCACTCCACAGACAGACAATGATAGTGGCAAGCTACTGCTGTTGCCACAGTTGCCCTGGATCAGACTGATGGAAATGTGGCTGCCAATCCATGCCAACAGCCTCTCCAACCACTACCGAACATTTATACACATTCATACCCAGTGTCATGGACACTGGAGGCAAGGTGGGTAAATTGTCTTGCCCAGGGACACAATGGCAGGATGGCTGGGGAGAGCTGGATTCAAACTGCCAGCCTTCTGGTTATTGGACGACCCGCTCTACCTCCTGAGCTACTGCCACCCACATTTCCCTCCTCCATTCCATTTTTGCTGAGCACAAAGCTGGACGGTAGGCAGTTCCATTTTTTATGGTCTTTGGTATGACCCGGCCGGGACTTGAACCCCAACCTTCCAGTTGTGGGGCAGATGCTGTACCTCTAGGCCACCACTCCAGATGTAGCAAAATTGATCAACCTCCTGTGACCTACGGTGTCCTGGTGTCAAGTGCACGTATGGACACCCTTATCTTTGAACATGGTGTTGTTATGGACAAACTGTGGTTAGCACAGAAGTCCCAAAACTAAACACTACTTGGGTTCAGATCAGAAAGGCAGTTCATCTCAATCACACCCCTCCAGGTTTCACTGTGATTATCCATGTGCATGCTGAAGTCTCCCAGTAGAGCAATGGAGTCTCCAAGAGGAGCACTTTCTGGCACACCAATCAGAGACATCAAAGTTGGTGGATATGCTGAACTATCATTTGGTGCATAAGCACAAATGATGCTCAGGATCCGTCTCCTGATCCAAAAGCACAGGGAAAGAACCATTTCATCCACTGGGGAGAACCCAAACAAAGAAGCCACAAAGCAAGGGAATGCCAGATCACCCACTGCTGATTGCCGTCTTGTCTGGGATAACTCCAGAGAAGGCCAAACTCCAACCCCATTCCAGGAGCCTATTTCCAGAACTCAAACTGTGCACCGAGGTTAGTCTGACTATGTCAAGCTGGCATCTGTTTGAAAACTCGGTCACTTCTACACATACTGGTTATCTTATCTATTTTTGTTTATTGCATTAACTCTGTTTTAAATTTTTATCTCTTTTATTGATATTAACTTTTCCACTTAGTGTCAGCTCAATAAATACAACAGCCCATACTGGCTCACAGGTGAATCAGACCCCGATCAGAGCTGTTCACCGGGTTAGGCTAACCTATCTGCTTTAGTTAGCCACTCCTGGCCTGGAAAGCCATGGATCCCTCTCCGATCTGTGTCAGCTGCGTTCCCCTCTGTAAGAAGGTTTCCGAGCTGGAACTGAGACTCTCTAACCTCTATAAGATTCGGGAGGCTGAAAATCATTTGGACATGATCATTTTTGGATGGACATCAGCGACAGACTTGCAGCTAGCAGAGATGGCTACTTACCTGGGTGAAATTAGCCTATCTCCATCCACCTCCACCCCTACTTCGGTCACGTCAGCTGTCCAGGACTCCAGCACCAAACACTGGCTTCAGCTCGGAGCTAAACCCAAAGCCCCGGGTGGTTCTACACAGCCTCAATGAGAGCCCTGGACCATGGTTGGGCCCAACAGCAAACGCCGGGGATTGACCAGAAATGGCTGCGCCTCCTCTCTTCCCCTTTTGCTAGAAAACAGATTCAATACCCTTTCGCTGGAAGATTTCACCCACCTGGATGTTGTTCTTTCTTCCATGGCCACCCCTCCTCCTTCAGCAGCGGCCCAAACCTGCAAGCCCCAGATCAAAACTACCTTAGGTGTGCCAAACTTTACACCAGCTCCAAAAAGAAGAGAGCGCAACCCCCCGCATCACCCCCACACCGGCACCTCGCCGCCACAGTAGCAACCAACAACGGCAAAACTATCCACCATTTCAGGAGCCACTGACAAAGTCCCCCCAGACGATGCTGGTAATTGGTGATTCAATAATGAGGAATGTCAGAAGCAGGTACTGTTTCTCTTCACCTCTCTTCACTTCCGCCTCCCAAAGAGAGCAGACACTTTTTTCCTTCTCTCCAGCTCTGACTTTTTTTCTCCTTCCTCCCCTAACTGACTGGATCCCAGCTTGCTATCGTCTGTCTGCGTGTCTCTACTGCTGATTATCGAACGAAATTATGGATTTAATAAGCTGGGCTTTGAACGCAATTGACACTATTTTTTCAACGAGGAAAAGTGCCCCGGGGGAGGTAGTTTGCCCCGCAGGAACTGCGGCTGCGGGCTATTTGAGGGACACAAGTAATTGGAAACTCTTGTGCCTGTCTGATCTTTCTATCGAAGATGTCGAAGATTTGTACGTCTTCGTAGCAATGGTCATCGGGCTCGTTCTGATTGGATCTGGGATCGTCCTGGTGTACCGTAAATTGATGAAGATGGACGTAGCCTATCAAAATGCTGGCCAGGCGAGGCTTAACCATCAAATTGAACAAATGGGGAGGACTCTGACAGCGGCTAATGGAGAACTGTCTAGGAAAATGGATTACATCATGATCACGCTGAGAGCCGTCCATGAAGAATTCAATGTCCAGCACTGAAGGATTAAAGTACTGAATCTGTAAGAGAATATAAAGTCTTTTTCTCTGGGATCAGTACTATTCAACTAATCTGACCCCCTCACACAAGTCCTCCAGATTATCTGCAGTTTTTTGTTTCCAAAACATTTGAGCTGCATTGACTCTACGGACAGCCAGCTGCCTGGCTCAAGGACAAATGCCAGCCGCTAGACAAAACATCTCCTGCCGAAGAGACTTTGTTGTTCTTAACTGATACAAACACCTACACTCAACACTACACCCACACTGACTCAATAAACTGATGAAAAGATCATTCACTCACTGCTCCCTTTGTGTCTTTGTGTACATTCTTGTCTGCTAATTGTGCATTGAGGGCTTCAATGGTTTTTTGCTCTTTCCTATTGTGTTATCCTTTTCTTTCCTATGCATCCTGTACCCATCTGATGACAGGCGCGTTTCGACGCTGCCGCGTCACCGGAAATGCAGGTCGTTTTCTGTGTCAAGTCAAATCCCTCGTATGTTATCAGTTGTTTACTGTTAATGTACTTGGCAATAAATCCTTTTCTGAGTTCTGAGGTACTGTGTTACAATTTTTTTTTTCCTGGGGCTAAAGTGTCAGACATTGAGGCTCTTACTCCTGACCTATTAAATTAATACCCCCACGCTAAAACTGCTATTGCGCATGTTGGATGCAACAACATCCCAGATGAAGCATCTGAGATCTTAAAGAGAGACTTCAGGAGCCTTCTGTCCACTCTTAAGAATTGTGGCAGATGTGTGTTTATTTCTGGACCACGTGCTCCTTTTAGAAGAGGTTGCAATAATTTTAGCAGAACTCTTAGCCTTAATACCTGGTTGTGTTCAACATGTCCTACTTTTAACATTGGTTTTATAGACAATTTCAACGTGTTCTGGAACAGCCAATCGTTTATGAGGCCAGATGGCATCCATCCAAATAGACTCGGTGCACGCGTTCTAAGGGACAATCTGTTTTATTCCATTCAGCATTTTTTAGTACAGTGACTGAAAGCTGATGTATTAACTCACCCCAAAGTACCTAGGTCTGCCAACAGCCCTTCTTTGCTTCCACTTCTCATATTAATCCTATTTATCCAAATAATTCTCGCTGTTTAGATCAGTCTTCAATTCATAACCCCATAGAGATTGTGTGTATCTCCCATTACCCAAAACATTATAACCTAAGACAAATACAACATAACTTAATAAAGATTAAAACCACTAATTTACCACAGTTAAATAAAATAATTAAATGTGGACTGCTGAATATGAGATCTCTGTCAGAAAAAGTGACCTTAATTAATGCTATGATCACGGATTACAATATAAATATATTCTGTCTCACAGAAACATGGCTACGCCCCGATGATTTTGTTAGTATCAATAAGGCCCTCCCCCCCAGCTATGGTAATATTCATATTCCTAGAAACACTGGCAAAGGTGGTGATGTTGGGGTAATATATGAATCCACATTACCAATGAACCCTCAGCCTAAGCTAAACTCAAATTGTAACTCTTTTGAATGCTAGCTTAGCTTAGCACATCCATCTTGGAGGTCAGAGCAGCCTATTTTATTTACCACAGTATATTGCCCTCCCAGTGCTTCTTTTGCTGAATTCATGTCTGAATTCTCTGAGTTCTTAACAACCTTAGTTCTTTGTTCAGACAAGATTATCATAGCTGGTGATTTTAATTTTCATATAGATGTTGATAATGATAGTCATAGTGCAGCATTTCTCTCCCTCTTAAATTCAACTGTTTTTTCTCAGTGTGTTAGTAAACCAACTCATCATCATAATCACACCCTTGACCTGGCCTGTAGAAACTGATGAGCTGCTTGTCATCCCTCAAAATCCTACACTGACTGACCACTATTTGATAACGTTAAAATTTGTGCTATCCAATTTCACAGCATCAAGCAGAAATATAGTTACCAGATACTTATCTGATAGTGTCGTGGCTCGCTTTAAAGAATTAATCCCTTCAGCACTTACTCTATTACCATGTCTTAATATAGCAGACAGCACTGACTTCTTGAATCCATTAGAATTAGACCTTTAAGTTGGTAGTACTGCAGCCTCATTGCAGTCAACACTTGACTCCATAGCCCCTCTTAAAAAAGAAAACTATTAAAAACAGGAGATTAGCTCCATGGTACAACTCCTACACTCATGAGTTAAAACAGAAAGTTAGATCCTGTGAAAGGCTTGGGCATGCACAGAAGAATCCTGTTCAGCCTGGAATGCCAGCCTTACCACCTATAAGAAATCTCTCCATAGTGCTAGGCGACAGTACTGTTCATCCTTGATAGAAGAAAATAAAAACAACCACAGATTTCTCTTTAACACTGTGGCTCAGCTAACCAAGAGCCAAAATGCCATAGATCCCTACATCCCTCTAACTTTTAGTGCTGATGACTTTTTGAATTTTTTTAATGATAAAATTGTCAGTATTAGGAATAATATTCCAAAAAATACCCCCCCCCCCCTAAAAATACCAAGCCTCTACCTAACACTGCTGTGCCCAAAGGCTCAGAACTCCACTTTTCTAAGTTTTCTCGTATTAATCATTCTGATCGAGCCCTAATAGTGTCAGCCTCTAAACCAACTACCTGTCTTTTAGACCCAATCCCCACTAGACTAGTGAAGGAATCGCTATCTCTGATTAGTCCATCTCTTTTGAACACAATTAATATGTCCCCATTGACAGAACATGTACCACAGTCATTTAAAGTCATTTAAAGTGGCAGTAATTAAACCTCTACTTAAAAAAAACCTTCGCTTGATTCTGGGATTTTGGCCAATTATAGACTAATATCTAACCTCCTCTACTTTTCCCAGATCCTCAAAAAAGTATTCGCCAAACAACTATGCACCTTTTTAGAAAAAAAATTCTATATTTGAGAAATTTCAGTCAGGTTTTAGGAAACATCACAGGACAGAAACAGCCTTAGTGAAAGTTACTGATGACATCCTTATGGCATTTGACAAAGGACTTGTCTCTGTCCTTGTTTTATATTGGACCTCAGCGCTGCCTTTAATACCATTGATCACCATATTCTGCTAGAGAGACTTGAACAGCAAATTGGCTTGAATGGAACAACTCTAAGATGGTTCCAGTTCATGTCCATAACAAGTCCTCTACTCAGACCATGGTTAGCTATGGAGTTCTGCAGGGATCCGTACTTGGACCAGTGTTGTTTACATTATACATGCTGCCTTTGGGAGACATTATGAGGAAGCAATCTATTCATTTTCATTGTTATGCTGACGACACTCAATTGTATTTATCCATCAATCCAGATGATCTCAGCCAGTTGGGTTTACTCCAGGAGTGTCTTAAGGATATCAAAACTTGGATGAACTACAATTTTCTATTGCTGAATATAGATAAAACTGAAGTCATTGTTCTTGGCCCCAAACATGCTAGAAGTATTCTTTTTAGTAAGATAGCAACACTAGATGGCATTGCACTGGTTTCTACACCTTCTGTTAGGAATCTTGGAGTTGTCTTTGACCAAGATGTGTCTTTCAACTCTCCTATACAGCAAACCATTAAGACCGCCTTCTTCCATCTGCGGAATATTTCTAAAATGAGGTCCATCCTGTCTCATAAAGATGCAGAGAAACTTATCCATGCCTTTATCACCTCTAGACTTCACTATTGTAACTCACTTTTATCAGGTTTCCCAAATAAGTCCATAAAGATTCTCCAACTCATTCAGAATGCAGCTGCACGTATCCTTATGAGAACAGGGAGAAGAGATCACATTACTCCAGTCTTAGCTTCTTTACGTTGGCTCCCAATAAAATACAGAATTGAATTCAAGATATTGATCTTAACCTATAAAGCTCTTAATGGTATGGCTCCTTCTTACCTGCAAGAACTCTTAGTTCCCTACACTACCGTTCAAAAGTTTGGGATCACTTAGAAATTTCCTTATTTTTGAAAGAAAAGCACTTTTTTTCAATGAAGATAACTTTAAACTAATCAGAAATGCACTCTATACATTGCTAATGTGGTAAATGACTATTCTAGCTGCAAATGTCTGGTTTTTGGTGCAATATCTACATAAGTGTATAGAGGCCCATTTCCAGCAACTATCACTCCAATGTTCTAATGGTACATTGTGTTTGCTCATTGCGTCAGAAGGCTAATGGATGATTAGAAAACCCTTGTGCAATCATGTTAGGTCTGCAATGCTGTAACTGCTGCAAATGGAGGATTCTTTGACGAAAGCAAAGTTTGAAGGAAAAAATTATTTATTTATTATTATTATAATTATTATTTCAAATACAAATCATTATTTCTAACCTTGTCAATGTCTTGACTATATTTTCTATTCATTTTACAATTCATGGTGGTAAATAAAAGTGTGACTTTTCATGGACAACACAAAATTGTCTGAGGTGACCCCAAACTTTTGGGTAGTGTATTATCCAACCAGAGCTCTGTGCTCCCAAAAATCCAAACTACTAGTGGTCCCCAAGGTATCTAGAAGTAGATTGGGAGGTAGAGCTTTCAGCTGTCAAGCTCCCTTCCTGTGAAACCGTCTTCCCAGTTCAGTTTGGGAGGCAGACACTTTCTCTTTATTCAAGAACAAGTTGAAATCTTTTCTTTTTGATAAGGCCTTTAGTTAGAAATACTGCCCCTGCCAGGCCTTCACTCACATGTGCAGCCTGGCCATGCTTGGTACTGGACTGTTTGGCTTTGAATGTTGTATTTGCATGTTTGTGACATGTTTCAGGACACAGGAGACAGACACTGACACGAGCAGATAGTGACAATAATCTTTATTTAATTGTGAGTGAGTGTAATGCGAGTGTGAGTGCGAGGATATCGTTCTGGTCACTGGAGCTGAGCGACCTGGACGGAGACCCGGCAACCCTGGAACAGATAAGCAGAGACAAATTACTAATGCTCCACACTAGCAAAGAGCTGCAGATAACAAGGCTTACTTGAGAGCAGCACTGGCTTCGCTCTGCTGAGTTCCAGCGGCCGGGCAGCGTGGAGGTGAAGGCATCCGTGACCATGCTGGGGTTACCACCCATGGCTGTGACAATGACAGTCCTGACGATGACACCGGCTGTGACAATGACAGCCCTGACGATGACACCGGCTGTGACTCCACAGACCGGGATGACGATGATCCTGACGATGACGCCGGCTGTGACTCCACAGACCGGGATAACGATGATACAGATGATGATGCAGACAAAGACGAGGTTAGTGACTCCACACACAGTGGCAATGATGACACAGCTGATGCTGATGACAGTGATTCCACCGATAACGTTGGCCAATACTCCTGTAATTGATACAATAATAGTTCTGGCAATTGAGGAGCAAGACGTACCGGTAGGCGTGGTGGTAGCGAGCCGCTACGAAGACGTGATGGCGTTACCCCGTCAGCAGGGGACGCAGGTCCGCTGCCAAGGTGGTCCACCTGTGCACAGGGGTAAAGGTTTGGCGTTGAGTAGCAAATGGTGCGCTTACTTGCTTGACGCTGGGAAGAGTTCCTGGATGCAGCAAGTGAAGCTCTTGACGAGACAAACGAGGTTCCAGACGAGACAGACAAAGTTCCTAACGAGACAGACAAAGTTCCAGACGAGACAGACAAAGTTCTTGACGAGACAGACAAAGTTCCAGATGAGACAAGAGATGTTCTTGACGAGACCAGAGAGCGGAGTGCAGGTTCATTCTCCGTTGAGGAAGACAGACGACTCCGTGCCGGGCTGTCAGCGACACTGGCTTTTAACAGCCGTTGATTCACACCTGTTGGTCTGTGGGCAGCTGGGGCTAATGACACTAATGACGGCCCAGAGGCCGCCATGACAGTTTGGTTTGAATGTAGCTACTCAACCCAGCCGGTCGAGGTGGATGTCTGTTCTCTATGAGCTATGGTTCCGCCTGAGGTTTCTGCCCGTTAAAGGGAAATTCTTCCTCACCTGTGTCGCTGCAGTGCTTGCTCTTAGGGGTCTCTTCTGGGTTCTATAAATTAAGAGTGTGGCCTAAACCCACTCTTTTCTGTAAAGTGCCTTGAGACGACCTGTGTTGTGATTTGGTGCTATATAAATAAAATTGAATTGAATTGAATTGAATTGAATTGAATTGAATCTCTCAACCTCATGCATAAGCTTGAGATCCTTCACACTAGAGAGGCGACGTTCAGCGTCCAAAAAGTCAGTTTGGGAAGCTGGGGATCAAGCCACCAAGGTCTTTGCCTTCGACTGCCACTGGATGCACATATAGCATTGGATCCCCATGATCCCTTCTGCAGGTGGTGAGCCTACTGAAGGGCAGACCCATGTAGCCCATTTAGGCTGAGCCTGGCCAGGTCCCATGGGAAGAAAACGGCCACCAAAAGCTTGCTGTTGAGCCTCTTCTTCTAGCCTGGCTTCAGGCCAGGGCCTCAGGATTCCCATACAGGGTGGGATGCACTCGATCCTTGACATTTTATCTGTCATGGGGATCTATTGGGCTGCTCTTTGTCTGGTCCTTCACCCAGGACCTGTTTACTCATTACAACATAGCTCCTGGAATAACTAGGGCATTTTACCCCACGTCCCCACCCCACCCACCTACCCACCACCACCACCACAGTAAGGAGGCAACCCACAGGGGGATAGCAAGGGCAGAACAAATTATTTAAGAAGTTCAACATAAGATAAAGCAAATGTTCAAGCGATGGATCATCATTGGCACCACTGGGCTTGTCCCCGTGACAATATGAATACTAATCAGAAAAGGTTTGATGAAAACATCTGTAGATGACTATGTGGCAGTAGCTTACCTAGTTTTAATGACACTTGACTGAAACACTATATAAGCACAGCTGTGTGTAGATTCCTTTGACTAAATGTTTTTCTGATCTGATAATGTAAATAATCAGTGATTTGTAGCTAAACCAGGGAACACATGAACAAGCCTAACATAAAGCTCTGAGTCACAGTATGCTATCATTATCATCATCATCATTTTATTGAGCCCTCTTCCAACAGTCACTTGTGACTGACCTGAAAATGCCTCTAGATAATAAGAGCAGGGTTGAGACAGCGCTGTAGTGTACAAAGATGGGGGGGTGGGCAAGGGACTTCTTTTGGTAATGTGCTTTGTCCTTGTGAAAGCCATTTTCTTGGGCTATGATGTGTTGTCTGATTTGGACCAGACATGGAAACAGGGGACAGGAAGATGTGGAGGATGAGAAGAGACCTGAAGAAGGAGGGGGAGAGGAGAAGGACTGTGGAAAAATATGGGACCTATCACCACTCACCTTAGGAAAGAAAAAAAAAAAAACAGAGCCATGATAAAAGGAAAAGTAGAGTGGAGGGGGTAAGAATGACAGGCAAAGACAGAGAGAAAGTGAAGGTTAAAATGACAGAGACAAGGAAGAGGGAGTACAGAGAGAGAGTGCAAGTGAGGTGGTGAGAAGTGGACAGCTGCACTGAAACAAGATACTGAAAAGAGACTGATGGAAAGACGAACAGACAGACAGTGCTGGTTATCAAGCACATTTGGATTCTCCCTGAGGATCACCAGCTTACATAGCAATGGATAAGAGAGTGAGAAATAACGCAGACACTAAGTATGAAGAGAAATTATCCAGGAAACAGAACTCTAAGCAAAGGAGCTGATGGATCTGAGGTGTGTCTGACAGATTGAGACTGCTGAGCTGTGCGTTTCCAACATCTGGATATCAGACAGTCACCACTTAGTTCATTCTAACCACATTTGGGCCCTTTACCAGTCACTCCACTTTAGTGGTACTATAATGATTCAATTTATTTCAATTAAACTTTATATATACAGCACATATTCACAACAACAGCTGTCTCATAGCAGTTTCCAGTGTAGGGCGAATACCCTACAGTTGCAGAAGGACCTCAACAATCAGGCGATCCGCTGTGAACAAGCACTTGGTGACAGTGGAGAGGAAAAACTCCCTTTTAGGAGGAAGAAGCCTCGAGCAAAACCAGGCTCAGGGCAGTCATCTGCTGCGATTGGCTATGGGGTGATGGGATCGAGGAGGGGAAGAAAAGAACAGACACCTAGAGAGCAAACAGTACCATGTGGGCTCAATCCATGGGACACAGCAAACAGATGTTTATGAACAGCAAAAATATTACATTCAGAGTGAGAAAAGAAGTGAAAGCCCAGTGCATCGTGGGATATCCCCTGGCTTTCTAAACCTATAGCAGCAAAACTAAGGTAAGGTTCAGTTAGAATAGGGTTTAATCCTATTCTTAAAAACAGATACCATGTCTCTTCTTCTTCTTCTTTTAGATTTGATTGGTGGTTGGCAGCCAGCTTACAGGTGCATTACCACCACTGACTTGATTATCATCACTCTATATCTTTGTATAAGGAGTTCTGAACAACTCCTTATGTGTGAAAAAATTATCCATCCCTGGACTGTGTCCTCGGCAGTGTCTCTCTCCTGAATCCAGATTGACAGCTGGTTTCAAGGAGAGGAGCCTGATAACTGAAAGCTCTGCCTCCCATTATACTTTTAGAGATTCTAGGTATTTTGGGTGCATAGTGCTAAAGTAAACTAAAGTACTATAAGATCTTCTAAATAACAAGGGGCCTGACCATTTAGAGCTTTGTAAGTGAGGAGAAGGATTTCAAATTTAATTTTACTTTCTATGGAAAGCCAATGGTGTGTGTGTGTGTGTGTGTGTGTGTGTGTGTGTGTGTGTGTGTGTGTGTGTGTGTGTGTGTGTGTGTTTTGGGGGGCAAAACAGAAGAGATATGACCTCTCTTTCTAGTACCTGTTAAAACTCTAGCTGCAGCATTCTGGATCAACTGAAGACTTTTTAGGGACATTTTAGTACAGCCTGATAATAAATAAATATAATTTAGAACTAATAAAAGCATGGATTAGTTCCTCGGCATAACTGTGAGACAAGCTGTACCTAGTTTTAGCAATATTATGTGAAATGCTAAAAAGTAGCATTAGAAATAAGTTTGATGTGCAAATTAAAGGACAGATCTTGAACAAAAATAACTCCAAAGTTTATCACAGAACTGTTAGAAGGTAGAATTATACCATCTAAACTAAGTATCTGATTTGGGATAGTGTTTCTTAGGTTTTTTGGGCTAACTAGAGTTACTTCAGCCTTATCTGAATTTAATATTCAGAAATTACAAGTCATCCATGCTCTGATTTCCACAAGACATGCCTCTAAATTGATTAATTGATTACCGTCATCCAGCTTCAATGAAGAAATATAATTGTGTTATCTGCATAACAACAGAAATGTATGCAATGCTTTCTATTATTACAAAACAGAAGCATACATAATTGGAGAAGAATAAGATATAACACAGATCCCTTTGGAAGTCCATGACTGAGCTTTGAATTTGACTAAAACTCATTACTGACATGACCAAACTGGAACTTATTGGATAAATATGATTTAAATCACTGCAAAGAAGTTCCTTTAAGTAAAACAGCGTCCTAAACTAGCAAGTAAAATATTATGGAAGATAGTATCAAAAGCTGCACTAAGGTCTAAAAGGACAAGTACACGTCCATTATCAGATGCTATAAGAAGATCATTAGTGACCTTGACTAAAGCCATTTCAGTGCTGTGATGAATTCTAAACCCTGACTGAAACTCCTGAAATAAACTGTTTCCCTACAAATGATCAAATAATTGTGTTGCAACAACTCTAAGGTTTTTGAAATACAGTATAAGGCAGATTAGAAATTCATCTATAGTTTGCTAAAGCTCTGGGATCAAGTGTTGGCTTTTTAAGTAATAGTTTAATTACAACAATCTTAAAAGCCTGTTGAATGTTAAAAACATCTGGATTTTAATGGGACACACGCCAGGCTTTTATTTGTGGACTTCTCCTCCGCCTTTAATACAATCCAACCTCATATTTTAGTTGAAAGGCTCCTGCAACAATTTGATTTGAGCAATAATCTGGTGGGTTGGATTCTGGATTTCTTAACCAACAGGACACAGAGAGTAAGGGTCAATGGTACATTGTCTGACCAAAAGTGCTCTTCTACTGGCTCTCCTCAGGGGTGTGGGTTGTCACCACTACTCTTCATCCTGTACACAAATATGTGTCGGAGCAGACATGGCAACAGACACATTATAAAGTATGCTGATGATTCAGTTATTGTCAGTCTCCTCCAGGATGGTGAGAGTGGCCACGGCCCAGTAGTTGATGATTTTGTTCACTGGTGTGAGGATTCCTACCTGCAGCTGAATACGACAAAAACTAAAGATATGATTATTGACTTTAGGAGGAAAACTCCCAGGCACAAAGTCACCGTACTAAAAGGCCAGACCACTGAATGTGTACAATCCTACAAATATCTTGGGACGATTATTGATAGTAATTTAAACTTTGAAGAGAACTGTGAAAGGGTGTGCAAAAAGGGTCAGCAATATTTGCATTGTTTGAGGAAACTTGCACGCTTCCAAATTGACCGAACCATAATGACAATGTTTTATCGGGCTTTTATTGAATCTGTTTTATCCTTTTCTTTAGTGTCATGGTTTGGTCAGATAAAACTGAAACAGAGGAAATCCTTGGATCAGGTAGTTAGATGGGCCAGTCGTTTGCTTGGTGAGTCACAGGTGAGCCTGACATCCTTGTACACCAGACAGGTACGGAGGATTGCTACCTCCATTTTAAATGATGACTCCCACCCTTTGCACTGCCACTTTCAGCTTCTTCCCTCAAGACGGAGGCTTACTGTCCCAAAAAGTAGAACCCAGCGCTACAAAAACAGCTTTGTTCCTGCTGCTGTCAAAGAGTTGAACAAGTTGTAACAATATATTGCACATAATTTAGTTACCTATTTATTAACTCCATTTTATATTTACTTATTTTTGTAGGATTTTTATTTGGGTTCTAAATCTTTTATTGGGTTTTAGACCTTTGAGTTTTTAACCTCTTTGACTAGTCTTTAACTTTTTAATATGACCCTTCTTTCTTATCTCTGGTTTTTCTCTCATCTCTTTGTCTTTATATCCTGATTGATGGAGCCTTGATTATTTTTATCATGTTTATAGTCAGCATCATGTGTGCCTGTGTTTGTGTTTATGCTGAATGTAATTGTGGTTTGTAAATATGGATGTCACCTGACTGCAAAACAAATCTACCTATGGGTACAAATAAAGTAACCTGAACCTGAAAGCCTGTGGCACAAGGCCTAATGTTAATGATGAATCTGTAGAGACCGGGTGAATCATCTCAGACTGGATGCAGATGGTAAAGAGAGGAGAACAATAGCTAGGGAGATCGTGGGGAGATAACAGGAAGAAGAGGTTGGGGGGGTGAAAGGATGAAGGTATTGTGATGTTAAATGTCATGCAATGTGATGTGAAGTGTCATGCAAATGTGAGATGAGCGGTTGGGATAAAAGGGGAAACCATGGTGTATTGTGACATGCTTTTTCTGTGATGAGAGAGTGGAATAAAGTCGTCTGTCCATAAATCTGCCTCCGTTATTCACACTCTCCACACTGGTGACCCTTTGACGGATTATGGAACACGAGGCAAGAACCCCGGAGTCGGCCCGGACGGGAAGCCCCAGCGACGTGGCAAGCATCCCAGAGACGGCCCGGATGGGAACCCCCAGCAACGCGTGCGCTGTTTCGGTCAAACTACCGGACTTTTGGCTGCACAACCCACGCTCTTGGTTCCACCACACCGAGGCTCAGTTCGCCCTCTGGGGAATAACGGCAGACGACACCAAGTATTACTACGTGGTCACAGCGCTGGACGCTCGCACGTCTCAGCAAGTAGCGAGCCTGCTTGATCAGCTCCCAGCCCACGACAAATATGAGACTCTCAAGGCTGCGCTGACCCGGCGCTACACGGTCTCGGACTGTGAGAGAGCAGAGGGGCTCCTGAGGCACTCCGAGTTAGGAGATGGTTCGGCGGTCGAACTGATGGAGAAGATGTTGGTGTTAATGGGCACGGACGACGGGCATTTTCTGTTTGCCCACCTTTTCCTCCGGAACCTCCCAACAGAGGCGAGAGCGGTTCTTGCCAATTCGCCATTGCTGGCCGCGCGTGACTACCGTGCGCTAGCCCAGGAAGCAGATCGGATCATCCTCACCACTAGAGTCCTCACAGTGAACGCGGCGGCGTTGGAACCCAGCAGGACAACCAGCGGAGGCGAGGAGCCACCAATGGTAGAGGCAGCGGGGGCCAGGGAGTGCCAGAGAGACACGCTCTGCTTCTACCACCGCCGCTTTGGAGAGAACGAACGCAGAGGTGCGCCACCATGCCAATTCAAGCGCTTGGGAAATGCCAAGGCTGGCAGTTGGTAGCAGCTGCGACCGCCGGTGAAGAGAACAAGCTGCTCTACGTGACGGACTCGCGCTCGGGGAGGCGCTTCATCGTTGACACTGGAGCCCAGAAGAGCATCATCCTGCCGTCCTACGCCGACCGGCTGGCAGGACCTAGCGGCCCCAGGCTGGTAGCAGTAAACGGCTCAGACATTAAAACTTTTGGTGAGAGGACACTGACTCTATCCCTACACGGCCATATGTACGAGTGGACTTTTGTCATAGCGGCACTGAATTTCCTAATCCTGGGAGCTGATTTTTTGTGTGCTCATGGGTTACTAGTTATGTGGCTAACAGGCGCCTGGTTAATGCACTGTCTTTTGACTCTATCCCCTGTACAGCTCGCGGGGCTGGGCCAATAACACAAGCCAGCGTCACAGCTCCAGGCGGTAAGTTCCACACACTGCTCACTCAGTTTCCAGCACTCACGGTCCCGACGTTTTCGGCGGCCATTGCTAGACACGGGGTGGAACACTTTATCACCACCACCGGGCCGCCCGTTTTTGCATGGCCTCGGCGCTTGGACGCAGCTAAACTGGCTATAGCGCGTGAGGAGTTTGCCAACCTGGAAAGGTTGGGCATCATCAGGCGATCAAACAACCCATAGGCATCCCCGCTACACATGGTCCCTAAGGCCGAGAGATCGTGGCGACCATGTGGTGATTTCCGCAGATTGAATAACGCCACAGCACACGACCGCTACCCAATTCCCCATATTCAGGAATTTTCCATTCATCTCGCCAGAGCACGCATGTTTTTTTTAAAATAGACCTAGTCCGCGGTTACCACCAGGTCCCAGTGCGCGCAGAAGACATACCCAAAACAGCGGTAATAACTCCGTTTGGTTTGTTTGAGTTTTTACGCATGCCCTTCAGATTAAAAGGAGCAGCACAGACATTCCATTGCATGATGGATGTGGTGTTGCGCAATCTGCCATTTGTGTTCGTCTACCTGGATGACATCCTGGTGGCCAGTGTGTCCGAGGACGAACACGTAACCCACCTCACAACGGTTTTCCGGAGGTTGGAGGAGCACAGGTTAATAGTCAACCCGGCGAAATGCCAGTTCGGCGCAACGGAGATTGATTTTTTGGGGCATCGCATATCACCGGAGGGAGCGATACCCTTGCCCGACAAAGTGCATGCTGTGGCGAATTTTCCCCAGCCTCAGACGGTCAGCGCGCTGCAAGAATTTTTGGGGATGGTTAACTTTTATAACCGGTTCCTCCCCCGCGCAGCTCCACTCATGCAGTCGCTGTACGCCACGCTCAAGAAACAGAAACCCGCGGACAGAGTCGAATGGACTCCGGAGCGAGAGCAGGCATTCTCTGAGGTCAAAACAGCCATGGCAAACGCCGCACTGTTGGCGCACCCAGACCCAGCGGCCCGAATAGCACTCGCTACTGACACCTCGGACGTGGCCATAGGGGCCATTGTGGAGCAACGTGTTGCCGGTTCTTGGCAACCGCTTGCTTTTTTCAGCAGGGCTTTGCGCAACAGTGAGTGTAAATACAACGCGTTCGACAGAGAGTTGCTGGGTCTCCACCTGGCCATATGCCACTTCCAGTTCTGGCTGGAAGGGTGCAGCTTCACCATGTTCGTGGACCACAAGCCGCTGACATTCACGATGGCCAAGAGTTTGGAACCATGGTCGGGCTGGCAGCAGAGACAGCTGGCCGCGATCTTGGAGGTTACGACCGATATTCAGCATGTGTCGGGTAAATTGAATGTGGTGGCGGACTGCCTCTCACGCGCAGTAGTGGCCCCGGTCTGCGTGGGGATAGATTATACAGCCATGGCCGCAGAGCAGATTAGCGATACAGACGTGCGCGCGCTCCAGTCTGGACCAACAGGGTTAAGGCTGGAGAGCAGAGTACTGCAAGACGGCAAGCACCCCCTAATCTGTGACATCTCCACGGGATGCCCGCTCCCGGTGGTCCCAGTCGCATGGCGCCACCTCATGTTTGAGTCAGTTCACGCTCTGGCGCACCCAGGAGTGTACGCGTCAGTCAAAATGGTGGGAGCGAAGTTCGTGTGGCCAGGCCTGCGCAAACAAGTGAAAGAGTGGGTGGCAGCCTGCATAGCGTGCCAGCGGGCCAAAGTACACAGACACACGAAGGCTCCTTTAGAACTGTTTCGTATACCGGCTAAGAGGTTCGATCATGTTCACGTGGACCTCGTGGGCCCCCTCCCCCCATCGCAGGGGTGCATGCACCTTCTGACAGTGGTGGACCGCACCACACACTGGCCAGAAGCAGTCCCGCCAGTGGCAACCACGTCGGTGGACGTGGCGCGCGCTTTTTTGATGACGTGGGTGGCACGTTTTGGAATCCCGTCGGACATCACGTCCGATAGGGGCCCTCAGTTTGTTTCCAACCTCTGGTCCACGATGGCCCACAGCCTGGGTGTTGCAATTCATCGCACAACCGCGTACAACCCACAGGCCAATGGGTTATGCGAGCGTTTTCATAGGTCACTGAAAGCAGTGCTCAGGGCTTTGCTGACGGATGCAAATTGGGTAGACTGGTTGCCGTGGGTTTTATTGGGGTTGCGTTTCGCACCAAAAGAGGATTTGGAGGCTTCCCTGGCAGAGTTTGTTTTTTCTCAGCCATTGCGGCTGCCCGGGGAATTTTTGCCAGACAATCCCTCGCCGGACAGCTGCCTGTCTCAGCGTTTGCAGCATAGTGCAGACACAGGCACGCTGCCGGGCCCGGCCCACCACTGTTTTCCACGTGCTTTTGTGCCAAAAACTTTGAAGAACGCGGAGTTTGTGTTCGTCAGGCACGATGCCCACGGTCCTCCATTGCGCCCACCCTACGATGGCCCGTTCAGGGTGCTGGAAACAGGGGACAAGCATTTTTTGTTAGACTTGGGGGGGTGTCAGGAGAAAATAGGCATAGACAGACTTAAGCCCGCCTTTGTAGTGGCGGACAAGCAAGTGTTGTTGGCTCGGGCCCCTGGGCGTGGAAGACCCCCACTGAGAACTCCCCAGGTAAACGATTCATCGGGACAGCCACACGGGCAAATCGAAGTTTCCTCCCCCCTCGATATGGCCCACCCGAAGTCAGACACACTCCCAGCAGCCCCCCGCTGGCACAGCAGCGCCGCGGAGGCGGTAAACCCCCGTTACAGCAGATATGGGAGGAGACTGAAGCCACAAGGACATGAGGACTGAGACTCGGTCTGAGATTCTGAGGGGGGGGGGCGGTGTAGAGACCGGGTGAATCATCTCAGACTTGATGCAGAGGGTAAAGCGAGGAGAACAATAGATAGGGAGATTGTGGGGAGATAGCAGGAAGAAGAGGTTGGGGGGAGAAAGGATGAAGGTATTGTGATGTTAAATGTCATGCAATGTGATGTGAAGTGTCATGCAAATGTGAGATGTGTGGTTGGGATAAAAGGGGAAACCATGGTGTATTGTGGCATGCTTTTTCTGTGTATGACTGATGAGAGAGTGGAATAAAGTCATCTGCCCATAAATCTGCCTCCGTTATTCACACTCTCCACAAATTAATTATCTGAAGAATAGAATTACCAATAAATGAAAAGATTTCTTTAAATAAACTGGCTGGAATGGGGTCTAATAAACAAGCTGATGGCTTGGATGAGGAAATTATTTTATCTAACTCTAAAATGTCAGTTGGAGTAAACTGGTCCAAATAAATATCAGTTGGAGAAGTTGTAGTTACTGTATTTAATTAATTATAGGAAGGAAATGACTTTTTAAAAATCTCTGATAGATGAAATTTTATTATTGAAGAAGTTTATGAAGTCCTGACTAGTGAGCTCCAAAGGAATGCTAGATTTGTCAGAGTCCTGACTTTTTATCAGCCTGGCTACAGTGCTACAAAGAAACCTGGGATTATTCTTGTTTGCTTCTATTAATGCAGGATAATAAGCTGTTCTAGCTTTCCAAAGATATTTTTAAAAATTAGAAGTTGATTTCTTCAAGCTAAATAAAGTTAAACTAATTTAGTGGAATGCCATTTTTCTTCTAACTGATGATTTTTTGTTTTGTTTTGTTTTGTTTTAAGCTACGAGTGTAAACCAAGAAGTCAGAAATCACAAATTAAACTTTTTCTTTTTTAAAGCAGCCACCATGTCTAAAGTCTGATACAGAGAGGCTGTAACACTATCAACCATGATATCAACAACCATTTTTTTTTTTCATGAAACTGCTTGCAAAGTATTTGAGTACTGCTAGCTTTTGCTGGACTAGCAGCACATTCTTGGCAGATAAAGGTATTATCAGTGGCAAGGACAGGCCAAGACAAACTGACTCCAGTATCTGTTGCAGTGACTGACCAGATGATAGGTTTGTTTATCTCTGCTCTTTGTGTAGTGCATGTCACAATGCACCGACTGGCACAGTCCAGCACAGACCTTGCGACAGATGTGTTCTTCTGCCATGATGTCCAGTCTCACCCCGTGTAACTGGGAGTGATCCACCACAGACCTGTGGCAGATATTGCTTTAGTTCTGTCAGGATGCCCTCTTTCACCCTCCATGCCCTAGGAAGGGCGGGGATGCCTGTTGAGTCGCTGATGGCCCGACCCATGAGACAGGTAGTACCGGTTTTCATGGTTATCCGGTAGCAAGCAAGCCAAATGCCTGACCTGACCAAAGCTATCAACAACAGAAGGGGTAAAATCTTCATAATTTATCTCCATTGTGTTGGCACATGGCATTGAGGAATATGAAGAAACCCTCTGCTTAAATTTGGTAACAGCATCATCTGAGAGACATCTACTGTAGTAAAACTTTTCTTTAGGAGCCGGATAATCAGAAATAGTAGTAGTCTGACAGTACAGGGTTATGAGGAGACACTAAAAATTTTTCAGTTTTTATGCCATATGTCAGCATGGTCCAAAGTGTGGTGGAGACAGTAGGTACGACTTCCTGTTTCCTTGGAAAACCCCACTGATTCTAGTATGACATGTAATATTAATGCTATCATTATCTACATTATTACTGTATATACATTATAATACTTTGTATACATCATAGAATATACATAGATTCAGGACTATTTAAAACAGCTAGACAGAAAATTTACAGCTATCGCAGTCTCTGAAACTTGGCTCAATGAAGAGCAGGCTTCTTTGATGGCAATAGAGGGATATCAGATGTTTCATATTAACAGATCTAAAAAAAAAAGGGTGGTGGTGTTGCACTGTATATTGATGACCTCCATCCATCCATCCATCTTCTACCACTTTTCCAGAGGTCCGGGTCGTGGAGGCAGCAGTTCATTTTTAAGGTCCATAAAAATTATGAACAGAATCGGTGACAAAGGGCAGCCCTGGCGGAGTCCAACTCTCACTGGGAATGACTCCGACCGAGTGTTGGCAATATGAACCAAACTCTCACAACGGTTGTACAGAGACCGAATAGCTCGTAACAACAAGCCCGATGCCCCATACTCCTGAAGCGCCCCCCACAAAAATTCACGAGGGACGCGGTCAAATGCCTTTTCCAAGTCCACAAAACACATGTAAACTGGTTGGGCAAACTCCCACGAACCCTCAAGAATTCTCGAGAGGGTAAATTGCTGGTCCGATGTGCCACGGCCAGGACGAAAACCACATTGCTCCGCCTGAATCCGAGGTTCGACCAACGGCCGGACTCTCCTCTCCAGTACCTTGGCATAGACCTTTCCAGGAAGGCTGAGGAGTGTGATCCCTCTAAAGTTGGAGCACACCCTCTGGTCCCCTTTTTAGAAGAGAGGAACCACCACCCCGGTTTGCCATGCCAAAGGCACTGCCCCCGACCTCCACGCAATGTTGCAGAGGCGTGTCAACCATGACAAGCCAACAACATCCAGGGCCTTGAGGTACTCAGGGCGAATCTCGTCCACCCCCGGGGCCCGTCCACAAAGGAGATTTTTAACCACCTTGGTGACCTCAGCCCCTGTGATAGGCGAGTCATCCCCCTCATCCCCAAACCCTGCTTCCTCTGTGGAAGGCGTATCAGTGGAATTGAGGAAATCCTCGAAGTATTCCTTCCACCGCCCGACGATAACCCCAGTCGAAGTCAACAGTGTCCCATCCGCACCATACACAGTGTGGACGGGGAGCTGCTATCCCCTCCTGAGCCGCCGGACAGTTTGCCAGAATCTCTTTGAGGCAGACCGAAAGTCTTGTTCCATGGCCTCACCGAACTCCTCCCATACCCGGGTTTTTGCTTCAGCAACCACCCGAGCTGCACTCCGCTTGGCCTGCCGGTACACCTCAGCTGCTTTGGGAGTCCCACAAGCCAACCAAGCTTGATAAGACTCCTTCTTCAGCTTAATGGCCCCCCTCACCACTGGTGTCCACCACTTGGTTCGGGGGTTGCCATCACGAGATGCACCGACCACCTTGCGGCCGCAGCTCTGGGCCGCTGCTTCAACAACAGAGGTGGAGAACATGGCCCATTCAGACTCCATGTCTCCAGACTCCCTCGGAATGTGGTTGAAGTTCTTCCGGAGGTGGGAGTTGAAGACCTCCTGGACAGGGGCCTCAGCCAGACGCTCCCAGCACACCCTCACTATACGTTTGGGTCTACCAGGTCTGAATGGCTTCCTCCCCTGCCATCAGATCCAACTCACCACCAGGTGGTGATCAGTTGACAGCTCTGCACCTCTCTTTACTCGGGTGTCCAAGACATACGGTCGCAGGTCTGACGATACGATAACAAAATCGATCATCGACCTGCAACCTAGGGTGTCCTGGTGCCAGGTGCACATATGGACACCCTTATGCTTGAACATGGTGTTCGTTATGGACAGACTGTGGTTAGCACAGAAGTCCAATAACTGAACACCACTCGGGTTCAGATCGGGCAGGCCATTCCTCCCAATAACCCCCCTCCAGGTTTCACTGTCGTTGCCCACGTGCGCATTGAAATCCCCCAGTAGGACAGTGGAGTCTCCAAGAGGAGCACCCTCCAGCACCCCAGTCACAGACTCCAAAATGGGTGGGTACTCTGAAACATCATTTGGTGCATAGGCACAAATGATGGTCAGGACCCGTTTCCCAACCCGAAGGCACAGGGAAGCAACCCTTTCATCCAGGGGGAAAACTCCAATATAGAGGCAGCAAGGTGGGGCGATACAAGAATACCCACCCCTGCTCGTCGCCTCTCACCCGGGGCAACTCCAGAAAAGGCCAAGCTCCAGCCCCTCTCCAGGAGACTGGTTCCG
Source organism: Pholidichthys leucotaenia (assembly GCA_020510985.1). Classification (NCBI taxonomy): domain Eukaryota; kingdom Metazoa; phylum Chordata; class Actinopteri; order Cichliformes; family Pholidichthyidae; genus Pholidichthys; species Pholidichthys leucotaenia. The sequence continues at coordinate 108,819,157 of CM035847.1, read as the reverse complement.
GAACCGGAGCTGTGTGTTGAGGTGAGGCCGACTATATCTAGCCGGTATCTTTCAACCTCGTACACCAGCTCAGGCTCCTTCCCCACCAGAGATGTGACATTCCACGTACCAATAGCCAGTTTAGAAAGCTTGGGATCAGTCCGCCAAGGTCTCCGCCTTTGACCGCCACCTAATCCACATAGCACCGGACCCCCATGATCCCTCCTGCAGGTGGTGAGCCCACTGGAGGGCGGACCCATGTAACTCCTTCGGTCTGAGCCCGGCCGGGTCCCATGGATGGAAACCCGGCCACCAGACGCTAGCCTTCGAGCCCCTCCCCCAGGCCTTGCTCCAGGGTGGGGCCCCGGTAACCCCATACCGGGCGGGGTACACTGAATCCTTGATATATAATTTATCATGAGAGTCTGTTGGATCGTTCTTAGTCTGGCCCTTCACCCAGGACCAGTTTGTCTTGGGAGACCCTATCAGAGTCAAATTGCCACGGACAACATAGCTCCTGGGATCACTGGGGCACGCAAACCCCCCCACCACGATAAGGTGACAATCCATGAGGGGGATAGATGACCTGTATAGCTGTAAACTTGTAAATGGAATGTCCTTTGCACTACCAGGTATTCTGGAATGTGTTACTGTTGAGATTGACCAAGATAAAACAAAAAATCTAATTATAAGTTGTATATATAGAATGCCGGGAACTTGCTTTGAGACATTCAGAGATAAGCTAGTCGAGCTGTACAATAATATGACTAAAAAGAAAATGGTTGTAATCTGTGGAAACTTCAATATTGATTTACTAAATCCATTTCAACAAAATATAATTACAGAGTTCATGAATTCTATGTACAGTATCAGTCTTTACCCTACAATAAAAATGACGTGGGCTACATTGACAATTGGAGCTCTTTTTGGGGAAGACCTGGTCTTATGAGACGAGACAGCATTCATCCCACTTTGGATGGTGCTTCTCATTTATCTAACAATCTGGCATTTTTTTTATCCAAATTTCCAAAACCGTGACTACTCAGAGTTGGGACCAGGAAGCAGAGTCGCAGTCTTACACGCCTCTCTGCAGCTCCTCTTCATCCGCCACTCCTCAGCTTAGCCCCTGACTTCCCCATCAGAGAATCGTTGTCTGCTCCCTCCAAAGTGAATAAAAATATAATGTATAAGCATCCCAAAGTGATAAAGCAAAATATTGGTAAAACTCAAATTAAACATAAAGCCTCTAAATTGAATGATTTGGCCTCTGTTCCTCCTCATAATTTAAAAATTAAATGTGGTTTATTAAATATTAGGTCTCTAACTCCCAAGTCTCTGTTAGTCCATGATTTGTTAATTGATCATCAGATTGATTTAATTTCCCTCACAGAGACTTGGTTAGGACAAGAGGATTATGTTGGTTTAAATAAATCAACTCCCTCTGGTTATTTAAACTGTCAAAATCCCAGAAGTTCTGGTCGTGGAGGAGGAGTAGCAACAATTTACCATTCCAAATTACTAGTTAATGTAAAGCAAAAAACATGTTATAATTCCTTTGAGGGCCTGGTCCTCAGTATTGGGCACTTTAGCAATTTTAGGTTAAACCCAATTTTATTTGCCATAGTTTATCGTCCCCCATCAACCTACTCAGAATTTTTATCCGAATTTGCTGATTTCTTAGCTGATTTAGTGCTGAAATCTGATAGAATAATTATAGTAGGGGACTTTAATATACATGTGGATGTAGATAGTGACTGCCTTAATGTGGCATTTAATTCAATATTAGATTCGATTGGGTTTTCTCAGAAAGTAGGAAATTCTACTCATTACCTCCACCATACATTGGACCTTGTTTTGACATATGGCATAGAAATAGAAAATCTTGTAGTGTTTCCTCATAACCCTGTACTGTCAGACCATTGTCTGTTAACCTTTGATTTTACTATTTCTGACTATTTGGCTCCTAAAGAAAAATATTATTACAGTAGATGCCTCTCAGATGATGCTGTTTCCAAATTTATGCAGATTGTTTCCTCTATGCCATGTGTAAACACAACGGAAATAAGCTATAGACAGCTTGCTCCTTCTGTAATTGATAACATGGTGGATAGTGTTTCAGCTTCTCTGCATCAGACTCTAGACTTGGTGGCCCCCTTAAAAAAGAAAAAGTCTAATCAGAGATTTCTAACTCCTTGGTTCAACACAGAAACTCGTACCTTAAAACAGAAGACTCATCAATTAGAAAGAAAATGGCACTCTACTAATTTAGATGAAATCTATTTAGCTTGGAGAAATCATCTTCTAATTTATAAAAAATCTCTTAGAAAAGCTAGAATGAGTTATTACTCTGCATTAATAGAAGAGAACAAGAATAATCCCAGGTTTCTTTTCAGTACTGTAGCCAGGTTGACAAAGAATCAGGACTCTGTCAATCCTAGCATTCCCTTAGAGCTTACTAGTCAGGACTTTATGAACTTTTTCAATAATAAAATTTCATCCATCAGAGATAAAATCAATCAGATTCTTCCCACAGTTAACTTAAATAATGTAACTACTACAACTCCTTCTATTGATGTCTGTCTTGATGAGTTTACTCCAATCGACCTTTGTGAGTTAGACAAAATAGTTTCCTCATCCAAACCTTCAACTTGTCTTTTAGACCCTATTCCTACCAGGTTATTTAAAGAAGTCTTCCCACTTATTGGTAGCTTTATTCTTCATATAATCAATTCTTCATTAACTTTAGGCCATGTACTGCAGGCTTTTACAACGGCTGTAATTAAACCCTTACTCAAAAAGCCAACGCTAGATCCAGGAGCTTTAGCTAACTATAGACCAATCTCTAATCTCCCTTTCATTTCAAAAATCTTAGAAAGAGTTATTGCTACGCAATTATTTGACCACCTGCAGGGAAATGGTTTACTTGAAGGGTTTCAATCTGGGTTTAGAATTCATCATAGTACTGAAACAGCCTTAGCGAAGGTCACTAACGACCTCCTCATTGCATCTGATAATGGACTAGTTTCTGTACTTGTCCTTTTAGACCTTAGTGCAGCTTTTGATACTATCGATCATAATATTCTACTTGATAGATTAGAACACTATGTTGGACTTAATGGAACTTCATTGCAATTGTTTAGATCTTATTTATCTGATAGGTTCCAGTTTGTTCATGTAAATAATGATTTTTCTTTCAACTCAAAGCTTAGTCATGGAGTTCCACAGGGATCTGTGCTAGGCCCTACTCTTTTTAGTTTATATATGCTTCCGTTAGGCAACATTATTAGAAAGCACTGTATACATTTTCATTGTTATGCAGATGACACACAATTATACCTGTCAATGAAGCCAGATGATAGTAATCAATTAGCCAAGTTAGAAGCCTGTCTTAAGGAAATCAAAGCTTGGATGACTTGTAATTTCCTGCTATTAAATTCAGATAAGACTGAAGTCATTCTTGTTGGTCCAAAAAACCTTAGAAATTCCTTTCCAAATCAAACTTTCAGTTTGGATGCAGTTACTCTTTCTCTTAATAGCTCTGTGAGGAACCTTGGAGTTATTTTTGATCAGGATTTGTCCTTCAATTCACATATTAAATTTGTTTCTAAGACTGCCTTCTATCATTTGCTTAATATTGCCAAGATTAGGAGCATCTTGTCTCAGAGTGATGCTGAGAAACTGATCCACGCTTTTATTAGCTCGAGATTAGATTATTGTAATTCTTTATTATCAGGCTGTCCTAAAACATCTTTAAAAAGTCTTCAGCTGATCCAAAATGCTGCAGAAAGAGTTTTAACAGGTACTAGAAAGAGAGATCATATCTCTCCGGTTCTGGCCTCCCTTCATTGGCTTCCCATAGAGTTTAGAATTAAGTTTAAAATCCTTCTTCTTACTTACAAAGCTCTAAACAATCAGGCTCCTTTTTTATTTAAAAAATCTGATACTACCGTATTATCCTAACAGAGCACTACGCTCCCAAAATGCAGGATTACTTGTAATACCTAGAATCTCCAAAAGTACAATGGGAGGCAGAGCCTTCAGTTATCAAGCTCCTCTCCTGTGGAATCAGCTGCCAATCTGGATTCGGGAGTCAGACTCGATCTCTGTTTTTAAGAATAGGGCTAAAACCTACCTTTTTGATATAGCCTACAATTAGGGAGGGATCATGCGTTTCTGAACCCTCCCTTAGTTATGCTGCTAATAGGTTTAGTCAGCCGGGGGACCTCCAGTAATGCACTGGGCCTCACTCCTTTCCTCACTCTCTATGAAATATTTTTTTTGCTGGTCATTAACATCTGTTTGTTCTCTCCCATAGATTGAGTCCCCATCATGCTGTTTGCTCTCTACATGTCTGTTCTTTTCTTCTTCTCTATCCCCTCACCCCCCAGCCAGTCGCAGCAGATGACTGCCCCTCCCTGAGCCTGGTTCTGCTGGAGGTTTCTTCCTGTTAAAAGGGAGTTTTTCCTCTCCACCGTCGCCAAGTGCTTGCTCACAGGGGATCGCCTGATTGCTGGGGTCTTTCTGCAACTGTGGGGGTTCCCCCCTACAGTTGATAGTGCTATGAGATGACTGTTGTTGTGAAATGGCGCTATATAAATAAAGTTGAATTGAATTGAATTGAATTGAATAACACGTCCCAGTAGAATCACAGTCCACGCTGCTACACCTATTGACAACCTGTTTGTTAATATTATTGATAAGAAAACAGAAAGTTGATTATTGATAAACGACATAAGTGACCATCTGCCAGTCTTTGCACTTATCCATGGCCACACAGGGGCCAATACAGAAAAAACTTTAAAATCTTTCAGATACAAATCACAAAGTGCAATCAGTTCTTTTAAACAAGACTTGCTGAAGCAAGACTGGATAAAAGTCTATGTATCAGATGTAAATGAAGCCTACAATACATTCATGAACATTGTAACTGCTCTTTATGAAAAAAAAAGTCCATTAGTAAAGAAAAAGCTTAAACAGAAATTTTGTCAACAAGCCATAGTTAACCAAGGGATTACAAAAAGCGTGTAAAAAGAAAAAATCACTATATAAAGTTTTTCTAAAGAAAAGGACAAAAGAAGCAGAGCAGAGGTATAAAACATACAAAAATAAGTTAATATATAATGAGATGTAATAAAAGAGACTATTACAGTAAAGAACTGGAGAAAAACAAAGATAACATTAAAAATACATGGACAATACTTAACAATATTCTTGGAAGTAAAAACAGAAATACAAGCTACCCAACCAATCTTTCAAAAAAAAAAAAAAAAAAACTCAGAGTGTGAAAGCAGTCTCACCTGCAGATGAATTTAATAATTTTTTTGTTAACATTGGTCCTAATTTGGCACGAGAAATATCCATTACGACACCTACGTAATAAGTAAAAACATTGCTATAAATGATTCCATCTTCATGAAGAACACAGATGAGAAAGGGGTCATTGGAATTGTTAAATCATTTAAAAGTAAAACATCTACGGATTGTGATGGTATTGACTGATTTTAGTCAAAGCTATCATTGAATGCTTAGTGAAGCCACTGATGTACACTACCGTTCAAAAGTTTGGGGTCACTTAGAAATTTCCTTATTTTTGAAAGAAAAACACTTTTTTTCAATGAAGATAACTTTAAACTAATCAGAAATACACTCTAATATCTAATATACATTGCTAATGTGGTAAATGACTATTCTAGCTGCAAATGTCTGGTTTTTGGTGCAATATCTACATAGGTGTATAGAGGCCCATTTCCAGCAACTATCACTCCAGTGTTCTAATGGTACAATGTGTTTGCTCATTGTGTCAGAAGGCTAATGGATGATTAGAAAACCCTTGTGCAATCCTGTTAGCACAGCTGAAAACAGTTTAGCTGGTTAGAGAAGCTATAAAACTGACTTTCCTTTGAGCAAGTTGAGTATCTGGAAAAAATTATTTCAAATACAAATCATTATTTCTAACCTTGTCAATGTCTTGACTATATGTTCTATTCATTTTACAACTCATGGTGGTAAATAAGTGTGACTTTTCATGAAAAACACAAAATAATTGTCTGGGTGACCCCAAACTTTTGAACGGTAGTGTATATCTGTAACCTGTCTCTCCAAGCAGGTATATTTCCCAATGCAATGAAAATAGCTAAAGTAATTCCAATATACAAGACGGGTGACAGAGGGGAATTTTCAAACTATAGGCCTATTTCACTATTGCCGCAATTTTCTAAGATACTCAAAAAAATATTCTGTGAGAGAACTGACAACTTTATAATGAAGAATAATTTATTGTGTGAGCAACAAAATGGGTTCAGACACAAGAGGACAACTGCATTTGCTCTAATAGAATTTATAGAAAAAATATCAACTGCTGTAGAAAATAAAGCGTATTCAGTTGGAATATTCCTGGATGTAAAAAAAGCATTTGATACAGTGGATCATAAATTATTGTTAAAGAAACTACAAAATTATGATATTGGGGGGTAGCACTGTCCTGGTTATGTAGTTACTTAAAGAACAGATAGTATGTATGTGTTGGTAGCAAAAACTCACAGTTACTGAAGGTTACTTGCGGAGTTCCACAGGGTTCAGTTTTGGGGCCATTGTTATTCAAAATGTATATAAATGATATATGTAAAGTTTTGGAAAAAATGGATTTAATAGTGTTTGCAGATGACACTAATTTATTATGCAGTGGAAGCAATTTGGAACAACTTTTGGATATACTCGGAACGGAATAAGGAAAGCTTAAACTGTGGTTTGAGTCAAACAATTAAACGCTCAATTTAAGTAAGACAAAATTTATAATTTTTAACAACCATCACAACAACTCAGTATCTAAACTCAGTGTAAATGGTGTAGAGATTGAAAGGGTATCTGAAATTAAATTCCTTGGAGTAATAATTGATAATAAACTGTGCTGGAAGTCACATATTAATTATATTAAAGGTAAAATATCTAAATCAATTGCAATACTACACAGAGTGAAATATTTGCTGAATCAACCCACATTATATACTTTGTATCATTCATTAATACTCCCATACATGACATATTGTACCGAAGTATGGGGAAATACATATAAAACAAACATATCCAGTCTTTATGCTTCAGAAGAGAGCTATTAGAATAATAAACAAAGCTGCTTACAGGGAATCAATAAACCCACTTTTTCTTAAATTAAAAGCTCTCATGTTGAAAGATCTGGTTGCTTTTAAAACTGCAGTAATAATGTTGAAAGCAAAGAATCTACAACTGCCCGCAAATATCCAAAAGTTGTTCCAAATAAGGGAGAAAAAATATTATTTCAGAGGAACATGTATATTTCAAAAACCTTCAGTGAGAACTACCACCAAACAACACTGTGTCTCAGTGCAAGGAGTCAGACTGTGGAACGCTTTTGGACCTGAATTAAAATCATGTACAACGCTTGGACAATTTAAACAAAAACTAAATAAAGAAATACTCCAAACATACACTACCGTTCAAAAGTTTGGGGTCACCCAGACAATTATTTTGTGTTTTCCATGAAAAGTCACACTTATTTACCACCATGAGTTGTAAAATGAATAGAAAATATAGTCAAGACATTGACAAGGTTAGAAATAATGATTTGTATTTGAAATAATAATTTTTTCCTTCAAACTTTGCTTTTGTCAAAGAATCCTCCATTTGCAGCAATTACAGCATTGCAGACCTAACATGATTGCACAAGGGTTTTCTAATCATCCATTAGCCTTCTGACGCAATGAGCAAACACATTGTACCATTAGAACACTGGAGTGATAGTTGCTGGAAATGGGCCTCTATACACCTATGTAGATATTGCACCAAAAACCAGGCATTTGACTGGCGCCTAGCGGCTGCCCCGGCCTTGGATACGCTCTGTAGAGCATGCCCAAATGCCAAGTCACGTTTCGTTACCTTGTATTCATACATGTGTAATGACAATAAAGTTGAATCTCATCTCTCATCTCATTTGCAGCTAGAATAGTCATTTACCACTTTAGCAATGTATAGAGTGTATTTCTGATTAGTTTAAAGTTATCTTCATTGAAAAAAAAGTGTTTTTCTTTCAAAAATAAGGAAATTTCTAAGTGACCCCAAACTTATATATATATATATATATATATATATATATATATATATATATATATATATATATACATATATGAGGTTTTTAAGAGTCCACTAACCCGAATTTTGTCATTTGGATGCTTTTTTTTTCTGTTTTGCCTCAGATCTCATTGACATTTGTCAAACAAATGAATCATCTGAATTATCCCAGGAGTTGTCTTCTCTGTTCAGACCTTGTTGGATATAATAAAAGTTTCAGCATTTACATATCTTAAAAAAAAACATAACTAATTATTCAGCTTTATTTGATTATTGCTTTCTTTTTCATTTAGACTCATTACAGATGTTTGTTGTGGGCAGCTCAGTGGAGCAGTGGTTAACACTGTGACAGCACAGCACGGAGGTCATGGATTCAATCCCACCATTGACCATCGTGGGTTCAAACCCACCCCTGACCATCAGTGACCCTTCTGTGTGGAGTCTGCATGTTGTCCCCGTGTCTGCGTGGGTTTTCTCCGGATACTCTGGTTTCCTCCCACAGACCATAGACATGCAGGTTAGGTTAACTGGCGTTCACTGGGGATTCTAAATTGTCCTTAGGTATGAATGTGGGAGTGAATGGTTGTCTGCTTCTCTGTGTTCGCCCTGTGGTGGACTGGCGATCTGTCCATGGTATACCCTGCGTTTCACCCAAAGATGCTGGCACAGGCTCGAGCCCCGCCCGCGACCCAAAAAGAATTGAGCTGTAGAAGATGAATGAATGAAGGATGAACAAATGATTGCTAACCAACCCAGTCAGACAAGATGAAGCTGATGATGCTTCTGGTCTCTTGCACTTGAATTGCATTTTGGATTGGGTGCATGTTTTCCAGCCAATCTGCACTTCAGCCTATCTTAGACTAAATTTCTTCTCAGTTTCAGCCCAATAGTCATTTGGCCATTATTTGAGCCTTTGGCAAGACTAGCTAATTAGTCCTGTTAATGTTTCTTTTGTACATTCTAAACAGCCCAGAAAGTGGGTATGTCATCAGACAATAGGTTTGGATCATCATCATTTGTTGTGAAGAATGTTTTCTCCTGTGTTTTTTTTTTTTTTTTTTTTTTTTTTTTTAATGCAGGGAGATAGGATTTGATCATTTATCTTGATTTGTTTCTTTTCTTCACTTAGGGGCTAGCCAGAATTCTTGTTGGAAGGATAATTTGGATGTTTGTTATTTTGGCCTCTGGTTCACGCTAGCCACGCTGACTGTATATAACCTTCACTGTGTATAGCAATGATTTACTCACCATGCTTTTCAATCATTCCTGTTCCCTGCCTCATGTCCTCATAGGAAGCGCTCTTAGGCTCAGTTTTCACTTAACGTGCAGAGCAGCAGTGGATAAAATCTTGACTGATGTCGCACAGGTTTGTCCTCAGGGTTTAATATTAAAGTCTGGCCCCTTATGCCCCCTGGAGTGACAGAAGAGTGATAAGCTTAGAGCTAAAATAGACTTCAAAAGTGTGCATTTTTTTTTTATTTATTTTCCCTAACAATAGTGTTAGGGTTTGAATTAAAAAAAAATGTGAAAAGCATTGTCTTTATTTTGATCATATAATTAGATGCAAGTACATGTATGGGTTACATTTAGATCAGTTTTTCAATACATCAAGTTGTTTTTCAATACAACTTGCAGATCTATAGTTGGAGTACAGTGGTTTTGTGTTTACCTCCAAATTCCAAACAGTATATGTAGTCATTCAAGAGCCCAGGTGTGAGCTGCAGATTTCACCAAAGAGGACTGAAAAGCGACTGAAAACAAATGACATATGGAAAAATTAAGTCCCTTTTTTGCAGGTTTATGCATTAGAACATCACTTAAATGGGAAATTTGTTGCTCTGCAGAGCAGCTGTTGCTTCTCTATTCATAGGTAAGTGCATGCATGTGTGTGGTCACTTCTTAATGATTATTATGCTTTAACTCCCATTTCAAGGACTGAGTCATTACACCCCAGATTTTTCCATTCTCTTGGCAATGGAAAGAAAAACATATTCCCTTCTGTCGCCTGTTGCTGAAACTGGGTCTCATTCTCACACACTTGAAGACATTAATAAAGACACATACACACAAGTCCATACACACACAGGGAACACATGACAAACCAATATTTGGGTTTTGCCTCTCACAGTGAGGGGTGGCAGGGTGAGGCTCTCATAGGTATATGAGAGCGACTAATCCTAATAATGACTCCAGACAGGCACACATACAAACATTCGCCAAGCTTACTATGACTTACCACCGAAACCAACTGCTGGCCGAGCCCTTCTGTATTTATAGATAATCAATCACACTGACAAGCAGCTCCTAGCACTTTGCGGGATATTTGGGTGGGCAGGGAAGTATAAAGGATTTCTTGATGGGAAGAAGCAGAGTCATTTATGGCATGCACATAATCACTGTGACCTCTGACTTTTTAAAGAAACCCACTTAAGAAAAAACAGTTGAATTACATTGATCACAGCATAACGCACAGATCATAAAGCCACTGAAATTGAGCAGCGGGTTCAGAGGGCACCTTAGGGACGTGTTAAGGCCTGACCTTACCTGTGCTCTCTGATGTAAAAAAGCCATACAGAGCTCAGATTCTTCATACAGATGATCCCAGGTTAGAGGTAAAATGTCAGACATGAGACAAGATGAGATGTACTAAATCTTTAAAGAGTGGTCACAGACTTGGCTTCTGCACATCTGCTTCTGTATATTCCTCCTTGCTGGTATCTTACTGACAGTGAAATTCAAAATTAAGCATTTCAAGGGATGGTGGCCCTCATGTTTACATTTTACAGTAAATGTAGACCTTATATGTAATGGGTATCAGGGAGCAGTAAAGCATAAATAGCATAAATATAGTCAGGGTGCTAATACAGGTCAGCTTAGGAATTAGAAAGTGAAATAAATATACCAAAAGGGTGAAATTACAGTGAATGTACTTCCACACTTTATATTTTAAGTCCTGTGTGATGTCTAAATGCATCAGTTTTTTATGAGTACAAAGACAGTCACACCAGGCACAACAGTTTTGCTCATCTGTTATGTACAAGGTATGACAAAGGAGAAACAAGACTTTTCACATAAAACTTTCATTACAAATTCTACAGAAAAATTACTCATTGTCCCCTTCAAAGTAACTCTCCCCAGAATTAATGCACTTCTGCATTTGGTTCTGCCACCCACAGAAGCACTTGGCAAAATCCTTCTCCCTGAGGTCCCTCAGCTTCCTCGTCACTGTGGCCTTGGATATCTTCTACAGTGGCAATATGAGTTCCTTTGACCACAGTCTTCACCTGGGAAAGAGCTAGAAGTCATACTGTGCAAGATCTGGGAAATAAGGAGGGTGGTCAAGAGCTGTGATCTGTTTGTTAGACAAAAACTGCCTCACATCGAGCATGGTGTGTGTGGGACCATTGTCGTGGTGGAATAGCCATGACTTGTCTCTCCACAGAGCTCGCCTGCTGCGCCGAACCCAGTCTTGGAGGTGATTGAGGACCTGCTGGTAGAACTGCTGGTTGACTCACCCTGAGACACGAACTCATGGTGGACCACTCCTGTGTGAAAAAGTGATTGCCCCCATACCAAATAACTGGTTGGGCCACCAGCAGCAACAACTGCAATTAAGCATTTGCGATAACTGACAATGAGTCTTTCACAGTGCTGTGGAGGAATTTTTGCCCACCCATCTTTGTAGAATTGTTATAATTCAGCCACATTGGATGGTTTTCCAGCATGAATCACCTTTTCAGGGTCATGCCATAACATCTCAAGCAGATTCAGGTCAGGACTTTGACTAGGCCACTCCAAAGTCTGTCATGAATTGCCCCTCCGGGGCAGAGAGAAAGACCCAGGCGCTGAACTGCAGTTTGTGGTATTTATTAAAAGAAACACAAAATCCATAAAGTGCAAAAAAGCATAAACTTACAAAGAGTAGTCAGTGGAAAGCACAGGAACACACATCAGGACAAGGAGAGAGTCCTGACGGGTATTGGGAGATGTGGGATGAGACTCTGACAAGGAGTGAATGCAAAAACCAGTCTTAAATAAAGCAGTAGATCAATCATATTAAATGATACCAGGTGTGGATCATGTGAGAGGGCAGGAGGTGACAGTGATTACAACATAGGGATCAGCTGAGGGTCATGAGAGGAGAGGAGACGGGACTGACAGCTTGACAGGGGCACTGCCCATGGCAGAGCAAAACCGGGAAGTGCCACTGACAGCTGAAGCCCCAGAAAGAGAGAGAGAGAGAGATTGATTTGATTTTGATTTTTAAAAGATCTTTAATAAACACACTTGTCCATCATTCAATACAATTTCTATGCCATGCTATATTACACAGAAAATTATTCCCCCAAAAAACGCCCAAACAAAAGCTGCCCATCACGAACTAAACAGAGGACATCCTCCAGGGACCAGAGGGTCCTAAAACCTTCCACATCCCCATTCCCCATAAAAAACTGAAAGTCCAGCCTGATTCTGGCTTTAAGTAGCCTCACAAATAAAATTTTGACATCAACATCATTCTCAACATTCTCAAGTTTTCTTCTCCGGCTTACATAAATAGCCAACTTTGCCTGCCCTAAAACAAAGTTCAGTAGTTGACACTTCTGCTTAAAACGACGATTGTACATAAAACCACAAATGAAAACCTGCTTAGAGAAAACTTCCTTAAAAATGTGAAAAAGTTCTGTGAGAAGTTCAAAGAGACCACTCAGGCGCTGACATTCAGTAAAACAATGAAAAACTGTCTCCCTAGAGGAACAAAAAACGCACTGATCACTGACACTGCTGTTAATCACAGAAACAAAAGCATTGACAGCTATAATGCCATGCAGGACCCTCCACTGTAAGTCCCCATGCCTCTTAGGGAGAGGGGCTTTATAAAGAGCCCTCCAGGCAGGCCGATGCCCTTTTCCTAGTCTAAAATAGGCTCTCCATGGAGTGTTCACACAGGTGTTCAATCTGTCTTTGTTGAGTGCCATCACCACCAGTCTGTAGAGTGCCTTACTACTGGCTCCTCCAAAGTCCACACCAGTGGGAGCACAGAATGCCAGTAAGGAGCAAGGAGAGACGTCAAAGTCCATACAAAGCGTGAGAGAGGGAAAAGGGTCCGTGCTTTCTGGCTGCAGCGTGCCATTGCCAAAGTCCATGAGTAGGGAGCGCTCAAGTCCATGAAGCTTCTGTTTCCAGTGTGTAAGAAGGCCATTGATGAAACGATTTGATCTGACACCAAGATGAGCTGCTAAAGCTGAGGCGTTGTTGAGGCCAGGACCAGCCAGTTCCACCACTTGCTTCAGAGTGAGAACATTCCTGGAACACAGCCTATCAAGGAAGGTCCTTCCAACTCCCGGCAGGACACCAAGGCGACCACCAAAAACCAGCGGCTCCCTCAACAACCAGTGGAGGGAAACGTATGGCCCTCTTTGTTTTTTAAAAAGAGTCCATACTGAAAAAAGACTGCGGTAAAAACTGGGCAAAGACAGTGCACTAGAGTTCTTAAAATCCATTAAAAACACAGGGAGGTCTAGCCCAAGCCCAAGGACTCTCTGTAAAATAACACAGGCCAAAGGCCTCCATACCAGGTCCTGGGGGCCCGTCAGCAGTCTCTGTATGAAAGTCAGTCTAAAAGCAGCACCTCTACTAGCTAAATGAACCACTCCTTGCCCCCCTTCCTCTTTGGGAAGAAATAACAGGGCTTGAGGGACCCAGTGGAGTCCACCCCCCCAGAAAAAGTCCACCATAACAGACTGGATTTTTGACAGCAAACCGGCAGGGGGGTCCATGCACATGAGGCGGTGCCACAGGGATGAGGAAACAAGATTATTTAAAATGAGCACTCTTCCTCTAAAAGATATTCTTGGCATTAGCCACTTCCACTTATTTAGTCTCCCCTTGATTTTCTCTATGACCCCATCCCAATTTTTTTGCTCAAACTGTTGATTTCCAATAAAGACACCAAGATACTTAAAACCTCCTTTTTTCCAAATCAGCCCACCAGGCAGCGTAAGCTGATTTTCTAGGTTCTCCCCCACCATCAGAGCCTCGCTTTTTCCCCAGTTTATTTTTGCAGAGGAAAGTTGGCCAAAAAGATTGACACTCCTAACCAAAACGTCAATGTCACTCTGCTTGTTCAGCAGAAAGACTACATCATCTGCATAGGCCGACAGCTTGAACGTGGTGTCACAGCCAGGAAAAGTAACTCCTGATAGGTTCCTTCTCAAGCAGTGAAGCAAAGGCTCTATGGCGAGGGAGTACAGCATCCCTGAGAGAGGGCAGCCCTGCCGAACCCCCCTCTGGACTTTTAAAGGGGCAGACAGGCCCCCATTTATCTTCAGCACACTCTCAATGTCACTGTACAAGACCCGTACCCTGGCTATGAAGCCTGGGCTGAACCCAAAAGCTGTTAAAACTGTCCATAAATATTGGTGTTCAACCCGGTCAAATGCCTTTTCCTGGTCAATTGAAATCAAACCAGTTTCTACCGCCAATGAACCAGAGACCTCCAAAACATCCCGAATTAAAGTGATGTTGTCCCTAATCAGCCTGCCAGGCACAGTGGTCTACATGAATGAGCTCGCTCATCACCTTTCTCAGTCTTCGGGCCAGAGCTTTTGAAAGAATCTTATAGTCTGTGCAGAGCAGAGAGACTGGCCTCCAGTTCTTTAGGCTCTGGAGGTCCCCTTTTTTCGGCAACAGTGTGATGATGGCCCTCCTGCAGGTCGTGGGTAGGGTCCCCCTTTTCAAGCTATCTTGGAGAACCTCCAGCAGGTCTGGACCAAGCAGGGGCCAGAATTCCTTAAAAAAGTCCACAGAGAGACCATCTATGCCTGGTGATTTTCCATTCTGGAGGCTCATTAGCGCCGTATGCAGCTCAGACAGAGACAGTGGAGCATCCAAGCCGGCAACAAGGTCCTCTGAGAGCACTGGAAGACCATCAATGAAAACCTGGCCCAGTGACGTGTCTTCCCTCCACTCTGCTCTAAACAATTCACTGTAAAAGCTAGCAGCGTATTTCCTGATCTCTGCTGCTGTGGAGATTGTTCTCCCGTCATCGTCCAACAAGGATTGAATGAGTTTTCTCTGTCCATTTTTCCCCTCCAGTCCAAAAAAGTACTGGGAGGGCGAGTCCATCAGAGCTACATCCATGTAGCGTGAGCGGACCAGAGCACCCTGTGCGGTGACCCCTAGCAAGCTAGCCAAGGCTGACCTTTTTGACTTGAGAGCCTCTAAGTGCTCTTGTTTTCCTGTAGAACTGAGCAACTCCTCTAGCTCTACCACCTCAGTCTCCAGAACTTTCAAGGATTGGGTCAAGCTATGAGTGACATTTTGAGTGTACTGTTGGCAGAGTTGTTTTATCTGTGCCTTACCAAAATCCCACCACATTTGGAGAGAACTAAAAGAGGGTTTTTGTTCCCTGTGTGACTTCCATACATCATGAAAAACCCCTTTAAAAAACACATCATTTAAAAGTGTATTATTAAAATGCCAAAAAGCACTCTTACACTTTACATTTTCAATAAACACAGAACAAAACAGCAGGCAGTGATCAGTGAAACCAACAGGACAGATACAACTATTTTTAAAAACACTCATTTGATGTTTAAAACCATAAAAACGGTCTAACCTAGCCATAGATAAAAGGTTATCTTTAACATGGCTCCAGGTGTATTGCCTCTGGTCCACATGATGTGATCTCCACACATCAGCCATTTCATGTGTCTTCACCAGTTCCCTCAGCCTATTGGCAGAAGCAGGGTGAGGCTCCTGATGGTTCCTGTCTAGTCTGTGGTTTAATGTACAGTTAAAATCACCCCCCAGAAATAAAAAACTATTTGGATTACAGGACCTAACCGTATCCGATAGCACGTCAAAGACCCTGATCCTCTCTGCTCTCTGTGTTGGCACATACACGTTTATAAAAACGAAGTTCACGTTTTCAAACTGTACCTTTAATAAGAGAAAATGACCTTTCACCACCTCTTCTACCTCATAAGAGACAGGCACACAACCCCAAGAGAAAAGTACAGCCACCCCCCCACTGCTATTGGATTTGTAGCTAAAAAAAATGCAGCCATCCCACTCTTTTCTCCAATGGCTCTCAATGTCTACAGTGCTGTGAGTCTCCTGGAGCATCAGCACGTCAAGTTTCTTTAAATTAAAAAGCTTGTATAAAGAGGCCCTTTTTACATCATCCCTGGCCCCATTAATATTGAGAGTGCCAATTCTAAGGTGGGGCATTAAAAAGGATAAAAATAAGGTACAGTAAAAAAACACACACATAGCATAAAAGGGAAGAAACAAACTAAGAGTCAACATGACTGTTAGTAATTTGCGATTTCAGTTTAAAGGCCAAATGTCACGTAACAGGGTACTTTAAATATCTTGAAACTAGATATAAAAGGGAACCGATCCGTTCGGGTCTTGGTGCATATGCTTCAGTAACAACGGAATATTCATTAATTTAAAACTGCCGCGCTTGGCCTGACACGGCCCCTGGAATCGCCTGGGGAAGAAGGCGGAAGTGACGAAATCGATTGTACCCTAGTTTGATGCTTGGGGTATTTCAATTGATTGTTTATATGGAGACTGGAAGGTTGAAGTGAGCAACAAGAAAGAAAAAATTGGATATTTCACCCATACCTTAAAACGGGACTATCAGGGACAGCTGGGTAATAAGGGACACTTCTCTGGGAAATGTTTTCATACCTGTCAAGTGAGATGTTTTCGCCGTACTTCAACACCGTAAAAAGCGGCTATAAGGAACGGCGGAGCAACAAGGGACACCTCTCTGGGAAATGCCCCAAATGCAACTCGTGTTGTTATTGTCAAATATTTTAAGGATTCATGGATATTTGACAATAACACCACAACTCAGCGTCCAGCGCAAAATTAAAAAAAAAGCAGAATTCTGTATTTGTCAGGCGATCTCTGTCTGTTCTGCAACCGCTGCACAGCTGAACGTGTTAAACCATTGTCCTAATGACTTCTCACTGTAGTGAGAACAGCTCAAGCTGAGCGATCAGCCCGCCCGACAATTAGACTAATGAGTGACTCCACACTTCTCATGGTGGTGCGAATAGCTGACGCTGAGCGATCAGCCCGCCCGACAATTAGACTAATGAGTGACTCCACACTTCTCATTGAAGTGATAATAGCTCACGCTGAGCGATCTGACAGCACCAGCTGTGGCTGATCACACACAGGACGGGCTCCTCAACACACTCAGTTTTTTTTCCAGTATATTTTTTCTTTTGGGCGTACAGAAATGGCAATATGCCCGTTTTTGCTAAAATTGCATTTTCCCCGTATTTTCCTTAAAATATTTGACAATAACAACATGAACTATATTTAAAACATTTCCCAGAAAAGTGTTCCAAACCACTCCGCCGTCTCCCACAGCCACGCTTGGCACCAAAATACGGCGAAAACGTCTCACTTGACAGGTATGCACCTCCATTTTCATATTGATCTGGTCAATTTCTTGACAGCAGCGGCTCTCCTCCACTGTAATAATAATGGCTTCTGAAAAATCAATATTTATGGGGCGCCCTGGACAGACCCCCTTCGGCTTCGCAATTCTGGAGGCGATTAATGTCCGGTTCAATGACATTTTCCACTGGTTCTGCTCTCTGGTCATCGTTGGAACTGTTGTCATCAGACAAAGCATCTGATTCCGTCTCGGATGGCTCGAACCTGTAAGGTTCTATGCCTCTGTCACTGTCTGAACCACTGACAAAAAAAAAAAGACAAAACTAAACTAATTTGTTCACAATCGCTGTCACTTTCCGTCATGATTGTCCAATGTTGATAAGTGTGAATGTGGATAGGCAGGGCAGCCAGGGTACAACTGGTGATGTCAAAAACATGGGCGTGGTCTGGACTGGCTGTCACAAGCCAGCAAGCAAGGTGGGGCCTTCACCTGGTGTATTTTGTGCAATTATGTAAATACAGGTGGGTGATATGGTCTCCGGTATGAATATTTGGTTTAAGCTATGTGTATTTTATCTAAATTCGTTGTCATTTAGAAAAAAAAATTACGTGACATTTGGCCTTTAACAACCAGTTTCTTTAAACGATATATTTCCTGATCAGTGAAAATCTCATTCCCATCATTTAGTTTCATAAATTTGCGAGCTGATGCCACAAATAACTGCAGATCTGGAAAGTAATTTTCCACTTTCACAGCTCTGCTCCCCTTAGTCACCTGGAGAAATTTCCTAATCTTGGTAAAACAATAGGAGCTTTGCTCCTCCTGCGTCTGCATCAGTTCAGACTCAGCTCCACTTTCGTCAGAAGCGCTCTTATCCAGTATTTCTAAATTCCCAACCCTACTAGATTTAGCAGAGCTCTGCAAGTTTTCACCACTTTTTCTTTTTTGTGCAGCTTTAAAAGGATCCTCTTCAACAAAACTACATTCCTGCATTTCTTCGTGAACTGCAACGTTTGTCATGCAGTGTTTACTCTGTGTGTCCGCTACAGTCTCAAACCGCTCCTCCCCCGCCTGCAAAGTCTGTTCATTCACGTTCCTTCGTTTAACTGCACTCATTTCGCCCTCCACCTCTTTACTCCGGGTGACAGGCTCGTCACAATGATTGGAGCTGCCGCCAGACAGAAACTCCCCACCATCACTGTTTGAAGGGGCAACTACCGTGCCCGCAGCGGCCGCCCCAGCAGAAGCGGACGCGGCCACGGCCGCGAACGCCCCAGCAGAAGCGGACGCGGCTGCCCCAGCGGAAGCAGACGCCGCAGCGGCATCCGCCGCACCACATTTAGCGCTACCCTCCGGACCACCAGAAACAGTGGCGTCACCTTTCTTACTGCCAGTGTTCTTTGTGTTCGCCTTTTCAGGACATGATCTAATGAGATGGCCTTCTGCACCACGCGCAAAACACTTCATGGTTTCAGATGTTGCAAACACCAAGTAGCTAAAGCCGTCAATCCTGAAGTTAAAAGACACGTTCAGTTCTGCTGAGCTGTCTTTTAACACCATGAAACACTGCCTCCTGTGACACACGACATGCTTCAGCAGGGGTGATTTACTACCCAGAGAGACCATTCTGATGGGGGAAACAACTTGGCCAAAATGGGACAACTCTCTGATCAGCTGATCATTTTTAATGGAAGGAGGAGCGTTTGAGATGGTGATCCTCCTAGAAGGGTTAACCAGTGGTAGAACAGGAGTAAAAGTGTCATTTATGACCACTCCCTGTTCCACCACCTGATCAGCTTTTTCAGTGGAATCCAGAAAGCTGACAATTGCGCTGTTCATCCTCGATGCTGATTTTATGCTGTCATGCCCAACCACCTGTCCTACAGCGAGGCCGGCCTCCTCCACAGAACAGGGAACTGTCGGGAGGATTCTCACACCATGCCGCCGGGTCAAGCGCTCAAACTCCACACCACCGTCAAACACCGGCATGATGCCGGCCAGGAAAAACGGGCAGCAGAAGCTACCGTTCCCCGACACACTCACTCCAACACTCACACCCCAGCACACACACACTCAAACCACTATATACTAAACACACACACCTCAAACACACACGATAGAGAAAAGTTAGAAAAAAACAAAGTTTAGAGTACTCACTCAACGCCACTCCACACCCCTGCTCCCACAAACGCTCACGCATGCACACGAGAGAGAGAGAGAGAGAGAGAGAGAGAGAGAGAGAGAGAGAGAGAGAGAGAGAGAGAGAGAGAGAGAGAGAGAGAGAGAGAGCACAAAAGTACAAATATAAAGCAAGAACTAAAATGACGACAAATACAGTAAAGACTGAAGGAAAGGTACAAGCAAATGCCAAATATATGAATAACAAGACTGCGATAACATGACAGGAGAATGAGTAGAACTAAGACACAATACAAGGTATATGAAAACCAACCAAGGATAAACTGACAGGAAACTAAGACTCAAAAATACAGCAAATGTACAAATACAGAAAAAGACAATGACATGGGGGGGGGGGGTCCACTGCACTCATATCATGACAAAATCTTTATTTTGTTTTTCTGAAGCCATTCAGAGGTGGACTTGCTGTTGTGTTTTGGATCATTGTCCTGCTGGAGAACCCAAGTGCGCTTCGGCCTGAGGACACGAACAGATGGTCGGACATTCTCCTTCAGGATTTTTTGGTAGAAAGCAGAATTTATAGTTCCATTTACAACAGCAAGTCTTCCAGTTCCTGAAGCAGCAAAACAGCCCTTGACCATCAAACTACCACCACCATATTTTACTGTTGGTATTGTAATAGATTTAGATTAATGGGTTTATAGGTGTTTTATTGTTGGTACAAGGATTAATGTAAATATGAATGTGAGTAGGGATGAAAATTTCCTTTCAATACACAAACATATGCTCACTGGGGCACCAGCCCAAATAATGGACAATTTGATAAACAATTCTTAATTTGAACCAATGATGAATCAGTCTCAAAAACCCTGTGAGTTCTTGTCTGCTTATAATCAAGAAGATGGACATGAAATAAAACAATAACTCCCATATGTCTTTCAATACTATAATAAGAAATGTTAAACTAGGTTAACACATTTGGATAACTTTAAAACAAAGAATTCAACATGTATCATGGGCATCACAGACGGTTAATGGATTACTAAGCATAATCTGTAAATCAAACATGAAATGAAGGTGTTTATTGTTAAGGGTAAAAAAAAATCCAAACATACATGGCCCTGTGTGAAAAAGTGATTGCCCTCTCCCCCCTGTTAAAACATAAATTAACGGTGGTTTATTACATCTTTGGAAAGCTGAGCTCAATGTCTCTAGCTACACCCAGGCCTGATTACTCCCACACCTATTCTCAATCAAGAAATCACTTAAATAGGACCTGCCTGACAAAGTGAAGTAGACCAAAAGATCCTCAAAAGCTAGACATCATGCTGCAGTACAAAGAAATTCAGGAAAAAATGAGAAACAAAGTAATTGAGATCTATCAGTCTGGAAAATGAAATAAAGCAATTTCTAAAGCTTTGGGACTTCAGCGAACCACAGTGAGAGCCATTATCCACAAATGGTGAAAACATGGAACAGTGGTGAACCTTCCCAGGAGTGTCCGGCCAACTAAAATTAAAGACCCCACAACAACATCCAAAGAACTGCAGGTCTTACTTGCTTCAGTTAAGGTCAGTGTTCATGACTCCACCATAAGAAAGAGACTGGGCAAAAATGGCCTGCATGGCAGAGTTCCAAGATGAAAACCACTGTTGAGCAAAAAGAACATAAAGGCTCATCTCAGTTTTGCCAGAAAACATCTTGATGATCCCCAAGACTTTTGGGAAAATACTCTGTGGACTGATGAGGCAAAAGATGAACTTTTTGGAAGGTGTGTGTCCCATTACATCCGGCGTAAAAGTAACACAGCATTTTAGAAAGGGAATATCATACCAACAGTAAAATATGGTGGTGGTAGTGTGACGGTTTGGGGCTGTTTTGCTGCTTCAGGACCTGGAAGACTTGATGTGGTAAATGGAACCATGAATTGTGCTGTCTACAAAAAATTCCTAAAGGAGAATGTCTGGCCATCTGTTCATGACCTCAAGCTGAAGCACGCTTGGGTTCTGCAGCAGGACAATGATCCAAAACACACCAGAAAATCCACCTATGACTGGCTTGAGGGTAACAAAATGAAGACTTTGGAGTGGCCTAGTCAAAGTCCTGACCTGAGTCTGATTGAGATGCTGTGGCATGACCTTAAAAAGGCAGTTCATGCTTGAAAACCCTCCAATGTGGCTGAATTACAACAATTCTGCAAAGATGAGTAGGCCAAAATTCCTCCACAGCACTGTAAAAGCCTCATTGCCAGTTATCCCAAACGCTTGATTGCAGTTGTTGCTGCTAAGAGTGGCCCAACCAGTTACAGTATTAGGTTTAGGGGTAATCACTTTTTCATACAGGGCCATATAGGTTTTGATCTTTGTTAATCTTAATAATAAACACCTTCATTTAAAAACTGCATTTTGTGCTTACTTGAGTTATCTTTGTCTAATATATAAATTTGTTTGGTGATCTGAAAAATTTAAGTGTGACAAACATACAAAAAAAAGAGAAATCAGGAAGCGGACAAACACTTTTTCACACCACTGTTTTATCGCCTGTCATTTTATTTATATGATGATACACTAAATAATTGTTTTTTTGTTTGTTTGTTTTTTTATTCCATCCACATTCACATTTTAACTGTGACTTACTGTTGTAGTCTATAGGCATTGCATTTTTTTAGAGGAATGAATGAATGAATGAATGAACGAATTAATTAATTAATTAATTAATGAACGGGGGAACGGGTATGCAAAAGTAACTACATAGGAAAATAAAACAGAAACAAATACTGCCTCTACAAATTCTGATCTTTATATGAGCGTTGTCTGACGCTGATGTCAGCTGACCTACATTAAATATTTCTCAGATTTTTCAAAAGGTCTTTAAAAGTCAGTCCAAACGCTGTAGTGTGAACCCAGCTTTAACTTAGTCTGACTTAGGGAAACTCTGCATAACTTAGCCCAGTACTCAAGAACTTTTACAAACTGAGCACAACCGTCACCAGCGTGTATTTCCAAACATCGGCAAACTTAAAGCATGCTGAAAATTTGCAAAGAATACAACTTTAACCAGCATTTGCCAACAAACACCAACAACCATTAACTTTTGCCAGCAGAGTAAGACGTTTGCCAAAACAAAAGTAAAAGTTGGTCCAAACATTGTAATGTGAATCCACCTTAACCGCCACCTTTGATACGGTGGACCATGACATTTTAATATCTCGCCTGCAATATCTTGTGGGTATTTCTGGTACTGCACTGGAATGCTTCAGGTCCTGTTTGGCTGAGAGAACCATGTGTGTATGCCTTGCTGGCCCTAAATCCTCCTCTGCTTCCCTGTCATGTGTGGTCCCACAGGGCTCAATTTTAGTGCCCCTGATCTTTTCACGTTATCTACTTCCACTGGGTTCAATTCTTAGAAAGCATGGTATTTCCTTCCACGATTATTCTGATGACTGTCAGATATATGATCCATTTAGGTAGAAGGAGGCTTGCTCAATTAACCCAATGACTGCCACAGGTGCTCCATTGCGTCATAAGCCCCTAGTGGTCAAGATTTTTTTCAAGAAAATATCCAGTTCAGATGTCAGAGATTTCCAAGGCTATAGCTTGAAAGTGGTAAGAGATAATCGCTTACTGTCAATTAGAAAGATGTAGAATATGATCCAAAGTTTGATATAAGAGTAAATTTATGCATCTAATTTGCATAATGCCACTGCAGCCATATTGAATTATATAACTTTCAGTCAAAAGTGGATTTTGGACATATTTGCACAAAAAATGGTTTTGTTTTTTGTCACTGCTTTTTGTTTTGGTCATTTTGTTATCTTATCTTCAAAAGTATATGAACCAGAAAATCAGAACAATGTAAACAAACAAACAAATTTGTCACTTATTGCTGGCCGGGCTGCTCGCTTGCTTTGTCCTTTTGTGGTATCCTGGTCATTATTTTCTCTTCTGTGGGTCATTTTATTTTCCCCCCTCATCTCCAGAAACTGTTATGATTATTCCACCTCAATTCCGCTTTTATCCCGCCACTGTTTATCTTGTATGATGACACGGAACCGGCTCAATTGTTCTCTCCAGTCACATGGTGCTGGGGACGATG
The DNA here is from genome assembly GCA_020510985.1 of Pholidichthys leucotaenia. Taxonomy (NCBI): domain Eukaryota; kingdom Metazoa; phylum Chordata; class Actinopteri; order Cichliformes; family Pholidichthyidae; genus Pholidichthys; species Pholidichthys leucotaenia. The sequence goes on along the minus strand of CM035847.1, from coordinate 108,795,417 downwards.
TCAGGTGAACATCAACCAGCTTTGCCCCCCTTTGTTATAACAAAATGTATATATTTACCTTCATAAGCTAAATAATCTCTTTTTAGAATCATAGTTGGCAAATTTGGGAGCAAATGCCTCCTCCTTCTTGCAATGGCGAACATCAACATTCGTTTACAAACTTGTCTTCTGTGGTCTCCAGAAGTGAGATTTTAGGATGGTTCCATGCCCGCCATTAGTCCTCCAAGGCAAGAGCAGTAAGTTATATGTGTCTGCCACCTTGTGAGGTGAAATCCTTTGTATAACTTAAATCAAATGGGGAGTTTTTGGCCACCTCATATAACATCACATGACAGTCACAGCGCTGCTCCTGTGGCAGTGGGGGCACTATCTGTCCATGAAAGCTTGCACAATAAGAGTTAAATCACTTCTTGAATGCCTTAATGACATTAAAGATTAGATAAGATAAGATAAGATAAGCCTTTATTAGTCCCACAATGGGGAAATTCCAGGATTGCAACAGCACAGGGATAGCAACACTCAGAGCAACAATCAGAAGGCAAGAAAAAAAAGCAAGAGCAGCTAATATACATATGTACACATTACTATATATATATATATATATATATATATATATATATATATATATATATATATATATATATATATATATATACAGAATATATAGATGACAGTAAACTTCTTAAATTTTAATACAAAAAGAAAGATGTGATTGTGTTCGGACCCAGTGGCACCCGTGAGTCCCCCCTGCTGACTTTGGCCCCTTGGCAGGGTTTGTCCAACCAAATGTTGCTAATCTGAGTTTGCAAATGGACAGTAATTTTAAATTAGATTGTGAAATTAGTGCAGTAGTGAAGTGCAGCTTTTTTCATTTGAGGCAATTTGCAAAGGTTAAAGCGATTCTTTCAAGACAGCACTTTGAAACAATAATCCATGCTTTATTACATCTCAGCTGGATTACTGCATTGTACTTTATTTTGGAGTCAACCAGTCTTCCCTCCCACATCTCCAGTTGGTTTAGAATGCAGCTGTATGTCTTTTAACTGGTATACGTAAGCGAGAGCACATTACACCCATTTTAGCTTCCCTTCACTGGCTTCCTGTGCACTTGAGGGTCTATTTTAAAATTATTTTATTTGCTTTTAAATCATTATATGGCCTTGCCCCACCTTACCCCTCTTAGCTGCTCCATCCTTTTACTCCTGCTTGGTCTCTCAGGTCAGCTGACCAGGTGTTCCCAGAGGTATCAAAATCTAAGTGGTAGGTCCGAGGGGCCAGAGCTTTTTCTGTTGCTGGTCCTGAACTTTACCCATTAGGCAGGCTCCTTCACTGTCCACTTTTAAAACTCAACTTAAAAACCCATTTTTATTCGTTGGCCTTCAACCTAGCATGAGACATTGATTTTATTCGTTTTATTGCTTTTATTATATGATTTTTGGTTTTACCTGTCTTGTTTTATACTTTTTTGCTGTATTTTGCTGTCCCTTGTTTATTTTTGTGTTTTACATTTTTTCATATTTTATTCATCCCTGATGTACAGCACTTTGTGTCAGCTGTAGTTGTTTTTAAAGTGCTTTAGAATTAAAGTTGGGTTGGATGGGATTTAGTTATGGACAATAAAATGGAGATGTAGTCCAAGGTGTAACCTGCATTGTGCTCAATAGCAAATATGTTAAGAAAACGGACAAGAGAACAGATTTTATCCATGGTTTGAGGGTCCTCAACTCTGCACTCCTTTTAAGACAGAATGTCCCAAAGAAAACAATTTAGTAAACATAGATATTCAATGTGCCAGACTATTATATAGAAACTATAAGCTATATTGTCTCAACTTTTGTTTATTTGTTTGCAATATTTTCTAAATTGATAATAATGACTGGTGTTTAAATCTGTAAACCTGGCCTGGATCTTGGCTATGGACAGTGCAGCTCTCAATGACTGCCTTCTGAACACAAAGCTGGGCCAAAAGATGAGCTACTAAGTTTATAGATATTGTTGGTCTACTTTAAATATGTTTATATTCTTGCTTTAAGAGGGATTTATTGCTAAAGAGACTCATAATGGTAGCAGAACAGTGATTGTGAATTTCCTTTGCTAACCCTCAATATGTAATATACACCAAGGCCCGTACACACAAAGTGTGCTAGTGCTAAGAATTATTCCTTGTGATGTGATTCTTAGAAATTTTTTTGAAATATGATGTTTTCTAAGATTTCTGCCCTAAATTTTGGAGAAACTCCTAGTAAAAACAGAAGCTATTTAGAAAGCATCTTAGCCCTTTAAAGGACTTCTAAGCCAAAAACACATTAGGAGGAGTGTGGAGGACTTTTAAGGGGCTTAGGAGTTTCTTAAGAAGAAGAGAAAATTGAGCAAAGATGGAGACTAAGAAGAAATGTTCTTGAAATGATCAATGATGATGAGCTCATTGAACGTTATAGGTTTGATCGTGTTGGGATACTGTATTACACTTTATAATACAACCTAAAGTGACAGGGTACTTTGTGTACTTCCCATGTACTTTTAATGAAAGCACTTGGAAAACACCATGCAATTATTAAAAAGGAAAAAAAAAAAAAAGGTCAGTTTAGAAAGAAGCATGGGATCAGTCTGCCAAGGTCTCCGCCTTTGACCGCCACCTAACCCACATAGCACCAGACCCCCATGATCCCTCCTGCAGGTGGTGAGCCTACTGGAGGGCGGACCTATGCAACTCCTTCGGGCTCAGCCCGGCTGGATCCCATGGGTGGAAACCCAGCCACCAGACGCTAGCCATCGAGCCCCTCCCCCAGGCCTGGCTCCAGGGTGGGGCCCCAGTAACCCCATACCGGGCGGGGTACACTGAATCCTTGATCTAGAATTTATCATGAGAGTCTGTTGGATCGTTCTTAGTCTGGCCCTTCACCCAGGACCAATTTGTCTTGGGTGACCCTATCAGAGGCAAATTGCCCCGGACAACATAGCTCCTGGGATCACTGGAGCACGCAAACCCCCCACCACAATAAGGTGACAATCCATGAGGGATCAGTCTGATGCGGGTACGGAAGACTCTGCCACAGGTCGGGCACAGGTGGTCTGCGCAGGCAGAAGATACAGGGGTGGCTCTGGACTTGTGAAGCCCACGTTTTCTCTTGGCCTTTGCAATCCTGTTCAGCTCAAAGGAGGCAGCACCTTTGCTGGTTTGGCTATGCCAGTCTGGTCGGTCTAGCGTAAGGGTCTCCCAGGTGTCAGGACTGATGTCAAAGTTCTTCAGGGAGGCCTTAAGAGTGTCTTTGTAGCGCTTCCTCTGACCACCTTTTGAGTGCTTGCCCTCTGCTAGCTCACAATAGAACAGTCTCTTTTGTAGGCGTGAGTCAGGCATATGAACAAGGTGGCCAGCCCACCTAATCTGGGCTGTCTTAAGCAGGATGTGGATGCTAGGCAGCTCAGCTCGGGAGAGGACCTCTATGTCAGGGATTTTGTCCTACCAGGTGATCTTCAGGAGCTTTCTGAGGCAGTTCAGATGGAAGTGGTTTAGCTTTCTGGCGTGGCGCTCATAGACTGTCCAGGTCTTGTAGGCATACAGTAGGGAAGGCAGGACAACTGCCTTGTATGCCTTCAGTTTTGTGGTCAGCCTGATGCCTCTCCTTTCCCACACTGATGCATGTAGCCATCCAAATGCTGAGCTTGCCTTGGCAATGCGCGAATCAACCTCGTTGTCAATGTTGAAGGACCTGGAGAGTGTGCTAGCCTTGAGGGTCCCCCCATTGACAGTGATGGTTGGTTCCATGTAAGTCTTCTGCGGTGCGGGTTGGTGCAGGACCTCGGTTTTCTTCGTACTGATTGTGAGCCCAAAGTTGTCACAAGCAGTGGAGAAGCAGTTCATGCTCTGCTGCATCTGGGCCTCTGTAGCGGCGTTGAGTGTGCAGTCATCTGTGAACAGGAAGTCACGCACTGAGTCCCCTTCCAACTTGGTTCTAGCTTGGAGCCTCCGCAGGTTGAAGAGCCTGCCGTCCATCCTGTACCTGATCCTGATGGCGCTTTCTTCATCATCGCAGAAGGAATCAAACAGCATGGCTGTGAACACCATGCTGAAAAGTGTGGGTATGAATACACAGCCCTGCTTGACCCCATTGGTGACTGGGAAAGCTTCAGAGGAGTCTCTATCCTCCAGTACTTGAGCAAGCATGCTGTTGTGAAACTGGCACACCATGCTGATGAACTTGTCCGGGCAGCCAAACTTCGCTATGATCTTCCACAGCCCCTCACGACTGACAGTATCAAAAGCCTTGGTCAAATCTACAGCTGTTGTGTAGAGGTCCCTGTTCTGCTCTTGATACTTCTCCTGAAGTTGGCATGTGGCGAAGATCATGTCAGCAGTTCCACGACCCTCTCTGAAGCCACACTGGCTCTTCAGCAGGTGACCGCCTTCCATGTGCTGAATGAGGCGGTTGAGTAGGACTCTTACAAGGATCTTGCCAACGATGGCGGGGAGAGAGATTCCATGGTGGTTGTCGCAGGACTGCCTGTTTCCTTTTCTCTTGTAGAGATGGACAATAGAGGCGTCCTTGAGCTCCTGGGGGATAACTTACTGCTGCCACATGGTCTGAAAGAGCTCGGTGAGTTTCTGTATTAGAACTGGTCCTCCTACCTTGTAAATTTCAGCTGGAATGGAGTCAGAGCCTGGTGCTTTGCCATTCAGAAGGAGTTTGATTGCTTTTTGGACTTCTAATTCCATTGGAGGTTCTGCCAGAGATGTGTTCACCTCTACTTGGGGCATGCGAGTGATGGCTTCTGCATTGATGGACGAAGGTCTGTTCAGGATGCTGCTGAAATGTTCTGCCCATCTTTCCAGGATTGCATTCTGGTCGGTGAGGACAGTGGACTCGTCAGCACTGAGCAGTGGTGATGTTCCAGAAGACTGAGGCCCGTAGATGGTCTTAAGGGCATTGTTGAAGCATTTGGAGTTGTTGCTGTCACCGTGCTGCTGTATATCATCGGCCTTTTTGCTGAGCCAGAAGTCCTGCAACTCTCTAAGCTTTGCCTGTGCCTTTTCTTTTATGGAGTTGAAGGTTGCCTTCTTAGAGGCTTCTAACCCAACTCTGTAGTACAGTCTGTTGGGTGGCCTGCCAGAGTTTTTCAGTCACCCTAACAGAAGAAGTAGCGCAGGAGGCGGCTGCCCGACAGGAAGGGCGAATAGTGAGCAGGTGAGGGGAGTCGAGGGAACCATGATGACATCAGGCAGCAGAGGAGGAACTATGACAACGTCAAGCAGCGGAGGAGGAACCACGACGATGTCTGGCAAAGAGGGATAGGGGACCACGACAGTGTCTGGCGAAGGAGGAGGGAGCTCAATGCCCTTGGTCAGGCCAGAAGCACCCTCGGTGGTCCCGGATTGGGACAAGGCTGCACCCGCGGTGGCTCTGGGCTGGAGCGAATTTGAACCCTTGGTGGATCCGGGCTGGAGCAAACCCGCACCCTCGGTGGCTCTGGGCTGAAGTGGAGCCGCACCCTCGGTGGCTCCGGGCTGGAGCAGAGACGCACCCTCAGTGGACCCGGACTGGGCTATGGCTGCACTCTGGGTGGACCCAGACTGGGCCATGGCCGCACCCTCGGTGGACCTGGACTGGGCCATGGCTGCACCCTCGGTGGACTCAGACTGGGCCACGGCTGCACCCATGGTGGCCCCTGGGCTGGGGAGTAGCACCCATAGCGGGCCCCCACTGTAGCGCAGCACCCAAGTTGAACTCAAACTGGGGCATAGCACCCACGACGGTCCCCAACTGGAACACAGCACCCATGGAGACCCAGACAGGAGAGGAGCTGCACCCCCGGAGGACCCAGACTGGGCCGAAGCTGCACCCACAGAGGTCCCGGGCTGGGACGGAGCAGCTGCCATGACCTCAACAAGGGGAGCTGGACCCATGACAACCTCAGGCAGCGAGTCTGGACCCACAGAGACATCTGACACAGGTGGATCTTCCCCAGTGACCCTGGGAGAAGGCTCAGAAAAAACAGGCAGAGGAACAGAGTCAGGGTCACTAGCAGCGGCGGACCCCGGTGAGGTGAGCTCAGGTGCAGCTGTTGGCTGCACCTGGCTCCCCTCACCAAGAGCCAGACAAGACCTCTCCAAAGCAGATATGAAGAAAAGAAAGGAGAGCACTTGGCTGAGCTCAAGCTCCACTGCCGTCCAAGACTCAGTCGATCCAGGCGATGGTTCTCTGGGCTCAACCCGCTGGAGGTCCAGCTCCAACTCTGCTGCAGCGGCCCCTGCAGGAGGCATGGTGGTTGGTGCAGTCTCGGTGCCCCCAGGAGAAGTGACCCACGCTAGTGGCTCATCCGGCATGGAAGGTGGGAGTCAACTCACCACTGGCACTGGAACTAGGTCCTCCAGTTCCATCGGCTCCTCCAATGTCCAGCAGTTGAGTTCTGGGGCCGGCGAACACTCAGGGGTGAGGGGAAGAGACACAGAGTGGGCAGGTGAGAAGCCTCACTGCCGGGAATCAGACAAGGCATATCATTATAAAATGAAGGGGAATGAAATGACACTTGCTTGTGTACCCGGACTGTGATATTTTCTGCAGCAGCTGGCATATAGTAATCCCTCTCTGTGTCTATGGTGGAAGCAGGCCCCTCAGAGGATTGTGGAGGGGCCACCCCTGCAGGCACAGAGACGGGCGGAAACAGAGGAAAAATGGTCAAATCCTCAGCAGCGGGAAGGGATGCCGAGGAGATGGGAGAGGCAGCAGCTCTGGGAAAAGTAGATGCTGGCAAGGCAGTCGGAGGGGAAAATGACAAAGAAAGCACTGCTGCGGAGGTCTTCTCCCTTGGTGCAGGAGAGGCTGCTGATTGGGAGGCAGATGCTTTTTTCAGGCGGCCCAGAGTGGGATGATAGCATCTCGGAGCAGACAATGCGGGAGCTGGAGGCGAAGCTGGCGAGCAGGGAGGGGGGATGTATGTCTGCTGTGGAGGGCATCTCCATGTTGGTTTCAGCTCTGCTGGAGACAGCCCCATCGTCAGCCCGGGAAATGACTGTTGCTGCACGGAGTGGACAACAGTTTTGCATATTGGGCATATTTCCACAGACCCGGGTGTGCCTCCAGGATTCCCACTGCTCCATTCAAACGCTCCCAGGTTTTTTTGGGGGTCCGCAGGCAGCAAGAGCTTCATCCACAAAACACTGGATAAAGTCAGCAGCCCACTCCTCCTCCAGGATCGGGGACTCTGCCGCTGATCTCCCTTTATTAGATGGAGGCTGACGCGCCAGGGACATGATAGCTCCAAAGACAGGTGAGAGAAACACAAAAGGGCAAACAATCCACAAACCCACAGCGGCTGGGTCTCAACTGGCTGCTGTCTACTGTCATGACTAGCCCTTTGGGAAGCGAAACGAGACCCACACACCAACTGTGAGTTTAGGCAATTTATTACAGAAACAACAAAAACATTCAGCAAGTGCTCAAAAATACAAAAATAAAGTCAGGGAGAAAAACTTACGAGAATAGACGCCAGAGCGAGGTAGGACTCTGGCGGCGATAAGGAGAATGTCCAACAATTAAGACACCGGCAATGACAGAATGAAAATAAGGCCCTTGATTAAGGATCAAACCCCATTAACATGATGAACCACAGGTGTGGGTATCTGAATGGGCAGGAGAAAGAAAGCGAAGATGTATAATTGGGATCAGCTGCGGCAATGAGAGGGAAATGAACCAAAACTGACGGCTGACAGGGCACACCCACACAAGCTTCATGTCCCTGACAGCTGTCAACAGTAAAAGAAAAACACTGGGGATATACAGAATGAAATAACATACTAAATGAATATAAATACATCATCATCATCATCATCATCATCATCATAGCAGTCTGTCGTGGGTGACAATGACTGTTTCATTTAGGTCTGATCAGATTCCTCCACACAGCTCTGTCCTTAGCCTTCTGCTGCCAGGAACTCCTGTCTATGTCCAACTTCTTCAAGTTTCTTTTTACAGTGTCTTTAAATCTGAGCCTTGGTCTACCCTGATTGCGTTTGCCCTCGCATAACTGTGAGTAGAGTAACTGCCGAGGGAGACGCTGGTGGTCCATCCTCTCAACATGTCCGAGCCATCTCAGGTTCATTTGTATTAGCATGTCCTCCATTGATGGTAGACCAGTTCGTTTCAACACTTCTATGTTGGTTATCTTGTCTTTCCATGAGATGTTCATTATGGCTCGAAGGTGTCTCATCATGTACGCGTGGAGTTTCTTCACCTGCTCTCTGTAGACAGTCCAAGTTTCAGCACCGTACAATAGAGTAGCCAGTACTGTTGCTCTGTACACTTTGCATTTCACACGGATTGACACGTCGATTGTTCCACAGTCTCTCCCTCAAGTTTCCAAACACAGCGCTCGCTCTTCCCATTCTGAGAGATAGTTCATCCTCCAGCCTAGCGTTCTCTGAAACAGTACTCACTAGGTACTTGAAAGTCTTGCACTTGACTAGTGGCTCTGTACCAATGATGATCTCTTCTGGTAGGGATGTTGATAATTGGAACTTTGGTGGTTGATAAAGGCACTCTGTCTTCTTGATGTTGATTTGGAGGCTGAATTGGCTAGCTGCTCTTGCAAATTTCTCCACTAAAGATTGCATATCTTCCACGCTGTGTGCAACTAGAGCACTGCCATCGGCAAAGAGCAGTTCTCTTACTATCTTTATCGATGTCTTACTCTTGGCTTTAAACTGTGTCACATTGAACAAGTCTGCTTCTTTCCTTGTTTGAATGTATACTCCTTCTGAAGTGTCTTTGAAGGCCACCACAAGCATGGCTGCCAGATAATATTTTTTTTTTTTATTTATTTATTTTTTTTTTTTGAATGCAAAAGATGCAATAGACTTACACAATGGTCCTCTCCGGCATACAACTAGGAACATACCGGTCGCTATGGAGGGTGAGAATATGTATGGGCACATAATCATACCATGTAGGATAACTAAATAGACGGTTATGCTGTTTCATCCCACCTAGCAACAATGCTCTGCACTGTGTGTGTTTATATATTTACATATTTATTCCATCTAGCTACAATGCTCTGCACTGGGTGTGTTTATATTTATATATCTATATATTTATTCCATCTAGCTACAATGCTCCGCACTGTGTTTTTATATATCTACATATTATTCCATCTAGCTACATTGCTCCGCACTGTGTGTGTTTATATACTTGCATATTTATTCCACCTAGCTGCAATGCTCCATACTGTGGGTGTTTATATATTTACATATTTATTCCATCTAGCTACAATGCTCTGCACTGTGTGTTCATATATTCATATATTTATTCCATCCAGCTACAATGCTCTGCACTGTGTGTCTGTGTGTGTGTGTGTGTATATATATATTTTATAGTAATATGTACATATGTATATTAGCTGCTCTTGCTTGCTTTTTTTTTTCTTGCCTTCTGATTGTTGCTCTGAGTGTTGCTATCCCTGTGCTGTTGCAATCCTGGAATTTCCCCGTTGTGGGACTAATAAAGGCTTATCTTTTCTTATCTTATCTTATAAAGCGAGAAGAGTGTCGGTGCCAGCACACACCCTTGTTTCACCCCGTTGCTTACTGAAAAGTTTTTAGATACTGAACCACTCATTGCCACGTTTGCTTGCATACCTGTATGGAGTGCCTCGATCAGGCTGACAAACTTCTCTGTACAACCATATTTCTTGAGTACCTACCAAAGTCCTTGTCGCAAAACAGTATCAAAGGCTTTACTGAAGTCTATGAAGACTACATAAAGTGGCATGTTCTGTTTGATACACTTTTCTTGAACCTGTTTCAAGCAGAAAATCATGTCCATTGTGCTTTTTCCACTTCTAAAGCCGCACTGGGTTTCTGGTAGTACATTCTGCGAGATGTGTTCACTGAGTCTGTTAAGTAGTACACGTGAGAGAATCTTACCAACAGTAGCTAGTAGTGATATACCTCGGTAATTTCCACAATCCTTCCTGTCACCTTTCTTGAACAAAGGCACAATACTTGCATCCTTCCAGTCTTGAGATACTTTCTTGGCATCCAATATCTCTTGGATGAGCTTGTGCAGGCAGTTGGTCAGCTGAACACCACCAAATTTCTACACTTCTGCTGGAATTCCATCCCTTCCTGGAGCTTTACCATCCTGTGTTGTCCTGATAGCTGCCATTAGTTCATCAAAATTTGGTGGTTCATCCAGACTTGTTACAGCTGGTCACTGCACTAGAGCTTCTTTAGCCTCTTCAGTGAGATCTCCAGGGTTGTTAAGTAGTTGGTCAAAGTGGTCTGCAAATCTGTCCAGGATCTTGTCTTTCTCCTGCAAAACCGTTTCACCATCCATAGCCTTCAGTTGGATCAATCCCCTTGGTTTAGGGCCGTAGATTTCTCTCAAACCTGTGAAGAATGTTTTCATGTCCTTCCTGTCTGCTGCAGTTTGAAGTTTCTCCGCCAGTTGGACTTCATCTCTCTGGTGTACTTCTGTAGCTCACTCTGAGCCTTTGAGTGTTTCTTCTTCTTCGACCTTGTGTTAAAAAATATGACACTAACACAAACAGGAAAATGGCTAGCACAACAAAAATCACATAAACCCAAAAGGCATGAGATGCAACAGATGAGTGATTAGACAGAAGAAGTCATGAGACCGAGTCTGTCGGAAAACTCCAGCACTTGGCTGATGACACCTCATTGTTTTCATGGAACCAGTCTTGGTGTTTGTGCGTGTTCTGGCCCAGTGAGTGAGTGAAGTGTCATACACCATGTCTCTGAAAGCTGCCCAGTCTTCTTCTGCTCCGTGCACCCTGAGGTCGAGCTGACTAAGCTTGCCGTCCAGGTCCTCACTGAGGTTCTGTCACATAGAGCGCTGTTCCAGCTTGCTGACATTGAGTCGCTTGTTTGCCTTTTGTCCCTGTGGATGCCATTTGGGCTGGATGTGCATGTTGATCTTTGAGAGAATGAGTCTGTGATCCGTCCAGCAGTCTGTGCCACACATCATCTTTGTCAGTCTAACGTCCTGCCTGTCTCTCCTTCTCACAATGATGTAATCGATCAGATGCCAATGCTTGCTGGGTGGATGCATCTAAGATAAGATAAGATAAGATAAGATAAGCCTTTATTAGTCCCACAATGGGGAAATTCCAGGATTGCAACAGCATAGGGAAAGCAACACTCAGAGCAACAATCAGAAGGCAAGAAAAAACAACATCTAGTAAACATATGTCCATATTACTATAAATGTATATATATAGACACACAGTGCAGAGCATTATGGCTGGTGAATGTGCAGCAGAAAGTCTAGAAAGTCTAAGCTCTCTCTCCGCAGATGCAGCGGGCCAGCTGGAAGTCTTTGGGCATGATGGTGACCCCCTTAGCGAAGAAGAGACCCACCAGGTGGGCCTCGCTGGTCTCCTGCAGAGCCATGACGGCGAAGCTCAGGAAACGCAGGACGGTCTTGAAGTCCTGAGCGATCTCCCTCACCGGGCGCTGGACGGGCAGCTTACGGATGAGCAGCTCCGTGGATTTCTGGTAGCGACGGATCTCTCTCAGAGCCACGGGCCTGTGACGGCGAGGCCTCTTCACTCTGCCGGTGGCCAGAGCGCCTCTCCGAGCAGCCCTGGTGGCTAGCTGTCTCCTGGGGGGCTTCTTCCTCCAGTAGATTTTACGGGCGGTCTGCTTGGTTCTTGCCATCGCTCTTTATTATTCTGTCTTATATTTCTTTCACGCCGCCTAAACTCCAGCCCGGCACCCGCGTCCTTTTCGCTACAGCTCCCGGTATGTCGAGTTTCCCATTAGCACCGGGCGGCGGCCAAGTGCTAGCTAGCACTAGCTCCTCCCCGCTGTAACGTCTCCCGCTGCAAACCGTGGCTCCGTCCGCCCACCCGGGAGACCCCCGGGGCGGTCCGTGCGTCCGTGATATATATACAGAGTGAAAGGTGTAGAAAGAAGAAGGAAGATAAAAAAAAAAGGCTGTTGCAACAGGTAGCCGACTCGTGTGGCGCCGCCGGTCTTGTTGTGATTAGGCAAGCAGTAGACAGTATTAGTGATTAGAAGGTCATGAGAGGCGCACGCCTTCAACAGGAGAAGACCGTTGCTGTTGCGCTTTCTGACTCCATTTCTCCCAAGGACTCCCTCCCATGTTTGGTAGTCTGTACCAACTCTGGTGTTAAAGATTCCAAGAACAATGAATTTGTCGTCCTTCAGTACACCTTCAATGAGAGTCTCTAAGTCCTCATGAAACTTGTCTTTGATCTCACCTGGGTTTGAGGTGGGGGCATATGCACTGATGAATGTGGCATAACAGTTTTCCTTGGAGGGGGTACCGCAGGGTCATGAGGCGGCCGTTAGTTCTTTTGGGGAGGCTGGTAAGCCTGTTAATCAGATTGGATCAGATTGCAAAACCCACTCCTGCTTCATGGCACGCTTTGCTTCCTTGGCCGCTCCAGAAAAAGGTGCAGCCGGCTTTGACTTCTGTCAGCTGACCTTCGTCTGCAAACCTGGTCTTGCTCAGAGCTGCGATGTGGATGTTGTACCTGCTGAGTTCTCTTGTGACAAGTGCTGTCCATCTCTCAAGTCTGTCCACTTTGGAGCTGTCCATGAGCGTTCACACATTCCAAGTGCCAGTGATGAGTGATGTCACCTTAGTTGATTTCTTCTGAGAAGTACAATGAAATTGTGGGTGCTACACCAGGCTACTGTGCAATAAAGTAAGGGAGAAGGATTAGATAAAATGCGGTTACTGAGCACACGATTAAACATATGACTGAAATAAAAATAAATGAAAATAAAAATAAAATAAGAATAAAAATAAAAATGGATTAAACACCTGCAATTTCACTGAAAGTACACAAAAAAACATAATTTCTGTCATGAATTGAAAGTAGGACACCAAACGCTCTCTGTCAGTATGCACATTTATTAACATAAAAACAGACAAGCACATTAACATACAAAAACTAAATCATGAAGTGCAAATGCAAAAGGCAAATGCTGGAGGAGAGTGGGGCTCGACGTCCAGGGGAATGGAAGCCAGGGAATACCTGGCCAGGGGCAGAATCAAGCTGGAGCGCTCCTGAAGGCAGCGGGGCTCATGGCTGGAGATAAGGGGCAAATATACCTGGATGGAGCTCTCCTACTGTCCTCGACAGCTGGACCCAAACACATTCAGAAGACTGCTCTGCTCCTGAGGATGGGTACACATGGAAGAAGGATACAACGAACCACAGAGGTTTGCCATGCCCATATATGCAGAACATAATTGGTCACAGGTGTGGACGCATGAGTGGGGAAAATAGCAGAATGAATAATAGGTGTGCAGCTCCGACCAGTTTGACAGCCGGAAGCTGCACAGCACTGTCAAAAAAAAAAAAAAAAAAAAAAAAAAAACATAAACGGAACCAATAACAGCACAATCCCAACATGTGAACATAACTACAAATGCACAATGACAATAACTTGACAAAATAACAATGGAACAGACAGAAAAAGACTGAACTAAAACTAAAGACTGGGCATGGCACCCACCCATGCCCCAGGATCACGACAGTGCCCCCCGCCCAAGGCGTGCAACCCAGACAACCCAGGACAACATCAAAAAAAGAAAAATGAACCCCCCGCACAGAAAACCCTCCCACCAAGAACAACAACCCACCACGGGGCGGGGGGGGGGGGGCAGGCAAGGAGGGAAAGAGACAAAACAATCAACAACCAAAAAAAAACAAAACAAAACAAAACATAAAAAGAAAACACTTGTGATCCACAACCTGAACACTACGGTGGACCAGACTCCAGGAACCTTGGACGGAGACTAAGGCAGTTCGAGCGGCCTACCAGAGTCCCAAAACCACCGCAGTGTATGGCAGAAGGCGTCCGGTGGCTTCCCAGAGTACCAGAACCACCTGACTGAACAGCGAAACCCATCAGGAGGTCTCCCAGAGTGCATGAGCCACAGGTCCGCCGAGCACAACACGCCCTCCCAGGCGGCAGCTGGAACCCATGCCTGGTCACCAGCATGGGGAAGGTGGGAGTGGTGCTGCGGCAGATTGGCCCTCAACAATAAGTGCTGGCCAACAGAGGGGCCCGGCAATGGTGATGGTCGACCAGTGAGGAGGCTGGCCAAGGGATGAGGCTGTGTTGTGGGGGCCTTTGGCAAGGACGGGGAGTCCCTGACAACCTCGGGCTTCAGCGCGGCACCCACAATGGCCCCGGGCTGGAGCGCAGCACCCATGGTGGCTCCGGGCTAGGGCGTGGCACCCACGGTGGCCCTGGGCTGGGGAAACACACCCATGGCGGCCCCAGGCTGGGGTGACGCACCCACGGTGGCCCTGGGCTGGGGCAAAGCACCCACGGCGGCCCCGGGCTAGAGCGCAGCACCCACAGCAGCCTCGGGCTGGAGTGCAGCACCCACGGCGGACCAGAGCATGTTACCCATGATGGCCAAGCTGGCCTGCGAGAACACCAGGCCAAGGAGGAGGTCAAACAACGGGGACCCAGGCTGAGATACTGCACCCAAGTTGGCCCCAGACTTAAGCATGGCTGCACCAGCATGGCTGCACCTGCGGAGGCCCCGGACTGGGGTGTAGCTGCACCTGTGGAGGTCTCAGCCTGGGGTGTAGCTGCACTCTTGGAGACCTCGCGCAGAGGGGGAGCAGCACCCATGGAGACTTTGAATAGAGGGGGAGCAACACTCACGGAGACCTCAGGTGAAGGAGGAGCAGCACCCATGGAGGCCTTGAATGGAGGGGGAGCAGCACCCACGGAGACCTCGGGAGAAGACTCGGACAAAACACAGACAACCACTGGGTCAGAGTCACCGGCAGCAGTGGAGCCCTGCGAGGAGAGCTCAGGTGCAGCTGACGGCTGCACCTGGACCTCCCCACCAAGAGCCAGGCAAGATCTCTCTAGGACAGAGAAAATGAAAACAAGAAAGAGCACTTGCCTGAGCTCAAGCTCCACTGCTGTGCAGGACTCCGGCAATTCTGGCTGGGATCTCTCAGCCCTCCCCTCCTGGGCGTCCATACCCAGCACAGCCACCTCAGATGGGGGAGGTCTCAGTCCTCTCCGTCTGGATGTCCACTCCGGACGTGACCACCTCAGATGGGGAAGAAAGAAAAAACACTGGAACAAAGTTCCCGGCAGTGGTGGAGCTTGGTGAGGAAAATCCAGAAGCAGAGCACATCTGCAGCCGGTTCTCCTCACCATGACCCAGACAAGAGTTCTCTAGATCTGTGGATGTTTGAACAGAACAGAGTACTTTCCTGGACTTGAGCTCCACTTCCACCCAGGACTCCGGTGGCTCTGCCGCGATGACCCCAGCAGCAGACGTGATCGTTGATGCTGCTAGATGACCTCTAGGCTTGGCGCCCCCCACTGGTGGAGCTCCCGACGGGATGGCTGCTGCTGGAGGTGACCTCACCACCTGTACTGGCTCCCATGCCCCTGAATCCAGGGGACACACAACTGTTGGCTCAGGATTCAGGGCATGGGTGGCATTCTCCTCCCATCCTGGATGTGGCCGCAGGGCAGGAACGGGAACTCCAAGGACCACTGCTTCCTCCGTCGTCTGGCGGCTCCTACCCCAAAGTGACAGCACCTCTGAAGCCACACAGAAACACACGGGAGAGGGAGGCAAGGGTGAGTTAACAAGGGACAAGAGTTGCAAATTAGCTAATAGCTATACACTCTATGTGCAACACATCAGATTGATTGTCTTTGATTAATTGTCTATGTTAATTGTCTATGTCTATGTCTATGTTTATTGCACTGTCCCTGTCAAATAAACTAATCTACTACTAACAGCAGCAGGTGGTGAGGACTCAGCTAAACTTGGTTGGTGTAGCTTAGCCTCATCAACGGGAATAAGGCAAAGTAGATCATTATGAGGCAAAAAGGAACTACAACCCACCTGCCTTATTTCCTGGCACATGATGGTTCCTGCTGCTGAGGTGGGACCAGATGAGGGTCCTCTATCCACCACCGATGTTGCCTGGGAAGGAGATCCGGGTATGCCCTCTCTTTGGCACAGACCTCGATTCCTGGACGGAGCTCCTCCCATGATACTCTCCCTGCAGATCCTCCAACAGAAAAACCCTCTCCCTTCCTTCGGCGTGTGGCACGAGCCTGGGATGATGCAGCACAGCCGCCTCTGCCAGACTTAAGTTTCTCAAAGCGTCCTTTGGGGTGGAAGATGCACGTGCGTCGGCGATGAGTCCATCCACTTCCCGGAGCACAGCGCAGCGCTCCCACCCCAAGCTCCATAAAAACTGTCTTTCACCTGCTGACATCTCAGCAGGTGAAAGGACACGACAAACCACAGAGGTCTGCCGTGCCCTTATATGCAGAACATAATCAGTCACAGGTGTGGACGCATGAGTGGGGAAAATAACAGAATGAATAACAGGTGTGCAGCTCTGACCAGTTTGACAGTCGGAAGCTGCACAGCGCTATCAAAATAAAACATAATCGGAAACCATAGCAACACAGTCCCAACATGTGAACATAACTACAAATGCCCAATGACAATAACTGGACAAAATAACAATGAAACAGACAGAAAAAGACTGAACTAAAACTAAAGACTGGGCACGGCACCCACCGTGCCCCAGGATCATGATAATTTCAGGCTGATATTTTTAGTTGACCTTATTACTGATGCGCAAACATCTCCCACTCACCACACACCTCGCCTCTCAATTCATCTGTAGCAAATCACACACGATATATGAAAGGTTTAGAAAAATAACAAAACCATATAAGGTGTAAACTGTTACAGTAAAGTAATGTTTACCAGGTCCATTTCAGCTTTTCATTTACCAGCAGCCCTTGCAGCTGATGGGACATGTTAAATGTTGGGAAATAAACATTAACTCCTTAAGTCAGACTTTAAGTTTACTGTGTTACTTAAGCAATATTACACGAACGTGAGTTCGGTAGCATGAATATATGAACTCCAGCAGGGCGTAATTTGGCTTTTAAATTGGGACTCCTTGAATGGAATTTTTAAGGTTTTTTCTGACCAAATGTGAAGTTGTGGGGGACCTAGATGTTACATTCTCCACTCAGACTGAATGGCACAGGAGGAGAGAAGCCGACGGAGGGTCGAGATGGGACAGCAGAGGTGGAGACACTAAAGGACTGCTAGGCTGATGTGCCAGGCAGACTGTGGCTTCTCCACTGTACTGTATGTTAATGAACCGACAAGCTTTGTGATTATGTGTTTTGTGATTATGTGTATTGTGGTGTGAGCCCCCAGGTCGCTAGGCAAGGCATGAAAGATATAAAAGAGAGATGCCCTACGACCTGGGGGATTATTCTTGTTGACTTGATGTTGGAGAGAATAAAGTCCAAGCTGATCCAGCTCACTGTCTCGCCTGCTCATTTCTCTCTACAAAGTGAATTTTTTCCGTGACATGAATACATGTAAAGTTAATGTAAACATTTGGAAGACATGCAAAAATGCGCATTTGTGCATTCTCGTCCAAGGGATAGCCCTAGCTAGTCGGCTAGCGTTGAGATTTTGCTGTCACTGGAGTAAAAGTATCAACATTGGAGAGTAAAGTAATTTAAAAATGAGACACTCACCTATAGACAGATGGACCGGGAGCTCTGCAGCTGAATCAGCTGAATCTACAGATGTGCTAACAAGGCTAGCAGGGTAGCAGTGTGTAAACATCTGTCATATAGGTGAAATTTTGGAGGCAGGGACAATTTTTTTTTTCAGATGAATACCATAAATCTAAGCATGACAGTGTTTTGGGGATTTTCACAGTAGGTTGAACACAGCAGCAAAGGCAACTCTACCCGTCTGCAACTCACTCTGATGGTGAATTCACATCTATTTGCATGTTTACATTGAGTTAAAATGTAATCGTGCCACGTGAAAAATTTGCCTGTTTGCGTTTGGTCTGAACGCACCTTAAACCTATGACAGGAGCTCTCCTAGAGAACTCTCAGAATATTTGAGCATATGGGCCCTGGTATGCATGGCATGATGTGAAGTTGGATCTCTATTGTGGTTCAGCCAACAACTGTTCACATAAATGGCTTGCCTTTCCTACTCTTCATTGCCCCAAACCTGCCTTTTCACTATGACCCAGAGGAAATGATATTACAGAGCAGAGATTGTGTTGACAGATGCCAAGACAGCATCCAGCACAAAACCAACCTTTCACCTTTCACCCCCTCTGACCTCCCCCAAAACCTGGAAACACAGGAAGAAAGCAAAGTCACCCAGATGAGAGTGTCTGTCAACATGCAGAGGGAATTGAAAGCAGGTTCAGAATGAAGGGAAGGTAAAAACAGGGGACTTTACAAAAAAAGAAAAAGGAAGGAACAGCAAGGGTGTTGACATTTGTGCAGAAATATGAAGAAGAGAATGCTTTTTCAATTGAAAAACATGCTGAATGAATCACACTCATCAACCGGTTGGCCTGCAGCTTACATGGGTCCCCTGGAGAATAAGATGAACTGCGCTCTCTTTTTTGTTCAAGATTTAACAGAATGACAGCGTAATGGAGACAGTCGGTTGACTTCATCCACATTGATCTTGCTA
Source organism: Pholidichthys leucotaenia (assembly GCA_020510985.1). Lineage (NCBI taxonomy): Eukaryota > Metazoa > Chordata > Actinopteri > Cichliformes > Pholidichthyidae > Pholidichthys > Pholidichthys leucotaenia. Next base: position 108,776,887 of record CM035847.1, on the reverse strand, counting down.
TTACACAGATGACTGCAAAAATGAGGCAGGGAAGTTGAGATCTGGATATGATATACTAGCCACCAGCTTTTTCTCGCTCTGCTTTGTGTCAAAGTCTGAAACAGTAATTGGGAAAGCAACACTGTCTTGTTTTGATTTGGGTGGTTCTGTCCATCTGTGACTATGCTACCACAATCCACTTTTTTTTTTCTCTTGCTCCCTTTTTCCTTCGAGCCTAGTTTTTCTAATTTTCTGAGAAAAAAACATAGTGTTGTCACATAAATTAATCTATCTGCAGACATACGCTCGACATGCCTTGGCATGCTGAACGTAGCTGCAACCACTATTTTAAATTAATTTGGCTCTCAGACATTAGGCAGTAATCATTGTATCTGCCTTTGATGCACCGCTTTATTGAGTATCCTCTCTTTAATCGTTTGGCATGCTGCTAAGTCTTACCTCACACAAACTGGAATTTTGTACTGGAATGGACTCATCCTGTGTGTTTCCATGCAAATCCTGATTAAACTATGTTAACCACATGTGTTGGTATTAAGCATATTGTACTCTGCTGCATCTGTAAGGTCGCTGGGGTCATGGACAGTCATGGTTTTCCATACCAAGACCCTGGCATAAATTGTATAGAATATTGTTACAATGAGCTCATCTGTTTCTACTAGCCTGCATGATGCTGTGCAGACCTCAGTGAGCAGGAATGCTTTAGTGTCTTAGAGAGGCCAGCCTATAGCGGGCACATTCTCCTCATCCGTTATACATGCCCCTGCTCTACAAGTACTGTAAGCTTATGTGTGTTTACAGTATCAAGGGTTGCATTGCTCCAGTGCTGTTATTAGATTTCCTGTTTATTTTGTGTGCTAAGGGAAGAAAGCACACTACTTCAATTTCTTGCCCCCTGATCTCAGGGTGGGCACTGATGGGGCTTGCGGGGGGGGGGGGGGCAAACACCGTGGATACAGGGACCCAAGCATGGGTACACACAGAGTCACTGAAAGGACAATACCAAAAAATGGTCCTATCTGTTGACCTGTATTTGCTTTCCATGTTGTTTTTGTTCCCTGACACCTCGTCCTCTTCTGCTGCGATATCATTATAAATTTATAACCTCATTTAGTCTGCCTCAGAGAACACTATTGCTTGCTGATGTGTGACCTTCATTGCCTGACTCTGTTCCTGGTTTTGCACATTTCTACCCAGTGCTGTGTCCAACACTTTCGAAAGATAATGACACCATAATTGGGCTGCAGTGGCTTAAATGTCTTTCGCTCACTGTACATGGCAATCTATGCCATCAGCTCAGTGATTCCCCGGCTGTTTCATCCTGCACTGTTCCCCATGAACACAGCATAACACTGAATCATCAGTATAAGGAGAGGAGGTAGCACTTGGTGTGTAAATCACCTCATTGACAACTGCCTTCTTCTGTAGGTGTGGATGTGAGACATTGGCCAGTTGACCTCGCAGGAAGCCACTTTGGGTTAAGATGCTCAATCTGAGCTTGGACTAATTGTCATGTTCGTCTGCAGTCTCCAAGTTATCCGCTCCACTCAACTGATGAAGAAACGACAAGCGTTGTGACCCCTAACCCCACAGAGGTGAGGTCCCAGTGGGGATGAAAGCAGAGGGGAGGTCGGGCTGGAACATGTGGTCTGCTCGTTCAGGGGCAAGCCAAACGGTTTTTCTTTAATTGGCCGTGCAATCTGCCACAGCTGGGATGGATTATGGGGGGAAAATTCTTCCCTTGAAAGAGAGTGGGAGACTGGCAAAGAAAGAACTGTTGACTTGGGGGGGGGGGGGGTGATTAGGAGGAAGAGAGCCAAATGTATCCAAATCAGCAACAGGACTTTGCTACAATTGACTTGTAATCACTTTATTCTTGAATCCCTGTGTACAAAATACTGAAAGCCTTCCAAGAACAGAGCAGCTGGACAATGAGGTGTTCTGTTATGATGATGCTTCCCTTTTTGCCATTACACAGTATACCTTCAAAAGCTAATCAAGAACATATCTCATTTAGGTGTATTCTCAAAGGAAGTTAAATGTCAGGGGGAATTACTGGATGTGTAACACAAACGCACTTTGGCCAAAAAGAGAGCATTTTATTGAAAGGCTGAGATAAAGAAACAGGCATGTTAAGCACTTTGGAAAGGTTTTATTTGAACTTTTAAGTTTATCTTTTAGAATGTAGTGAAGTCACCACTTTATAGTTGTTGTTTTTTTTTCCATGAAACAAACTTATGAGATTGTAATAAAAATATGTGGCATCTTTCCTGCAGACACATCATATAGATATATGTTACCAGAGTTTATCTAAGTCTTTTGAACGCAACATACAAATACATATTTAAATACAAATACACACATTCAAATGCATGTCAAGTATTACATGAGGAGCAACCAATTCAGTGATCCAATCCTCTATTCACATAGCAAAAGGGTAGTCCATAAAAGTGTGCCGACACAAAGCTTTCATGAGTAGCATGAATTCAGGGCCTCAACCTGCCATGCATCAACAAACCAGGCAGGGGGTGGTGGTGTAATGCTGGGGTGAATGTTTTCCTGGCTCATGCTGGGCCCATTAATACCAATCAGTCTTTGTGTGATGGCCAAACTCAGAATATTGTGGCTGATGATGTGCATCTCTTCATAGCCCTAACTTACTGTGGTCTAATGGCTGTTTCTAACATGACAGCCATCTCAAACAACAAACGACATCTCCAACTGCTTTCATGAATAAAACGATGTCACAGTGGTCTCTTAAAAACACTGAAACTAGTAGGCCCACTGCTATTAAGTACAGTATATGAATGATAATAGAAACTTAATTTGTCCTCTACTATTCTTAAAGGTCAAACCAAGGTCATTTAATACACTACTGTAGCCAGTATTCAATATAGCCCAGCCACAGGAGGCGCACAAGCCAGTGCACTCCTAGTGCCGATCCCAAGCCCGTGTAAATAGGGAGGGATGCATCAGGTGTAAATTTTTTGTCAAATCAAACCTGTGGATCATCACAAATGAGACTTCTATACCGGATCAGTCTAGGCCTGAGATAACAATGACTTTCACTGGCACTTTTAACTGACAGGATGCAGGTAGAAATTTAACTACTATTGGTCAAAGATCATGGAGAGGAAAGCAAAGGCATGTTTGGTTGCATGGAGAGTAAAAGAAAGGCAGGATTGTGGAGGTGAGAGTAGGGACATTAAAGGCCAAAAGTCACGTAATTTTTTTTTCTAAATGACAACGAATTTAGATAAAATACACATAGCTTAAACCAAATATTCATACCGGAGACCATATCACCCACCTGTATTTACATAATTGCACAAAATACACCAGGTGAAGGCCCCACCTTGCTTGCTGGCTTGTGACAGCCAGTCCAGACCACGCCCATGTTTTTGACATCACCAGTTGTACCCTGGCTGCCCTGCCTATCCACATTCACACTTATCAACATTGGACAATCATGACGGAAAGTGACAGCGATTGTGAACAAATTAGTTTAGTTTTGTCTTTTTTTTTTTGTCTTTTTTTTTTGTCAGTGGTTCAGACAGTGACAGAGGCATAGAACCTTACCGGTTCGAGCCGTCCGAGACGGAATCAGATGCTTTGTCTGATGACAACAGTTCCAACGATGACCAGAGAGCAGAACCAGTGGAAAATGTCATTGAACTGGACATTAATCGCCTCCAGAATTGCGAAGCCAAAGGGGGTCTGTCGAGGGCGCCCCATAAATATTGATTTTTCGGAAGCCATTATTATTACAGTGGAGGAGAGCCGCTGCTGTCAAGAAATTGACCAGATCAATATGAAAATGGAGGCGCATACCTGTCAAGGGAGACGTTTTCGCCGTATTTTGGTGCCAAGCGCGGCTGTGGGAGACGGCGGAGTGGTTTGGGACACTTTTCTGGGAAATGTTTTAAATGTAGTTCATGTTGTTATTGTCAAATATTTTAAGGAAAATACGGGGAAAATGCAATTTTAGCAAAAATGGGCGTATTGCCATTTCTGTACGCCCAAAAGAAAAAATATACTGGAAAAAAAACTGAGTGTCTTGAGGAGCAGTCCTGTGTGTGATCACTCACAGCTGGGGCGGGCTGATCGCTCAGCGGGAGCGCTTCTCACTACTGTTCGAAGTGTGGAGTCACTCATTAGTTTAATTGTCTGGGCGGGCTGATTGCTCAGCGGGAGCAATTCTCACTACCATGAGAAGTCATTAGGACAATGGTTTAACACGTTGAGCTGTGCAGCGGTTGCGGAACAGACAGAGATCCCAGAGAGGTGTGCCTTGTTGCTCCACCGTTGCTTATAGCCGCTTTTTACGGTGTTGAAGTACGGCGAAAACGTCTCACTTGACAGGTAAGAAAACATTTCCCAGAGAAGTGTCCCTTATTACCCAGCTGTCCCTGATAGTCCCGTTTTAAGGTATGGGTGAAATATCCAATTTTTTCTTTCTTGTTGCTCACTTCAACCTTCCAGTCTCCATATAAACAATCAATTGAAATACCCCAAGCATCAAACTAGGGTACAATCGATTTCGTCACTTCCGCCTTCTTCCCCAGGCGATTCCAGGGGCCGTGTCAGGCCAAGCGCGGCAGTTTTAAATTAACGAATATTCCGTTGTTATTGAAGCATATGCACCAAGACCCAAACGGATCGGTTCCCTTTTATATCTAGTTTCAAGATATTTAAAGTACCCTGTTACGTGACATTTGGCCTTTAAGTGTAGGGACTATGACTGGTAAAGGGAGAGAGCTGGTTGATATGATGGAGAGATGGAAGGTACAAGAAATGAGATGGAAGAGAAGCAAGGCCAGGAGCTTTGTGGTGGATTCAAATTGTTATAGCATGGTGAGACAGGAAGACATTTGGAGTAGGGGTAATCTTGAAGGAACAGTATGTGAAGGGGGTCCAGGAGGTAAAGAGGGAGTTAGACAGGATTATGAGTTTGAAGATCGAAAACAAAGGTGTGATGCTGAATTTTATTAGGACATATGCTCCACAAGTTGGATGTCAGATAGGAGAAAACTAGGAATTCTGGAGTAAGTTAGATGAAGTGGTAGAGAGTGTTCCCAGGGGGGATGGCGTGGTGATTGAAGAAGACTTTAATAGGTGAAGGAAACAGAGAATATGACATGTTGAGTAGGTATGGTTTGAAGGAGAGAAATGTGAAAGGACAGACGGCGTTGGATTTTGCGAAAAAGATGGAAATGGCTGTGACATTTAAAGAAGAGGGAGGAACCTAGGGTGACTTACAAGAGGAAGGTGTACACAAGTGCACTATATCTTATGCAGAAGGAGAAATATGAAAGAGACTGGAGACTGTAAGGTGGTGTCAGGGGAGGGGAGAATGTAGCTAGACAGCATATGGTAGTCTGTAGGATGACTTTGAAAAACAGGAAGAGAAGCCACTTGGTGATGCATGAACATGTAGCGGTCTCCCTTCTCTCTTCATGTTTTGTGCCGTTTAGTGTTATGTTAATTACGCCTAAGTGTATATTCATGTGTTTAATGTCCGTATTTGATGCTGCACACAAGTTAGTCTCCACAAGCTTCTGGAGATAAGGAATTTGACCAAATAAATGAAGATATATGATGTCTTGAACCAGAGCATTACAGAGGAACTCCGTGCCCTAGGTCTTCACCAGATCGCTACACCCCCGGACTTGACTGCTGTGTCCCATCCCAAATGGAAACATGGCAGATGGTGTGAGTGAAGACAAAAGAGAGGTAAATGCGGAGGTATCCGAATGAAGCTAGCCGCTAGCCCACACAGTATCCTGATTACTTCCCTAATTCTGGCCAACGTACGCTTATTAGACAACAAAATAGACTACATACAGCTACTGAGAACTATGCAACGTGATGTGCAGAACTGCTGTGTTTTTATCTTTACGGAAAAGTGGCTAAATGGCAATATCCCAGACTATGCCATTTAGTTAGCAGGGCTAACAAGCTATCATGCTGATCGGGTGTTTTTGGAAGGAGGAAAGACCCGAGGTGGAGGCGTGTGTGTTTACATCAGTGATCCTTGGTGCCGAGATGCAACTGTTGTGCATAAACATTTTTCTCCTTTGGTGGAGTTTATGATCATCAAGTGCTAACCCTTCTACATACCGAGAGAATTTACATCTGTCCTGCTAGTTGCCGTGTATGTCCCACCCACCACCATCGGCGAGAGGAGTAAAGCACTAAAGGAACTTTATCAGGCCAGCAGTGAGACACAAACAGCACATTAAGATGGATTCCTCATCAATACAGGAGACTTCAACCATGCAGATTTAAAGGCCACCCTACCAAAACTACACCACCATGTGGACTTTCCAACAAGAGGAGACAATTTAAAGGTTTAAATGAATCAACTCCCTCTGGTTATTTAAACTGTCAAAATCCCAGAAGTTCTGGTCGTGGAGGAGGAGTAGCATCAATTTACCATTCCAAATTACTAGTTAATGTAAAGCAAAAAACATGTTATAATTCCTTTGAGGGCCTGGTCCTCAGTATTGGGCACTTTAGCAATTCCAGGTTAAACCCAATTTTATTTGCCATAGTTTATCGTCCCCCATCAACCTATTCAGAATTTTTATCCGAATTTCCTGATTTCTTAGCTGATTTAGTGCTGAAATCTGATAGAATAATTATAGTAGGGGACTTTAATATACATGTTGATGTAGATAGTGACTGCCTTAATGTGGCTTTTAATTCAATATTAGACTCGATTGGGTTTTCTCAGAAAGTAGGAAATTCTACTCATTACCTCCACCATACATTGGACCTTGTTCTGACATATGGCATAGAAATAGAAAATCTGGTAGTGTCTCCTCATAACCCTGTACTGTCAGACCATTGTCTGTTAACCTTTGATTTTACTATTTCTGACTATTTGGCTCCTAAAGAAAAATATTATCACAGTAGATGCCTCTCAGATGATGCTGTTTCCAAATTTATGCAGATTGCTTCCTCTATGCCATGTGTCAACACAACGGAAATAAGCTATAGACAGCTTGCTCCTTCTGTAATTGATAACATGGTGGATAGTGTTTCAGCTTCTCTGCATCAGGCTCTAGACTTGGTGGCCCCCTTAAAAAAGAAAAAGTCTAATCAGAGATTTTTAACTCCTTGGTTCAACACAGAAACTCGTAGCTTAAAACAGAAGACTCGTCAATTAGAAAGAAAATGGTGCTCTACTAATTTAGATGAAATCTATTTAGCTTGGAGAAATCATCTTTTAATTTATAAAAAATCTCTTAGAAAAGCTAGAACGAGTTATTACTCTGCATTAATAGAAGAGAACAAGAATAATCCCAGGTTTCTTTTCAGTACTGTAGCCAGGTTGACAAAGAGTCAGGACTCTGTCAATCCTAGCATCCCCTTAGAGCTTACTAGTCAGGACTTTATGAACTTTTTCAATAATAAAATTTCATCCATCAGAGATAAAATCAATCAGATTCTTCCCACAGTTAACTTAAATACTGTAACTACTACAACTCCTTCTATTGATGTCTGTCTTGATGAGTTTACTCCAATCGACCTTTGTGAGTTAGACAAAATAGTTTCCTCATCCAAACCTTCAACTTGTCTTTTAGACCCTATTCCTACCAAGTTATTTAAAGAAGTCTTCCCACTTATTGGTAGCTTTATTCTTCATATAATCAATTCTTCATTAACTTTAGGCCATGTACCGCAGGCTTTTAAAACGGCTGTAATTAAACCCTTACTCAAAAAGCCAACGCTAGATCCAGGAGCTTTAGCTAACTATAGACCAATCTCTAATCTCCCTTTCATTTCAAAAATCTTAGAAAGAGTTGTTGCTACGCAATTATTTGACCACCTGCAGGGAAATGGTTTATTTGAGGAGTTTCAATCTGGGTTTAGAATCCATCATAGCACTGAAACAGCCTTAGCGAAGGTCACTAACGACCTCCTCATTGCATCTGATAATGGACTAGTTTCTGTACTTGTCCTTTTAGATCTTAGTGCAGCTTTTGATACTATTGATCATAATATTCTACTTGATAGATTAGAACACTATTAACTTTAACTCTATTTACTTAATGGAACTTCGTTGCAGTGGTTTAGATCTTATTTATCTGATAGGTTCCAGTTTGTTCATGTAAATGATGAGTTTTCTCTCAGCTCAAAGCTTAGTCATGGAGTTCCACAGGGATCTGTGCTTGGCCCTACTCTTTTTAGTTTATATATGCTTCCGTTAGGCAACATTATTAGAAAGCACTGTATACATTTTCACTGTTATGCAGATGACACACAATTATACCTGTCAATGAAGCCAGATGATACTAATCAATTAGCCAAGTTAGAAGCCTGTCTTAAGGAAATCAAAGTTTGGATGACTTGTAATTTCCTGCTATTAAATTCAGATAAGACTGAAGTCATTCTTGTTGGTCCAAAAAACCTTAGAAATTCCTTTCCAAATCAAACTTTCAGTTTGGATGCAGTTACTCTTTCTCTTAATAGCTCTGTGAGGAACCTTGGAGTTATTTTTGATCAGGATTTGTCCTTCAATTCACATATTAAATTTGTTTCTAAGACTGCCTTCTATCATTTGCGTAATATTGCCAAGATTAGGAGCATCTTGTCTCAGAGTGATGCTGAGAAGCTGATCCACGCTTTTGTTAGCTCGAGATTAGATTATTGTAATTCTTTATTATCAGGCTGTCCTAAAACATCTTTAAAAAGTCTTCAGCTGATCCAAAATGCTGCAGCAAGAGTTTTAACAGGTACTAGAAAGAGAGATCATATCTCTCCGGTTCTGGCCTCCCTTCATTGGCTTCCCATAGAGTTTAGAATTAAGTTTAAAATCCTTCTTCTTACTTACAAAGCTCTAAACAATCAGGCTCCTTTTTATTTAAAAGATCTGATACTACCGTATCATCCTAACAGAGCACTACGCTTCCAAAATGCAGGTTTACTTGTAATACCTAGAATCTCCAAAAGTACAATGGGAGGCAGAGCCTTCAGTTATCAAGCTCCTCTCCTGTGGAATCAGCTGCCAATCTGGATTCGGGAGTCAGACTCGATCTCTGTTTTTAAGAATAGGGCTAAAACCTACCTTTTTGATATAGCCTACAATTAGGGAGGGATCATGTGTTTTCTGAACCCTCCCTTAGTTATGCTGCTAATAGGTTTAGTCAGCCGGGGGACCTCCAGTAATTCACTGGGCCTCACTCCTTTCCTCACTCTCTATGAAATATTTTTTTTTTGCTGGTCATTAACATTTGTTTGTTCTCTCCCATAGATTGAGTCCCCATCGTGCTGTTTGCTCTCTACATGTCTGTTCTTTTCTTCTTCTCTATCCCCTCACCCCCCAGCCAGTCGCAGCAGATGACTGCCCCTCCCTGAGCCTGGTTCTGCTGGAGGTTTCTTCCTGTTAAAAGGGAGTTTTTCCTCTCCACCGTCGCCAAGTGCTTGCTCACAGGGGATCGCCTGATTGCTGGGGTCTTTCTGCAACTGTGGGGGTCCTCCCTACAGTTGATAGTGCTATGAGATGACTGTTGTTGTGAAATGGCGCTATATAAATAAAGTTGAATTGAATTGAATTGAATTGAATTTGCTGGACCTGGGGCCTCATGTACAAAGACTTGTGAGGCTATCCTACTGAAAGATGATGCATGTTTAAATCAAGAAAATGTCGTGAGAAAAAAAAAAAAAAAAAAAAAAAGTCCAGATGTATGAAACCGTCCGTACGCAGGAATCCAAGCACATTTTGTTTGTACATACCGATCTACTTGAAATTGAACACACATGAGGAAATACCGGACTCCTCCCTTGACATGCCTCCATTTGAATATGCAATTAGATGCAAATAGGTATGCAAATAGATATAAATATATACATATATCCCTCATGGATGGCCACCTTATCATGGTGGGGGGTTTGCGTGCCCTAGTGCAGTGTTTTTCAACCTTTTTTAAGTCACAGCACATTTTTTACATTGACAAAATCCTGGGGCACACCACCAACCAGAATGACACAAAATGACACTCTATAGCCTAACACAGTAAAAATAATAAAATATAGTTAGCAATACAGTTTCTAAATGTATTTATACTCACTCAGTGTGAACCCTGGGCCTGTTTAGATGAACACAAAGCTGATATCCTGGCAGGAATGGAAGAAAGACACACACAGAGCTCTTCCTCAACAGCTCTTAGTCTCTCTCTGTTTTTAGTTTTTATCACAGTCAAGCTTGAAAAGCTCAGCTCACACAGATATGTCATGGAAAATGGGAGCAATGTTGAAATAGCTTTGTTGGCCAGAATGGGGAACTCCTTGGCAGCAGTCAACCAAAAACTGACCAAAGGAAGATAGTTTAGCTTTTGTGGGTAACCCCCACAACAGACTGGGACAAGCAGAGCGCTCAGCTGGAGCAATTGGCAGAACAATGGCTGATATCAATAGGCAGCCTCTCTTTGTCTAGTTCAGGCGCCAGTATCCTGCTGTTATGTATGACTTCCTGCTCTGTACTCAAATGCAAATGTCCCATGCCTTCCTGCAGTTTCTTTGATGATAACATGTCTTTCATGTATTGTCTGTAACTGGGTATTTAAGTGACTGAATATCATATGCTCACTCTCTCTCACTGCTCATCTGACTGCACGCATTGCCTATCTGTTGGAGAGCCTCCGGGCTCACTCTGGCGCGCATGCACGGCGCTGGAGTGAGTCTGTGATGGCAGTATGATTAATAAACTCCCTTAAAAACTCTCAGTTCGCTGCCTATTAATTCATGCCGCCACATTGGTGACCCCGTGAAAGAACACGCTGACTACGAACGACGCAGCCCCGGTGGTGACTCTCCGACAACAAGCAAACGCAGCAGCCTGACGCAAATGATCTGCCCTCCCTTCTGCCACACAGGAGACCTCGACGCAGAGCCAACACCAGGCGAAACTCTCCGGAGATCACCCACGACCGGGAAAGCTGCAGAATGCTTCATGGTGAGATCTGCACGCCTGAGATCTGCACATCCACGCTGGGACCGGCCGCTCTCACAGCTCCTCCACACGAGAGCGCACGCACCTCATCCTCTCTCCATGACGGCGACCTCCAGGGCCGACGGAGAACGCAGCGGGTGGACCTGAACGCACCATGACCAATCTACAGCAACAGCTCAACAGGGATGACCATCGGTGCCGACTACGCTGATCTCCAGCAAGCTCCCTGACCCTGACTCGCCTCTACAGCGGACCTGCCAAGCACCGAACCCCGCACACACACCGGGGGGTTACGAGGACGGCGCACCACGCACGGGACAATAACGGCTCCACAGACCACCATCGTCCTTCGCCGCTGCACACAGAACCTTCAGGGCTGCTCACACACCTGAAGCACGCACGCAGCTCGCTCACAGGATTTTGTACGGGTCTCAGCCACGGCACACAAGGGAATTCAGCCGTCAGCTGTCCCCGAGGGCTTTAGGGCTGCGCGCGCACACCTAAAGCCAACACGCCAAGTCCCTCACACAGCTGCAGCTCCTTTTTTCTCACAGCCGCTACACAGCCTTGCAGCTCCTGTTTTCCTTCATAGCCGTGAGAGGAGTCAGAGACAAATTTTTCTTCGCGCAGCCGCTGTGGACCTCCGCCACGTTCAACGGGACAGCCCCTCAACATCGCGGATTCACAGGCAATTTTTGCGCAGCCCAAACAATTTCGCCGTCCTGGGCACTTGCTAACCCCACCCCCCTCCCTCCACTTCCTCGGCACAGAGCCTTCCCCGCAGCTCGCTTCCAAAGCCGGACTATCGAGGCCTCAGCTCCCCGCTGAGCACTCTGGGGGGGAGTAGTGTGGGTAACCCCCACAACAGACTGGGACAAGCAGAGCGCTCAGCTGGAGCAATTGGCAGAACAATGGCTGATATCAATAGGCAGCCTCTCTTTGTCTAATTCAGGCACCAGTATCCTGCTGTTATGTATGACTTCCTGCTCTGTACTCAAATGCAAATGTCCCATGCCTTCCTGCAGTTTCTTTGATGATAACATGCCTTTCATGTATTGTCTGTAACTGGGTATTTAAGTGACTGAATATCATATGCTCACTCTCTCTCACTGCTCATCTGACTGCACGCATTGCCTATCTGTTGGAGAGCCTCCGGGCTCACTCTGGCGTGCATGCACGGCGCCGGAGTGAGTCTGTGATGGCAGTATGATTAATAAACTCCCTTAAAAACTCTCAGTTCGCTGCTTATTATTTCATGCCGCCACAGCTTTAAACCATGATCTTGTTTCAGTTCAATGAGTTCCTCTTGCTCCTGTAAAGTCATGTCATTTCCAGCAACTGATGCTGAGCTGTATGGGTTCCTAACCCAGACAAGGCATTGTGTGAAGTCTGAAGAGAAATAAAATAACAACTTCAACTCAAGAGTTTTCAAATGTGTACCAATCACCTGGCACAGTGCAGCAGTGTTAACATCATGCCGTTTCTCGGTGAGTGGGAACATCTCAAGGTTGCCACGCTGCACATGTTGTTGTTTATTTATAAATTTTACTGTTTACATGGATCCTGAAAAAGCTGATCTGATTAGGACGTGCGTTTTCATGTGTCACAGGTTTGAACGGAATAAATCATTTTGGCATGTGCAGGTCGACATTTCGACATTCAAAAAATAGTAGAAGAAGAAGCAACTTCCGGTGTTAGCGAGCCCCGCTTCGTGTCGAAATTGACCTGTATTGTGTTATTCAGACTGTACTTTTGCTTCTGCTAGTCTCCGTAATGAAGCTACAAGTACATACTTCTGCATATGACGAAAAGAGGGAGACAGCAGGACGATACAGACCAGTTTTGTTTTACTCCCGCTATGTTTTCCGCTAGCTGCTGCTAAGGCGGAAATACGTCACGTTGACGTGCGGCCGGTGTACAGACATGCACAGTAAATATATTTTCTGCCCTGTGTTCGGAATAAGTGTTTTCATGCGCACCATTCAGATTAACAATCGGCATAACCCACCCCTCTCAATCATAATGAAATTTTGATCCGAATGAGTGTGATCGGGTTAGAATATTCTGATTGCCATGTTTACATGAAGCGTTTTTTTTCCGATCAGGCTTTTAATCCAGTTACTTGTATCCATGTAAACATAGCCACTCACTCGAGTAATTAAGTTAAATTGGATAATTTCCCACGGCACACCTAACGATCTCTCACGACACACTAGTGTGCCGCGGCACATAGGTTGAAAATCACTGCCCTAGTGATCCCAGGAGCTACAGTATGTTGTCGGGGGCAATTTGCCTCTGGTAGGATCACCCACGATAAACTGGTCCTGGGTGAAGGGCCAGATAAAGAACGATCCAACAGACTCTCATGATGAATGCTAAAACAAGGATTCAGTGTACCCCGCCCGGTATGGGGTTACCGGGGCCCCACCCTGGAGCCAGGCCTGGGGGAGGGGCTTGATGGTTAGCACTTGGTGGCCGGGTTTCCGCCCATGAGACCCGACGAGGCTCAGCACGCAGGAGTTACATGGGCCCGCCCTCCAGTGGGCTCACCACCTGCAGGAGGGATCATGGGGGTCTGGTGCTATGTGGATCAGGTGGCGGTCAAAGGCGGACACCTTGGCGGTCTGATCCCAGGCTTCCTTAACTGGCTTTTGGGACGTGGAATGTCAACTCTTTGGTGGGGATGGAGCCTGAGCTGGTGCATGAGGTTGAGAGATGCCGGCTAGATATAGTCGGCCTCACCTCAACACACAGCTCCGGCTCCGGAACCAGTTTCCTGGAGAGGGGCTGGAGCTTGGACTTCTCTAGAGTTTCCCCAGGCAAGAGGAGGCGAGTAGGTGTGGGTATTCTTGCATCCCACCACCTTGCGGCTTCTATATTGGAGTTATCCCTGGTGGATTAAAGGGTTGTTTCCCTGTGCCTTTGGATTGGGAAACGGGCCCTGACCAGCATTTGTGCCTACGCACCAAATGATGGTTCAGAAAACCCACCCTTTTTGGAATCTCTGACTGGAGTGCTGGAGCGTGCACCTCTTGGAGACTCCATTGTTCTACTGGAGGACTTCAATGTGCATGTGGGCAATGACAGCGAAACCTGGAGGGGGGTGATTGGGAGGAACGGCCTGCCCAATCTGAACCCAAGTGGTGTTCAGTTATTGGACTTCAGTGCTAATCACAGTTTGTCCATAACAAACACCATGTTCAAGCATAAGGGTGTCCATATGTGCACCTGGCACAAGGACACCCTAAGTCGCAGGTCAGTGATCGATTTTGTTATCGTGTCGTCAGACCTGCGGCCATGTGTCTTGGACACTCGGGTAAAGAGAGGTGCAGAGCTGTCAACTGATCACCACCTGGTTGTGAGTTGGATCCAATGGCAGGGGAGGACACTATTCAGACCTGGTAGACCCAAACGTATTATGAGGGTGTTCTGGGAACGTCTGGCTGAGACCCCTGTCTGGGAAGTTTTCAACTCCCACCTCCGGAAGAACTTCGACCACATTCTGAGGAAGTCTGGAGATATGGAGTCTGAATGGGCCATGTTCTCCACCTCCATTGTAGAAGCGGCTGCCCAGACCTTTGGCCGCAAGGTCGTCGGTGCATCTCATGGTGGCAACCCCCCGAAACAAGTGGTGGACATCAGTGGTGAGGGCAGGGGGCATTAAGCTGAAGAAGGAGTCCTATCAAGCTTGGTTGGCTTGTGGGACTCCTGAAGCAGCTGAGGGGTACCAGCAGGCCAAATGGAGTGCGGCTCGGATGGTTGCTGAAGCAAAAACTCGGTTGTGGGAGTAGTTCGGTGAGGCCATGGAACAAGACTTTCGGTCAGTGTCGAAAAGATTCAGGCAAACTGTCCGGCCGCTCAGGAGGGGGAAACAGCTCCCTGTCCACACTGTGTATGGTACGGAAGCACTGCTGACTTCAACTGGGTATACCGTCGGGTGGTGGAAGGAATACTTTGAGGATCTCCTCAATCCCACTGATAGGCCTTCCAGAGAGGAAGCAGGGCTTGTGGACTAGGGGGACGACTCATTCATCACAGGGGCTGATGTCGCCAAGGTGGTTAAAATTCTCTTTGGTGGCCGGGCCTTGAGGGTGAACGAGATCCACCTTGAGTACCTCAAGGCCCTGGATATTGTAGGGCTGTCATGGTTGACACACCTCTGCAACATTGCATGGAGGTCAGGGACAGTCCCTTTGGCATTGCAAATCGGGGTGGTGGTTCCTCTCATTAAAAAGGGGGACCTGAGGGTGTGCTCCAACTTAAGAGGGATCACACTCCTCAACCTCCCTGGGAAGGTCTATGCCAAGGTACTGGAGAGGAGAGTCCGGCCATTGGTCGAACCTCAAATTCAGGAGGAGCAATGGGGTTTTCGTCATGGCCGTGGAACATCGGACCAACTCTTTACCCTCGAGGGTTTGTGGGAGTTTGCCCAACCAGTTTACATGTGTTTTGTGGACTTGGAAAAGGCATTCGACCATGTCCCTCCTGGTGTTCTGTGTGTGTGTGTGTGTGGGGGGGGGGTGCTTTTGGTGTATGGGGTATCGGGCTTGTTATTATGAGCTATCCGGTCTCTATACGACCGTTGTGACAGTTTGGATCATATTGCCAACACTCCGTCGGACCCATTCCCAGTGAGAGTTGGACTCTGCCATGGCTGCTCTTTGTCGCTGATCCTGTTCAGAATTTTTATGAACAGAATTTCTAAGCACAGCCAAGGAATGGAGGGTGTCATGCTTGGTGACCACAGGATCTCATTTCTGTTGTTTACAGATGATGTTGTTCAATTCAATTCAATTCAATTCAACTTTATTTATATAGCGCCATTTCACAACAACAGTCATCTCATAGCACTATCAACTGTAGGGGGGAACCCCCACAGTTGCAGAAAGACCCCAGCAATCAGGCGATCCCCTGTGAGCAAGCACTTGGCGATGGTGGAGAGGAAAAACTCCCTTTTAACAGGAAGAAACCTCCAGCAGAACCAGGCTCAGGGAGGGGCGGTCATCTGCTGCGACTGGCTGGGGGGTGAGGGGATAGAGAAGAAGAAAAGAACAGACGTGTAGAGAGCAAACAGCATGATGGGGACTCAATCTATGGGAGAGAACAAACAGATGTTAATGACCAGCAAAAAAAAATATTTCATAGAGAGTGAGGAAAGGAGTGAGGCCCAGTGCATTACTGGAAGTCCCCCGGCTGACTAAACCTATTAGCAGCATAACTAAGGGAGGGTTCAGAAACACATGATCCCTCCCTAATTGTAGGCTATATCAAAAAGGTAGGTTTTAGCCCTATTCTTAAAAACAGAGATCGAGTCTGACTCCCGAATCCAGATTGGCAGCTGATTCCACAGGAGAGGAGCTTGATAACTGAAGGCTCTGCCTCCCATTGTACTTTTGGAGATTCTAGGTATTACAAGTAATCCTGCATTTTGGGAGTGTAGTGCTCTGTTAGGATAATACGGTAGTATCAGATCTTTTAAATAAAAAGGAGCCTGATTGTTTAGAGCTTTGTAAGTAAGAAGAAGGATTTTAAAATTAATTCTAAACTCTATGGGAAGCCAATGAAGGGAGGCCAGAACCGGAGAGATATGATCTCTCTTTCTAGTACCTGTTAAAACTCTTGCTGCAGCATTTTGGATCAGCTGAAGACTTTTTAAAGATGTTTAAGGACAGCCTGATAATAAAGAATTACAATAATCTAATCTCGAGCTAACAAAAGTGTGGATCAGTTTCTCAGCATCACTCTGAGACAAGATGCTCCTAATCTTGGTAATATTACGCAAATGATAGAAGGCAGTCTTAGAAACAAATTTAATATGTGAATTGAAGGACAAATCCTGATCAAAAATAACTCCAAGGTTCCTCACAGAGCTATTAAGAGAAAGAGTAACTGCATCCAAACTGAAAGTTTGATTTGGAAAGGAATTTCTAAGGTTTTTTGGACCAACAAGAATGACTTCAGTCTTATCTGAATTTAATAGGAAATTACAAGTCATCCAAGCTTTGATTTCCTTAAGACAGGCTTCTAACTTGGCTAATTGATTACTATCATCTGGCTTCATTGACAGGTATAATTGTGTGTCATCTGCATAACAATGAAAATGTATACAGTGCTTTCTAATAATGTTGCCTAACGGAAGCATATATAAACTAAAAAGAGTAGGGCCTAGCACAGATCCCTGTGGAACTCCATGACTAAGCTTTGAGTTGAAAGAAAACTCATTATTTACATGAACAAACTGGAACCTATCAGATAAATAAGATCTAAACCATTGCAACGAAGTTCCATTAAGTCCAACGTAGTGTTCTAATCTATCAAGTAGAATATTATGATCGATAGTATCAAAAGCTGCACTAAGGTCTAAAACAATGTTTCTCAAAGTGCGGCCCCCGTGCCAATGGCAGCCCACGAAAACATTTCTGGCGGCCCGCGGCCAATCTGTTAACGTCTTAAAGGCCTCGGCCGGACGAAATTACAATATCGCTAAATCATATCTTAAATTTGTGTGTGAGACGAGCTAATTTGAACCGCACATGTTTTGGTGTCAACAAATGTCGCATAAGGTGACAATGCGCTATTGAAGTATGATTTCCTTGAGAGCTGTCTGTCTGCCAAGCGATCAGCGGCTAAAATGGCCACTGACTGTGTGACGTCAGGTCAGGAGCGACCTGAGTAGTAGGAGGAGCACGCTGAGGAGCACGCGGTGAGTGTTTAGGAACTTCCCCTGCCTGGGAAAATCAGAACCCCATGGGTGAATTTCGTTCAGAAAACGCTAAAAAATTGGAATTATGTCGCAAAATCACCCAACATGTGCATTAGACATTTTGTTGACAGCGATTTTGAGAATAAGATGCAATTTGAAATGAAATTAGCAAAAAGATTGCTGATAAAAAAAATCGGCTGTTCCAACTATATATCCGTTCACTTCAAAGTCCCACTCTCAGACAGTGTCAGTGAAGTGGCGTGAAAAGCAAGGGTGATCTACCGATGCGATCTTTCTGACACTTTCTGACACCTCCTGCTTAAAACCCAAAAAATCAGAAGGATCGTGAGGCC